>CM074938.1:2902187-2925375 GCA_037576815.1 Pangasius larnaudii
CTAACACACTGTTTAGTACAGTAGTATGCATGTGGGATATATTTTGAGTGTACGAGAGCTAACACACTGTTTAGTACAGTAGTATGCATGTGGTACAGAGCCGTGGGGTGAAGTGGGCAGTTGTACAGCAGGTACTCGGGGTACTCACCGCTCTCCATCTCGCTGCCCTTGTTCTTGGCGGTGGGCGCGTTGCCCATGACTGCAGGCCGGGGATCAGGAAGGAAGGAAGGAAGGAAAGAAGGAAAGAAATCCCTCAGTTCGGCTCTTCTCACACCTCAGACTTCTGATCCCGACTCAACATACGAGTTGATTCCTGATTTCCGGCGCGCGCACTAGCTCGGCTCAGCTAGCTATTTATAACCATAACTCAGAGACTCACTCATTCACCGTGGAGAAATCAGTCAGCCACCCAGTCAGTCAGTTACTTAGCTAATTAGTTAGTTACCCAGTCAGTCAATTAGTTATGCTAGTCAGTTATGCTAGTTAGCCTGTGGTTGTCAGCTAGCTAGCTAGCGAGCAAGCGCTAGCTAGCAAAGCGAAGCAGGCTATAAAGAGCGCGTGCACTGGCTGCAATCTCCGTCAGTACAGTCCAATCCGTCGAGGCCACTTTATTATTACAATCCTGTCTTTGCAATCTTCCTCTTCCTCTTTTCTGTCCTTTCTTTCCTCCTCAGCTCCTCTTCTGAACCGAGGCAGGCCGTTTCCACTTTCCCTCTTATTCCGCGACACACACACACCTTATATAAATATATATATCTTTCCAACTCCAGAAACAATTAACGCCAAAAATCCGTTCTGTTATCCTTAAAAACCGTCAGTCCTGTTTGTCCAAACTTTGTTCAGCTACATTCGGCATCGATTAACCCTCGCAACTACACCTTTCCTCCTCTCATAATTCGACAGTGAGAGCCCACCATTAACATTAATCCTCTACCACAGCTACAGGGAACTCCTGCTCCGCGAGAGCCCGCCTCCGGACGCTCGCGATTGGGCGACTCTTCTGTGACGTAGGACAAATTCCCGGCGCGGATTGGTTATCGCTGCTGACCATCATGAGCAGGAGGCGCTATGATTTGTCAACTGATATCTGTCTGTAAGTTTGTATTCCTCCTTCGCACACACAAACTGATAAATAACCGTCATTTATTTATTTATTATTTATTTATTTTTATTTACATTTTTTTCGTTTAGGTTTAACACAAGAGTTTTATTTCCGTACTGTCAGATTTTAGAGTAATATTCTGTCTACCAAAAACAAAAACAAAACAGGCAGACATTTTGTAATCCGCGATGGCAGATGACTATCACACAGAGGTTTTTAGTGAACGGCGCGAGCCCCTCCCGCTACGCTAATCCGTGATTGGCTGCGTGACGTCAAGGCGGGCTATTTTTAGAAAGTTGGTCAGAATTTGCGGCACTCGGACAGCCTGCGTCTAGAATATTAACACTGTGCTGTGCAAGACACACACACACACACTCACACTCACAGAGTCAGGTCGTGTGTGTGTGTTTATGCAGGAATATCAGACGCAGCGGTTATGCATGCCGTGGTTCTTAGACACGGGCTGGTACAGGGGTGGTGTAGAGGTGGTGTAGGGGTGGTATAGGGGTAGCACAGGGGTGATATAGGTGTGGCACAGGGGTGGTGTAGGGGTGGCGTAGGGGTGGTATAGGGTTAGCACGGGGGTGGTGTAGGGGTGGTATAGGTGTAGCACAGGGGTGGTGTAGGGGTAGCACAGGGGTGGCATAATGGTGGTACAAGGGTGGCACAGGGGTGGTATAGGGGTGGTACAGGTGTAGTACACGTGTGGCACAGGGGTGGTACAGGTGTAGTACACGTGTGGCACGGGGTGGCATAATGGTGGTACAAGGGTGGTACAGGTGTAGTACACGTGTGGCACAGGGGTGGTACAGGTGTATTACACGTGTGGCACAGGGGTGGTACAGGTGTATTACACGTGTGGCACAGGGGTGGCATAATGGTGGTACAAGAGTGGCACAGGGGTGGCACCTCCAAATTATGGGTTGCATTTCCACAATATCTACATGTGTAATCACAGTTCCTCTATAGTCACTAATATTTAAGCCACATAATAATAATAATAATGTTGTTCCTCTTTCGGCTGCTCCCGTTAGGGGTCACCACAGCACTTCACTGGTCTGCGTATTTGATTTGGCACGGTTTTTACACCGGATGCCCTTCCTGACGCAACCTCCCCAATTTTATCCAGGCTTGGGACCAGCACTGAGAGCGCACTGTTGCACGCAACCCCAGTGGCTGAAGCGGGGAGAGCGCTGTGGCCTGACCACTAGTCCTCCAGGGACCTATATAATAATAATAATAATAATAATAATAATAATAATAATAATAATAATAATAATAATAATAACAATAACAGAATCACCACCAACAACAATAATAATGATTACAATTATATGTTGTAACCGTTATTATTATTAATAATATGATTACTACAGCAACAACAATAATAATAATAACAATAATAGCAACAACAATAATGTAAAAAGTAATAATGCATTAATTTAATAATACATTTAATTTATATAGTGCTTTCACAATGTAACAAATAACAAATAAACTATAATTAACTTAATAAAACTAAGGTGTATTAAAATCAACAAGAACAACAACAACGTGTTTAATTTATATAGCACTTCTCTACACCTCAACAATAATAAATAACAATGTAACAAACAACAAAACCAGTATTTAAGTATTAAGTAATATTTAAATAAATGTATATTTATAGTGTATTAAAATCAACTACAAACTACATACAACAACAACAACAACAATAATAATAATAATAATAATAATAATTGTAACAACAGCAGTAACAACAAAAATAATAGTAAGTTTAATTCATATAGCTCCTTTCTCAAACTCAACAATAACAAATAAACTAATATTTAAGGTGTATTAAAATCAACATAAACAACAACAACAACAACAACAACAACAATAACCATAATAATACATCTAATTTAACGAAACTCAACGATAATATATAACAATGTAACAAATAACAAATGAAAAAATATTTAAGGTGTGTACAAATCAACAATACTAATAATTGTATTAATTAGTTTATTAATAATTAATTGATTAGTGGCAATAAAAGGGGTCTAAAAACGTACCTTTTTAAAAAGTGTTTTAATATTTAGAGTTTAAATTTCTGTGCAAATCTCAGTTGGCAGCTGGTTTTAATTGCTGTATATATTATGACTCTTTTCTGTAGATTTTCTTTAAAATGTAAAGTGCTTTATAAATAAAATGTATTATTATTATTATTATTATTATTATTATTATTATTATTATTATTATATGTTTAATTGATATAGAACCTTCATCAGACTCAAGGTTGCTTTTCAGAGTCCCAACAGTAAGCAAATGAAAAGCAAAAAGCAAATATTTAAGGGTTATTAAAATAAACAAGAGATACATAACAGTTTCAAGAAGAAGAAGAAGAAGAAGAAGAAGAAGAAGTAGAAGAAAAAAGATAAATAGAAGAAGCTGAATTTATGTAGCACCTTTATCAAACTCAAGGTCACTCGAGTCCAGCAGTAAGCGAGTAACAAATAAACAAATCATAATCCCATACAAACATCTTAGAGAAGAAGCTATAGCAGATCAGATCGTTCGTACAGAGGCACACTGATGTGTCAGACAGATAGAAGGAGAGGAAGGAGAGCTGTCTGTTCCAGTATAACTCATAACTCATTCAGTCATCAGGTGTAACGAACCTCTCTGAGAGGCGTGATCCGAGGTGTCGAGGTTTATTTAAAGAATGGAATCTGCCATGTCCCTGAAAACACTCCTTGTTTTGTTCGGAGAGACGAATAAAATATGATGTGAGGTTAGACTGCGAGACGTGGAAAAAGGAAGAGATGTCGTGCGACAGACTGAACCTCGTTGCATTACTTTGAGAACATGGCAACGATGCGTGAAATCCGTATTAAAGTAGAAGATTTAATCCCACTTCTGATTTTCCCTCAATAACGTAGAGTATATAATAAACCTGAAAATGATCAGAAAAACATTTCCAGCTCAGGAGAGAGAGAGAGAGAGAGAGAGAGAGAGAGAGAGAGAGAGCGAGAGGAGATAATGTATCTCGATCTATCTATCTGTCTAATTTTGAGGTAGAAGTACAACAGGTATGTTTTAAAATCTGTCCATATCAGTGTAATCCATGTCTAAACTGCTATATGTTCACAAAATGAGACAAAAAGTCACATTATAGAAAAATTTTTCATCTTGAGGGTTTTTCCTCAATGTTTTCAACTAGCTTTATGGATAAAAGTGTGCATAAATGTGCAAAAATATTTTTAAAAATAATACTTAAAAGAAAAAAAGAAAAACATGAATACATTAAATAATTTATTGCCTTATTTGTATGTTTTAATAAATTATTAAAGGCACATTGTAATTTGGGAATAAAAGCACTGTAATGAAATACTCAAACACGCAAAGTTTTATATGAATGATCTTATTTACAAGATTAAATGAATAAAATGAGTGGGTTCAGGTTCGGCCTAAAACTCCTGTGGCTTATTAATGCAAAAAATAATAATAATAAAAAAATACCCCAACAGAAGAGAATCAGATGAAAGCGGAATCAAATTTGCGGCGCTTTGAGGATTTCTCATCATAGATGCATCAACACGCCTCGTTGCCTAGCAACAGGACCCAAAAATGGCGCTTGGGGCTAGTGTGTGTGTGTGTGTGTGTGTGTATGATTCAAACGCTGTGGCTTTTTTATGAATGAAAGAGAGAAAAACAGCTGCGTGGAAAAACAAAAAAGAAAAACACGCCCAGTGCAACCATCACGTAACAAAAGATATTTATTTATTTGGAGAGCCAGAATACAAACAGAAGTAAACATATATACAGTATAGTACAATCTCACCTGCACGCTTGGGCGTAGTTAATCTGAAAAATCCTGCTTGTGTAACACTCCTGACCTTTTAACACTCCATATCTGACATCAGTGATTATCAACCCCCTTAAAATACTGAAACACAAATCCGAAAAATCAAACACTGCGTTTTTTTTTTGTTTGTTTGTTGTCCGTGCTGTTCAGCCAGTCAGCGTGTCTGCGCTGGGGGATCTGGGGTGTACGAGCTCTTAAAGGAGATGACGATTCCTTAACAGACGGACTGGAGGCTCTACAAGCAGTCCATGGAGTTATCTGGCATCAGTCCGAGCGGTGGCGCTTTTCCCGGAGGGCACGACGGAGGCAGCATCACGTTCGGAGCCGGGTCCACGTTCTCCGAGTCCTCCATCTTCTCAGAACATCCCTCCCAGTTGATGTGGAATCGGGTTACACGTGGGTTCGACGCCAAAATGTTTCTCTGGAGCTGAGGGGAATAAAAACACCACAAAAATCAACTCAAGATGATAATAATAATAATAATAATAAAAAAATAAATAAAAAAAAAACAAGGTAGTGTGTAAAATAAATATGTCCCAATATTCAGTTTTCATGGACCAGGGATGTTGAAATGGATCTCACGATTAGAATTCACACAGTATTTATTTATTTATTTATTTAATATTTACACATTCAGAAGACTAGAATCAATATTTTGAGTCGACTGGAGCGTCGCTTGTGTACGTCCTCAGAAATTAACGCTACGAAAACGTGTGGTGCAACAGCAACGTTAATAATATGTACAGCATCATGTGACACCATGTTCGCAACCTAACGCTGTGTGTCAAACTGCATACTTATGCACTGTTATAGACGGTTGTTCAGTACTAGCACCAACTGGAGGGGAAAAAAAAGTTGTAATAGAGAGAAAAAAAATAGTACTAATAATATCAATATTATTATTAATATTGTCTGATATTACGGGGGGGGAAAAAAATCCAAACACAAAACTATGCTGGTGGTTCAGAGCCACTGTTTAAAAAATAATACAAAATTTCGAGAATAAAGCCTCAATATTTTGAGAGAGAAAAATCATAATATATCCAGAAAAAAAGTTGTAATGTCTGATATTACTAGGAAAAAAGTCCTAGAATTTTGAGAACAGTCACAACGTTTCAGAAAAAACGTCATGATACTTTGAGAAAATTGGTACGCATCAGAGCAACGATGTGTTAAAAACACAAACTTGGCCCGGATATGCACCATTCTGTCACAGTATTATGACTTTCTGATATCATGTTATTATATATAATTATAATAACGTTATTATTATTATAATGTTCCTGAAATCCTGAATTGTTGTATCTTAAAACGTCATTGAAGTTTTGTATTCTGGATTTTCTAGATTAGCCAATACTTTTGAAAGTAAGGTCAGAGATTTCGATTTGAGAAGCAGCTCATGACGACAATCACGACGACGGCGGAAAGTGGTAAAGAGAGACAGAGCGTGAGAGTGTGTTTAACGCTGCTGTGCGTGAAATCGCTAAACGTTTTACAGCTCGACGTGGACGCCTGATGGTCAGGGATGCTTTGTTTCTGATGTGCCGTCTAGTGGATGTCATTTTTTAATCCTCTCGATGTACATAAGATACGCAGGCGAGTGTGTGAGCAATGTGCCGAGCTGCACACGACGTCATGTGTCAAGTATAAACCCGCCAGTTTATGTAACTGATATGACAAACGTTCTCGCTTTTCAACACTGTGACGGGCGTCTACTCTGGGAACATGGCCACCATTTTATTTCTGGTTATTTTACTTCTTTGTTTATCTTTGGTTATCTTCATTTATTTAAGGTTCATTCAATTCCAAAAAAAAAATCATATTTGGATCTCGGACGTTCTGAATCATAACAGGAACTTTAATTTAGATTAGTAGGAGCCAATCCTGGGAACACTGGGAGTGAGGTGGGAATACACCCTGGATGGGATACAGTCCAACACACACACACACACACACACACACACACACACATCCCTAGGGGCAACTTGGAAACACCAATCCACCTGGTATGTTTTTGGGATGTGGGAAGAAACCGGAGAACCTGGAAAAACCTAAAAGGACACGGGGAGAGTTTTGGAAACGCCGCACAGAGAGTAACCCTAAGCTCAAGATCGAAATTAATCTGTCCTGAGGGTGTGCATACTTTTGCATCTACATGACGGCATTCATATTCTCGCTTTAGTTGCTTCACCTGCGAGTAGTCGGGTTTGAGAGGTGGGTTTTCCCGGAGCTCGGCGTCGGTGTACTCGTTGTTGACGTAGTAACCGATGCGAATAAACTCCTGCCCTCTGTACGTGCAGGTGATCAGGACGACGGTGACGCCCACAGCGTCGCTCTCAGGGATCAGGCCTGTGTTCGGAGCATCTGCCTGTTACACACACACACACACACACACACACACAAACATGCAGTTCATTTATTAATATTACTTTTTCCTCAGTGTATTCAGACTCCAGCAGATGAACGTCTTCATTCAGAATTCAGGGGAAAAAAATAATAATGAAATATAAGTTAGAAAGAATAAATCAGTGCTAAATCACCTGGAACACAAACATGTGTCTCCCCGCAGGCACTGGTCCCACCAGGACCGAGTCCAGGGTCTGGTCGTACTCCTCGCTCTCAGCCGAACCCACATATATGATCTTCCACTCGAGATCTGGAAAAGAAATCAAATACAGATAATCTGATGGTGAATCAACAGTTTAGGGTCTGGGTTCTGATCTAAAATGTTTAGTTGACCAAGCCTCAGCTTAACCATGTCATGTTTCCTCAGAAGACCAAACACGGTAAAGACAAAAGCTATAACCATTTCGTTCAAACTATTTAAAAAATAAATAAATACAATTTATTTTTACTTTATCCTCCAAAGACATTCTGGGGGAAAAAAGGATGGAGAAACTAATCCACCTTGCCTCGGCTTCAGGTCCTCCTGGGAAGTTTGTATACCCGACTTCGGAGGTCGTGATAAAGACATGGTGTGTGTTCAAGTAGTTTTGAATGGGGAAAAAAAAGGCAATGTGAGAAAACTTCTTTTGTTTTTATACATTTATTCTATTACTGACGAGTTTATTTTGCCTTTCTAAAATAAAAAGAAGAACTGAAACGGATAACATGCTGGAGAGGGTGAAGGCTAACACGTCAAAAAAAAACATGACTTTTTTTTTTTTTTTAAAAAGGCTGCCTCACAAGATGACGCAACACACACTGAGGAAAGCGCTATCTACCCTCTTCCACATACATGCGCTCACAGCCGCTCACGATTGGCTACTGTCACCGTGATTGACAGGGGAGAAAGCGTATGCTCCTCCCACCCAGAGAGCACAGCGAATGTTGTTCTCTCAGACTCCCTGATTGTTGCTGCTTCATCAGGACTCGAACTCGCGATCTCATTATAATTATGACACTGTAGTGATGTTCAAATGCGCTAATGTCGTAATTAAGATATTTCTGACGGGAGGCGAAGGAAGCCATGTTTGGAGTTTTTGATGTTTTTTTTTTTTCTAATTGCTGCAGCGATGCTTATTTACACAAAACCTGTCAATCCTATTTGAAAAGTTACAAAATTGTTTACTGTGAATATTTTTGCCATTTTGTAGCAATTTACAAAAGCATAATGAAGAACAGTTTAGGAATTCCCACAATGCATTGCTGAGGCTTAGTGCCCAGTAATGTTCTCTAAAAAGACACAAAATAGCACAGTGCTTTCTACTGTTTGTAAGAAGTTAGGAATAGTGACCATTTTAGAGTCAGTCACAGGAAGTGCAGCTGCCTTCTCACTTCCGGTAAAAACTTTTTTTTCCTTTTTAAAGAGTAAATTTCATTGTTTCTTTACTGAACCATGATTTCCATACGAATTGCAATACCTTGCAGTTAAAAAACATAATAAATGCATTAAAAAAATGCATATTTTGCAACACAGAAAGACACTAAACATCACGTATTTCTTGGAAACTGAGCAATTGAATACTACAAAGTAGTTTAGAATTTAATTTGCAAAACCCAACTATTAATGCACGTGCTTGTGTAGATACTAAATGACTCCTTTATCATGTACAAATGCATTTAAGTATAAAATAACGGGCTTCACACCCAACACACTGCACAAAATGTCCGTCTTTAGACAATAAAAAGCAGCTCAAGTTTATTCAATTCAGCGCCGCTCGCGCGCCGTCCCGCCATAATGACGTCACGAAGAGAAGTTGCTAGGCTACGCTAGGCTAATTCAGCGAGTCTACAACTTTTTTTTCTTAATATGTTTATTAAAGAAATAACTACAAACAGAAAAAAAAAACTGTCACCTTCAGGAAGATCCTCCATGCACTCGAAAGTGATCTCGAACTGAAAAGGATTCCCGAAAGGACTCGGGTTGTCCAAAACAGCAACGTTTAGCACCTGAACCTTCGCCATTAGCCCCTGAGTCGTTAGCAAGTCAACGAGCAAAAGAAATGTCGAAAACTGTCGTAAAATTTCCAAGGAAACAAATAAACAAGGATAGATTCTAGATGATCTAGATGCTGATTTCTTTCTTTCTTTCTTTCTTTCTTTCTTTTTTTGATTTTTAGGAGACTTTTCTAAAGAGACATTGGGCTTAAGGATAAAATGTTAGCTTTCCTAGCTAGCTTTTATGTTTCTAGGAAAACCAACTGATTTTCCGCGGGCGACTTTTATCACAAAAATAAATAAATAAAAAGTCGAGCGTCCTATTGAGCCTTGTGTCTCTTCCGTAAATTTTAAAAATGCAGGAAAAATATATATATTTTGTGCACCGCGCTGCTAATCACGGACTAACAATAAAAGCCTGCGCTTCTTTCTCCCTCTCTCCCGCCAGTGTGTTCAGACCATTTCAATAAAACGTCAAAAAGCGGACCAGACTCTGAACGCTGATTGGCTACATGCGCGACACGTCACGGACATACTGGTCGATGATTGGATGCCAGTGACAGCGCTGTAGAGATTACTGACAGCTTCCGGTCTCTGTTATTTCCATACTACGACGCGGGGTGTGTCTCAAACCAACTCTTTGTTGTTAAATAGCAAACTAAGCAAGGAGTCAGCCATTTTCTAGGGTGTGCAAATTAGACAACTCTGCTCTGTCCGAAATGGTGCCCTACTCCCTGTTCCCTACAAGCAGCAAAGTGCATTATGGGTAAAAATGATACCCTCTAGGGCAGGATTTGCAACCAGGGACCCCTTTCAGAGTACAACAATTTTACAGGATCCCCTTTTCAGTCACAGCTCAGATTTAATTTAAGAACAAAAGAGCAAATATGTGCTATGATATTACCTGATTTTTAGAGCTTTTCATTCCTGAACTTTCCACTCATCCAGATATGAAACAGTGTGTATCATATTAACAGCACTTTTATGATTTTATTACAGTCATAGACAGATTAAAATTAACATTGTTTATATGTGTTTTTTCTTCTTTTTTTCAGTTTTTAGATGAACGCTTTTCATTTCACGTGACTAGGCTTACATCTTGGATAACTTAACATCTCTGATGCTATGTTGATTGCAGCAGAAGAAGCAGCAGCCTTTATTTGTCACATATACATTACAGCACAGTGAAATTGTTTTTTTCTCCGCATATCCCAGCTTGTTAGGAAGTTGGGGTCAGAGTACAGGGTCAGCCATGATACAACGCCTCTGGAGCAGAGAGACCTTGCTCAAGGACCCAACACTGGCAACTTGGAAGTGCTGGGGCTCGAACCCCCGACCTTCTGATCAGTAACCCAGAGCCTTAACTGTTAGTAATTTCCACCTGTTGTGTGATTTAAAATAATAATAATAATAATAATAATAATAATAATAATAATAATAATAATAATAATAAAAATAAAAAAAACAGCACAGACCCCACTTTGAGAACCATATGGCTCTACATCATTTGGACACTAACCTTGTGTGGGATTTCCCGAGCTCAATGGAGACTCTCTTTAACTGTAAACAAATTTAAATTAATTAATTAATTAATAATAATAATAATAATAATAATAATAATAATAATAATAATAATAATAATAATAATAATCACAGACTCCTAACATAATTTAAATGTGTGCTCCAATATTCCACCTTAGGAATTTTTATTAAAATTGTCATTGGACATTTTTGCATTACAATTTTTTTCCCAATTTGTTGTTTGTTGATTATTTTGTATGTTTTTTTCCTTCACTGCACCAGTATGGCACCAAGGAGAAGGCTATTTTGTTCTTCTGTGTACTTGTCTGTGGTTAGAAGACAATAAAGCTCTCTACTCTACTCTCTCTACTATTATTTACAGGAATAATAACTTGTGTTTTCCACAAATCTAATGAAATTATGAACATCACAGATTCATGAGAGTCCCTACTTTGAGAACTGTGCGTGTGTGTGAGTGTGTGTGTGTGTGTGTGTGTGTGTGTGTGAGTGTGTGTGTGTATGTGTGTGTGTGGTGAGTAAGGTACAGCTTTGGACACAACATGTGAAACTGAAAACGTGTTTGTTAGCTGTTATAACACGCTTTTTTTGCCTGCGCTTTTTTTTGTAGTTTTGCCTGTTCTCATCAAGTCAGTGTGGGCTTCCTCTGGGTTCTCTGGTTTTAATCCACCTCCCAAAAACATGCAGACTGGCTGCACCAAATTGCCCCTGCGATAAATGTAACAGACTGGAATCCAGTCTGGGGTAAATTCTCCCGTCTTTCACCCAGTGTTCCCAGGATATACACCAGATCCACTGCAACCCTGACCAGGAATTTTACAGGACTACAACATATTACTGGAAACAGCATATTACTGTGGAAAATTAATTTTAGTCTCTTTTTTTATACATTGGAAACAATGAATGTGATATAAATGTGTTGATAGACAGAATCAATAGAATACCATAGAACAATCTAGCAGAAAGTAAGATTTTATGGGTTCTCTATTAAAAAAGAATATCAGGCTAGCTAGCAAACATCAGCTACCTAGCTAGGATAACATTACCTAGCATCCCTGCTGAAAAATTCAGCTTCTGACCAGCTGCCAAAACACAGACCGAGCTGGTCGAACTGGTCGATCATCTTTACCAGCTTGTAGGAAAGAAACCGTTTCTGAGTTAATGCTACTACTGCTATGTCATAGACAAGTTATTTTTATTTCTCAATGTTTTATTCATCAATTTATTCAAGGAATAAGGAAGCTGGAAGATAACTTACCAGCCAGTAAAGATGGTCTAAGAGTTTGACCAGCTTGGTCTGTGTGTTTGCAGCTGGTATCTGGTCAAACGCTGCTTTTTTTCAGTAAGGGTTGCCATGCTTCCCTGCCAGTCCTTATTTATTTATTTATTTATTTATTTATTCATTTATTTATTCTGTTTTTTGCTAAAATAATTGAACCCTTTCTCGCAGTACACTGGCGTTCCATTTCACAGACAGAATGAAAATCGACTTATCGGACATTTTCAATCCATATAAACAAATGAATTATTTTATTGCTGCAAATCTGTTATAAGATCAGTCAGGACACTGTTGGGTTTCTGTATGTAGAGTATCGGGAATAACACCGGAATAAGGATAAAACAGACAGCACAACTAAAGCTTGATTTGATAGTAAAACACTGTATACAACTGCCACAATAAAATTATAATATTTAACCCTAGTAGGTTAAGTTAAAAAAAAAAAGAAATGCTTATGAAAAACTGCGAATTCTTAAAGCCCTGAGTGTCTGCTTTCATATGAGCCTTTGACCACTACTGTGGAGTGTGACGTCACAACTTCAATGCTGAACACGGTGTGCCTCCAAAACAGGCAGAAATTCCATTTTTGGCCTCTGGTAAAAAGATTTTAAGCT
The DNA here is from genome assembly GCA_037576815.1 of Pangasius larnaudii. Lineage (NCBI taxonomy): Eukaryota > Metazoa > Chordata > Actinopteri > Siluriformes > Pangasiidae > Pangasius > Pangasius larnaudii. The sequence continues at coordinate 2,914,952 of CM074938.1, forward strand.
CTTAACCAGATGAGAACCAGATGAGGTTCCTTTGCTGTTTCAGGTAAATGCTTTTAGTGGCTAGTTTTACAGTAAAATTAACATTTACTGCCTTAGTCCCAGAGGTAGGAAGAGTTCAAAACACAGCGACGTGAGTAAATGTGTTCCTACTGTATAAATAATTCACTTTGAGTAAAAGTAGTCATCAAGAAAATTACTCAAGTAAGTGTAAAGTAAATCTTTCAGTAAATCTGAAACTGTTCTACCTCCATTATCAACAGCATGTAAAGAAAACATTAGCTGGCTGGCTAACTTAGCCGAATGCTGTTAAGGGTTCAGTAGCTTGCTCGGTTCATTAGCTAGCTAACTAGCTCATGTTAATTCATTCATGTTTCTATTTTGCAAAGCAGTCGTTTACACATTAGCATCACATATACACTGTAGCAGCTCTTTCTTATCATTAACACAACAAGCAGTCACTACAGAACATCGAACGTGTGTGTTTGTATCCCTGTGTGTGTATCTGTGTGTGTTTGTATATGTGTGTACATCTGTGTGTGTTTGTATGTGTGTTTGTATCTGTGTGTGTGTATATGTGTATGTGTGTATCTGTGTGTATGTGTGTGCATATGTGTGTATATATCAGTGTGTATGTGTGTGAAATATGTGTATATATCTATGTGTGATCGAAGTGACCGAATATCTTAAGTTTAATTCAAAGCTTTCATACTGAAAAACATGGAAAGCTCTTGCTCGCTCCCTCAGCTAGCTAATGTCGAACCTGTACATGTTTCTGCAGGTTGGAAGTTGAGCTGTGAAATGTCGATATCTCCACAGGTTTTGGTCCACATAATTTGCAGTTCATTATCACTCTGTTTCCTTTGAAGCATTTAAAAACGAAGATAGCTGATACATCGGGTGAGCGATGATCATCTGCCTCCACTGTCTCAGACGTTGCTGCGAAGCATTTAGCATCTGAATTGTAGACTTGAGGCTTTATTCAGGCTTTATTTTTTTTTCTTTTAAAATGTATCTATTTACATTTATTTATCTATTTAAAATTTGCACATAAATACATTGTTTATTTATTTATTTATTTATTTATTAACTCTGTAACAGAGAACAAAAATACAGTACTGTGCAAAAGTTTATTTTTTTCATCCAGATTTTGGTTTAGATGTTCATTTTATGACTTTTGCATTATCGAGTCAGCACAAAAAAACATTTTATATGTCCTAATATTACTTTTCCAACAAAAAAATGAAATTACCGAAAAATGTTTGTAGGGAAAACAACGTATTACGTAACAGTCCACTTTTTAGACAAAAAAATAAGACAAAACATCATGAGAGATGTTGGTGTTTGCTCCAAAAAAAAGAAGTAAGTGCGACAGTCGAAAGTCTCCAGAAGAACTGCGGCAGATTCTGCGTAAAACTTAAAACTCACCAGATCATTTCCGTATGAAACTGCACAAACTGTACCTGAGACTTTTTTTTTTAAAGCATATAGTTGTGAGACCAAATATTGACTTTGTTTAGTTTATTAGGCTGCTATTTATTGCTCTTTATAATGTTTTTCATGTAGAAATGTTTCATTTCCTTATAATTGAAGGCATCTTTGCTTAACAACATTTCTTTTCATGTGCCTAAAAGTATTAAAAGTAAAAGTAAAGGTACTCTGATTTATTTATATTTTAAAAAGTACTGTTACAGTGAAACATGTATTCAGGTACTGGAAGGCTGTAACGTATATATTGCTTATCATCTTAGACTAACAGTCACTTGGTTAATCATTTTCACATGAGAGAAAGAGGATTAACAATATTATGGAATGGCAAGAATTTTTTCAGCGCTTGGTGTTTGGAGATTAACCGTTTAACTGCCTGACCACAGCGAAAGCTTGCAGTCAGAATGAGTCAGAAACAAATTCTTTTTCGTTCGTTTAAGCCCTGGAGCTTTTCAAATAAACACTGACACGATAGACACCAGAGATGTGTGTCATTCACATTAGCATAAAGAGATCCATGTCTAATGGAAATAAAGAACAGAGTTAAAAAAAAAAAAAAAACAGGAAACCAGGATGAATAAAATCTATTGTTCATTATGAGGGGAAGAAAAGATGGGATGGAGGAGGAGGAGGTGGTGAGCGTGTGGCTTTAGTGGGCAGGTGCATTTTTCAGTCCTGAGCACAAAGGTCACGTGTGTGTGTGTGTGTGTGTGTGTGTGTGTGTGTGTGTGTGGGTATGTTTTTATATGTTTTAGTAAGGACAAAAGTATAGGAATATCCATCAGTTTTGTCATTTGTCAGGCCCTCAGAGGGAAAATTGGGTTTTTGGGTAAAAAACAAAGCCTGCAGCTTTTATTAATTAATTAATTTATTTATAGATTTTATTTTATTTATTCCTTTTTGTCATACCAAGATTAAGGCTAGGCTTAGATTTAGGTGTGTAATGAGGCTACATTAATAATTACATCAGTAGAAGGTCCTTACAAGGATAGTTAGACAAACAAATGTGTGTGTGTGTGTGTGTGTGTGTGTGTGTGTGTGTGTGTGTGTGTGTAGTTATGTTTTTATATCTAAGTGAGCACCAAATGTCCCTACAAGGATATAGGAATATTTGACAATTTTGTGTGGACATTTGAAATGAATAAAATGAAAATAACTAAACAAACAAACAAACAAACAAATGTGTGTATTTGTATATGCGTGTGTATCTAGGTACATACATCTCTGTGTATGTGTGTATACACAGTGTGTATATATCTGTGTGTGTATGTGTGTGTGTATGGGTGACTGTATGTGCTTTTGTGTGTCTTTGTATCTGTGTGTGTGGGTGTGTATGAGTGTGTATATATCTGTGTGTGAGTGTGTATGTGTGTGTATATATATATATGTGTGTGTGGGGGGGGGGTGTATGTGTGTATATATCTATGTGTGTATATATGTGTGTATGTATCTGTGTGTGTGTGGGTGTGCATTTGTGTGTATATCTGTGTGTGTGTGTGTGTGTGTGTGTGTGTGTGTGTGCAGGTTGAGGCTCAGGTAGTACTGTAACCCGAGCCTGCACCATGTGATCAGCAGTGGGAATTCAGGAGGAAGACGGCAGAGAAGAGAGCGCAATAAACCCGCGCTGAGTGATCGAGATCTCGACATGGCCGTCAGTGTGTAACGGACTGTCTCAGTCTCCGGTCAGGAGGAGAGAACAGTGATAAGGGCTGACCAGGAACACAGGGAAACGCCGTGATCTGCCGCAGAAGAGCGCCGAGCTTCGGGCGCGCGCAGTCCCGGCGCGTTAAGGTGAAGCGGAAGCGACCTGCGCGCTGGAGAGATCTGGATGGAGCTCCGCGTCTGAATCAGCGGAAAGGCCTGAGTGTGACCAGGAGGGGAAGGTAAAGCCACAAACACCTTCCTACACTCTACACACTACTCCTCTCAAACCATTTCCCATGGCAGTGTCTGTATTAGTGCTGGATTCACCTCAACAGCTCTACACAATACAGCGTCAGATCCTGGGGACTGAAATAATCCTAAATACCGAAGTGCACTTTGAAGTGCACTAGGATACACACGCGACAATTTATAGGCGACTCTTTCAGCCACTATGATCTGGTACTGGAAGCATGGCAGAGTAGCCACGTTAATATTACACCTGGTCTAATATTCTTACCTGATCTATGTGTGTGTGTGTGTGTGTGTGTGTGTGTGTGTGTATATGTAGCAGGTGCATACAGCTGAGTGCAAAAGTTTACACCCCCTCCTGTTTCTGTGTGGATCAAAACATCTAATTCACAGGGATATTGAAAATAAAAAAAAGCCAATGTAAGAATCAAAAATGAAAGTTAAAATTTTTTTTTTTTTTTCAACAAAAATGTGGCCTTTGTGTTTCAGAGCTGATTTTCTTTTGCAGAAGGCTGTATATGAGCTCAAAAGAATCAGGGCACGTAATTAATACGCATTCAGAAACCAGTTTTTCACTATCATCTGTCTTAACATTCAATATTCAGCCCTTTTTGTTACTTGTGATAATCAAGGAACGTCTACTTGAAAGCAAAAGTTTGTACTCCCTCATGTTTCTGGGTAGAAAAGAGGACAATGGACGCCCTATGTGAAATCAAAAAAGTTAAACCATTCGAATGATTTTATAATAAAATCCAAAAAATGAAGAGTCAGAAACAACCCAGAGAAAGACATGAGCAGTGTTCAGAGCTGATTTGTAGAAGGTTGTGAATAAATTTGAACAGACATGTTAAAAAGAATCAGAGCACATAATGTTTTTTTCTCTTTTAACATCTTAATATACACTATTTTTGGCCATTTGTGTTAATTGTGATTATTGAATGAACGCGAACATGTAAATTACTTGGGATGAATTTAAAGAGCTAGAAGTTAGTTCACATGTTCACAAATATCTGAATTCAAAAAGTTAGCAAGTTAGAGACGTCAAAAGTAAACACAACTGAAAAAAAAAAAAAAAAGAACCAAGAGAAAGAAGTAAGACGTTTTCAGGACCGGTTTGTAGAAGGCAGGAAATGAGTTAGCGCAGAACTGTTTAAGAAGATTCAGAGCTCATTATAATACATACTGAGATTTTTTTTTTAAGATACCATTTTTTTTATCTTAACATACACCGTTTAGCCATTTTTATTACGTCATAATAAAAAATTAACCAAAAGAAGTAAGAAGCCATGGCTTTTTTTGGGCTTCAACAGATTTACACAAAGCTTTTTTCTATTATTATTATTATTATTATTATTATTATTATTATTATTATTATTATTATTATTATACACAATTTGTCCATTTATATTGCTTGTGATAATGAACGAACAGCTATTAAATCTAACATGCTAAAGCTCCTGGTATAAATAAGACTACATTCCTTTATGTTTGTCATTTTTCTTAAAGCAGTGCAAACCTTCGAACACTCAAGGTCGCTGTACACAAGCATAAAAACGTAGGAACACTAGCAGGAAGAAGAAAGGGAGAAAAGTGTTGGGAGAAAATATGTTTTTTAAGTTGACTGTTAAAATCAGAACTTATCACCTCATAGGAACGTTTTTTTTTTTCCCCCCTATAAAAACCACATTGTACTTGTACTTGGAGCAGATATCCCAAGGTGTAAGAGATTCGAATTAGCTGAATCGTCATGACACACCACGTAAACAAGGCAGACGCACATTTTTAACCGAGGCGTGTGCTTCACTCCTACAGTTACGAGGAGATTACAGTCGCTGCTGTGGTGCTATTCAGCCCCAGCATGGTTTCCTCCTCAGTGCTGTCCTGAGCGTCTCGAGACTCGGGGGTGTGTCAGAGGGTCGGAGTGTCGGAGGGTCCAGGCACACAGGAGCGCACCATGCTGCAGACAGGATTCACAGCAGGCAGCGATCTGCTCCGGCTTCTCAGAACTGGTGAGTCATTTCAGGTTATCTGTACAGCAGAGGCTGAACGAATTACTAATCTCCCTAAAAGTTCCACTCTCGGAAGTAAAGGTACTTTTCCTTCACTGGGGTGGTACTATCAAGGATACCTTTAGTATGTACCTTCTAATATTTGTAATCTAGGAAGGTGTTATTTACACAGGTTAATAAAATAAAATAAAATAAAAAGATCTGAGCCGAGTTACGGAGTGACCTTAACACATGACGCACCTTTCACTGGGGTTGTATGGTTAGCTTTTAATCTAAGGCAAGTGTAAGCACGTCATCTTATTTCACAAATGCTTTAGGTATTTAGGAGGCAAGAATGTGTCGTACTCGCACTCTTAAAGAGCAAAACAAACAAACCCATGGCTGAAGTCAGTAAAGCTAATGAAAACCTGCTTTGATGCGAGTGATCGGTCTCCTGTGACGCTTCATGGTCATCGGCCCAAAGATGACAAGGCACAAGGAATGCAGTGTTCATGAGTACTGCCATAATCTCCCACAGAAACTCAGAAAACATGACTCACGACTGAAAGAGCAGTCAATGTGTGGTAATGTAGCCAAAAATAAAATACCCACATGATAAACACAGAGAGATCGAGAGAGAGAGAGAAAGAGAAAGAGAGAGAGAGAGAGAGGTTAACAGGAAACCAAAACGTTAATCATTCACGCGAGTAAATAATCCCCCCTCAAGGATGAAAGTGCACAGAGATAACATAGTAGTAAGTAACTCATGGGAAGGGATTGTACATTGGAAGCAGTTTGACCTATATTTGGAGCTGATGCTTAAATATCCCTGGGGCTCTAAAAGTATTGGCTCCCTTCAAAAGAAAATTTGCGCATAACAATTCAAACAGTTAGAGAAACTACTTGCTTGCGTACTTATTTGCTTTAACAAAAAAGGATTCTCATAAGAGCTTATTAAAAAAAATAATGTTGTTTTCTCTCAAGAAACAGAGGGGTTCCTGAGTGACACGAAAGAATCTTGTCGGAAGTTCGAATCCTGACGATGCCACCGCCATCCGTAGAGAGCAGAATTTCCTGTGATTTCTGGGTAGGAGGGATGGCATTGCTCTCTCTCTCCCCTGTCAATCACAGTGACTCTAGCTAATCATTGGGGTTTGTGAGCTCATGTTTGCAGAAGGGGCGGATAGCACTTGCCTCTGAGTGTGTTACTCTCTGTGATGCAACATGAGCTGAGAGGAAGCATGTTAGCCTTCACCCTCCCCGGTTGGTAGTATTAAAGGGAAGCGCTGGCTGGTGGGTGGGAATTGGCAGGTGACCAAATTGAGGAGAAAATAGGGAAAAAATGATAGATAGATCGATAGCCCTTCTAGCCTGGTTAGTTTGGTCTGGTCTGAGTTTACCTGGATGTCCAGCTCTAGGAAGAGTCCTGGTGGTTTCAAACGTCTTCCATGACGGATGACGGTGGAGTGCACTGTGCTCCTGGGAACATTCAAAGCTCTAGAAATGTTTTTCTAGATTCCACACCCTGATCCATGCCTCAACACAATTTGACCACAAAGGTCTACGGAGAGTTCCATGGTCTTCATGGCTTGGTTTTTGGTCTGAAATGCACTGTGAATTGTGGGATATTATACACAAACAGGTGTGTAGGTGCTTTTCTAAATCATGTTCAGTCAGTTGAATTGAAGTGCTAGAGAAATCTCTAGAAAATCAGAGCACACAGGATGAACCTGAGCTCGATCAGGAGTCCCTTTGTTTTTTTCGTCCCCCCCCAAATTTTAGTAATTGTCTTTGCTAATTTTACTTTGTCATTATGGATTATTTTGGGTAGATTATTAACCATAAAAGTCAATTTAATCAGTTTTGAATTAAATCTCTACCACACTGAAGTATCCAAAAACCTGAACCCACTGGATACATTAATTCATAAGTAATAATTTGTATGTCATTTGTAATTACATAATTATAATTGTTTGAACTACATATATGAAGATATATGTGAAGAAATGTGCTTTGGAGTGCCAGAAATTTTCCACATGTGTTTTAGTGAGGAAATACCATATATGTACTTTTTTTTTAAATAAAAAAAATAAACAAATGACCGGGAAGTCTATAGTTTACACATGAACAGTTACTGTATCCTTGTGGTGTAAATATGGGGTGTGTAAAATCCCTTTAGGAAAACCATAAAAAATATTTTAAACTATTAAAATCTATTATCATCACATCATATTTATTATTCTTCTATATATAGACTTTTGCTCATTTTCATAAAAAGGTACTAATATCTTGAAGCGAACTATACACTGATCTTATCCATGAAATCCAGTATCTATCTTTTCGTACTTCGTGTGTTTGAACAGAGTAATAGTGCTGCTTTATTGCGCTGTAGTTTTATTTTTCCCTTCTGTAGATCATCAGTGATGTCATGTAGGCCAAAATACAGACGAACATGTCTGTTTGTTCTTGACCTGCATTGAAAGACAAGCTGAAGTCAAAACAAAACAATTTTTGCCCCGTATTTTGATGTTTTTAGTCATATGAGACATCGTATTACCAGGAAGTGTTAGTCACTTATCGACCTCCAGCTATCATCAGACTGAGTTTTCCAAGATCCAATCCTGATCCAAATGGATATTTTCCCAAATGAATATCATGTTTCTCTCAAAAATGTCATGTTCTGTAGTTTCTGTATTTACATTCTTATGTACATTGCTGTGAACAAGCCATTTCAGCTCCACTCGGGGATGAATCCGGTTTTGTGTGGTTTAGATACGAGTCATCTTGCGAGGTTTGTTTATGATTATGTCTTGTGACGTCATCCTGAAGGAAGTAACGTTCTGGTCACGTTCACTGGCTGAACTGAACCTATGTTACTGATTAGCATTAGTAACGTTCAGTATGAGTCAGACTGAAGAAGTGGAAATGGTGGATCGCATTAGACGTGCTGTTGAATGCTGAATTCTGATTGGTCAGTAAGTGTTGATAATTTTCCCTGACAGTAGTACAGCTGCAAATAACAGGTTTATATTAACATGCTCATTCTGACCACTTGCTCCATATGATCTAAGACTAATAATAAATGGATTAAAAAAAAAAAAGTACTATGGTGATACGATGAAGTTAGTAGTTATGGGGGAGATTTCAGTATCAGTGCTTTGAAAAGCTGTAACTTAAGTTTTCCACTAGTCTTCAGGACAGAAGAGTTTACACTTTGCAGTTCCTTGGTACCATGACAAGCTGTGTTTATTATTAATTTTTTTGACTCGTCAACTTTAAGAAAGAGAAAAGAGAGGCTGGGGAGGGAACGGCTGGTTATAGCTGCTATAACATAAGTGATAGGAACTCACTTGTTTCACGGACAACTTTAAATATAACAATAAACGGAAAAGTAATATGTAGTCCTTTACTAAATTAAAAAGTGCAATAATTGGCAAATTGCTGTGTTATAATAGGAATAAACACTTCGTGTCATGATGCTATTGAAGAATAATCAATCTGTCGGTGGTAACAATAACTCCGACTCATCACACCACCCTGTGTATTATTTTCCTGTAACATCATGGCACGAAGTGTTTAATTCCTCACTTAATGTACAGACATGATGTTAGTGTCCTTGTCTTTTCATGTCTTTTCCTTTCACAGATAATACCACTACGCCGGCTAACACCACTGAAATTCCAAATCCTGCACCTCCGGTGAGCACACACCTTTGCATTTTTTGGGGGTTAAATCATTCCGAGTACAATTGCCCTATTGTAAAGAGATCACAAATTCAAGGGGTACACTCTCTCTGTCCTTTCACAGCGACACTAGCCAATCCTGGGCATCTGTGTGCTCATGTATGCAGAAGAGGGTAGATAGCGCTTTCCTCCGAGTGTGTTACGCTAGCCTGTGATGCAGCATGAGCAAAGGAAGGGAGTCTTCTCATGCTTCTTGGAGGAAGCGTGTGCTGTACTTCACCCTTGTGGTTACCCGATCTGTGTCCTGATACTAGAAGGGTACAGATCTGGCAGCATCATTGCTACCTGATTCGTACACTTCTAATTCAGAGCTTGATTCATTCCACCACGTTACATTATGAAAAATGTGTACTGAGAGCCCACAGTTATACAAATACAAATTAAAATACTGTTCGATACATACAAATACTGTTCGATTTTCCATTAAAAAATGTTTTATTTTTATTCAGATTTTTTTTTTTAAATCATTAAAAATTCTAGTTGCTAAATGTGAATTGCATGTGCATGGGAATTGGCTAATGACCAAATTGGGAGGAAATGAGCAGACAACCCCTCCAACATTCAAGCTTCAATTATGTGTGTGTTTTTTTTTTTCAGGGACCGAATATCGTGGAGATTGTTGTGCCAATAGTGGTAATACTGGTTCTCATACTGATAGGAGCACTGGTCTTCCTGTTCTGCGTGGTGAAGAAGAAGAGGCAGACGGAGGGAACGTACAGGCCGAGCGCTGAGGAGCAGACGGGTGCACGCAGTGTCGAGGCACCGAATGCCCTCAAACTGCCCAAAGAGGAGAGACTCATTTAAAACACATTCACTACTGCGAGGACATGGTTTCGAATGCACCAACCGTTTTACAGAACGAGTCTGATTTCTTTTGAATGAATCACAGAAGCACATGGGTGTGTAGCACCTGAAGGGCATCACAGCTGATGGCTGTTGACTGTTGTTGCTACAGTAAAGGCTCACAACGAGGACCTCTGTCTAAAAACACACCCATCATCCTGTGATACACTACAGAGAAAAGAGCCACAACGAGGCGTTGTCAAATCTATACCTGGTTAATTGGTTCGTGAACACCTGATCTTCCCTAGAGGTTGGGGGTGTGAATACTTTTGGAGTAGATGGATGTTTGTCTGCCTCTTCCCCACACAAGAATTTTTCCTGTTCTTGTTCGTGAACTCTTGCTTTTGCCTGCTGCTGTATGCTGAAATTCAAAGACACTGTAATATACACTGCTCAAAAAAAATTAAAGGAACACTTTTTAATCAGAGTATAGCGTCAAGTCAATTAAACTCCTGGGATATTGATCTGGTCA
>CM074938.1:2984832-3002809 GCA_037576815.1 Pangasius larnaudii
CTGTGACCTTACCCTGTTCAGATCAGTTCCAAAGTCTAATCAGTTTATCTGCTGTTTACAATAACACTTCCATATAATTCCTACATTCCACCATTCATTCTTAAATATGGCCCCAGGATGGACAGACTGATGTGCAGATGTATGGACAACCCAAAAACATAATGCCTCCCCCACTTAGTGGCAGAAGCATAAAAATAGTACAATCTAGCTGCAGAGTAAACTTCAAGTGCAGTACCGATCAGCTGTCTTCCTGTGTTTCAGAAAGTGTTGGGGTTCTGAAACTTTTTCTGGTGTTTCTCCACAGACTGGTGGATGGATGTGAGGAAAAAACTTTCAAGGTATATTCACTGTTTCTGGTGGAGTTAGCTAATGTTTTGAAACTCAAAATTCAAGCAAATATAGCCCCTGTCTTTACTGTCCCCGTCAAAACCACGCCCCAAAACACACGTCATGATTACAAGGTAAATGGTCACATCATCTTGTCCTGATTGGTTGAATGGTGGTGGTCCACATTATATGTTGTTTCTTAGATTTTCTCCTCTGAGCAGATATTTTATTGACGCTACCACAATGTAAGAAACAAAAAAAACCTTACAAACCCTAGAAATTTACCTTTAAAGGGAATGTGCATTGCCAAAATGAAGTAGTATCAGGAAGAAGTACAGCTGCCAAGAAAGGATGATAAGACTTCACAGAAAAGAGGTAACACAGGGGTGGAGACTGACAATAAAACAGAAACTGAAACGAAACAACAGGTGAAAACACATGGTCCTGTTGCCATGGGAACTGAGACACAATGGAGGGCAAATTCATGAAAATTGGATAAAATGAAGAAACTGAGCAATTTTAAGAAATTGCTAGAAGATGTGAGGACGGATATGAAGTCTCATTCACAGCATAGGTCTGATTTACACCATTTGCGTTGACGTTAAATAAGGAATAAAACACTTGGAGATATAGAAAAGTAATCAACATTGCAGTGGTGCGCTGTGGCCTGTGGCAAAGCTGAGTTTCTGTCACTGTCCTAAAGTCAATTATTTTGCTATAACGTCACTTCCTGAAGTGCTTTATTCCTCTTATACAACAGTGATTTTGTCAACGATGAAAACGTTTCAATTTATTAATGAACGATACGTCATGCTTTTTACTGTTTATAGTCAAATTTAATTTTGTGGCACAACCACACAAGAAGATAGTTCCTGTTATCACTTATGTTATAGCAGCTATTAACAATCGTTCCCTCACCAGCCTCTCTTTTCCTTCTCTTAATAAATTAATAAGACAAAAATGCAACATCACCCCTGTTAATGTATTCCAGTGAGGTCAGTATATGCGAAGATAATGAATGACTATTGGATAATCATAATCGTGCTAAGCTGTGATTGCCAAACCACATTCCAGTAGAGTCAGAGCACTACACGGCGAAGTCTCTCCCTGCTGTAAAACACCTGCTTCAACTCACACGGGACTTGGTAATTATCTCATGAGTCTAAACAGGCATGTTGGAGGGAAAACGGTAAACTGTGCAGCACTGTGGCCCTGCAGGAATGCAGGCTGACAGATGTGCTGTACACTTTGTATATAACAGAGCTTCTGTGGTGAGAATGACATCTGTGTCTGTAGGTTGGTCTCTCTCTCTCTCTCTCTCAATTACTGTACACTCATTTACTCTAACTACCATAACAAGACATTAACTGTAAGTCACTATCTGCTGTTTCTTTTCAACACTTCACAAAGCCATGTAGTGGTCATTATTTGACTCTCCTGGGTGCTGGGTTTTTAAAAGCATTTCCTCTTTAAGTAATGGGGTTGGAGCGAGTGGAAAATACCATTCCCATACATATTTAGCATTTTACAGTAATGAAGGTTAAAGAAAACCTGTGGCTCAAAAAATAAGAATGTTAATAATACACTATATGTCCAAAAAGTATGTGAATACCCTAACACCCATGTGGTTCTTCCCCAAACTGCTGCCACAAAGTTCTTGTGCTGAATGTCTTCATTTGCCGTAGCATTAAGATTTCCTTTCACATGAACAAAGAAGCCCAAACCTGTTCCTGCATGAAAATGCCCCTGTGCACAAACTGAGGTCCATGAAGACATGGATAACCAAGGTTGGTGTGGAAGAACTTGAGTGGCCTGCACAAATCCCCAAGAACCAACTCCATATTAATACCCATGGAATGTTCAATTGTCAGGTGTCCGCATACTTTTGGCCATATAGTGTATGTTTATGTCTTTGGTCTTTTCGCTCCATCAGTTTTTTTCTTTTTTCAGCATATTTTTTAATTGCTACACTGATGCAGTTCAAGACTGGGAGTCAATCACTGACTCACACTAAAGTTTCAGCCCTGTAAGATATGAGCTCATGCAGGCCTCAAGTTTGAAACTTGCACTCTAGGGCCCAACATCGGCTCTCTCATAGATTTGAACTCAATCTTCTGCTTATAAGTGCAGAACCTTAACTGCTCAGGCACCACAGAACATGAACTTTTTAACATGGGGGTCTTCTGGGTTTCTCCCATTTCCCAAAAACATGCTGGTAGGAATGTTGACTATGGTAAAACTGCCCCTAGGTGTGTATGAGTATCTGAGTGTGTGTGTGTGTGTGTGTGTGTGTGTGTGTGTGTGTGTGTGTGTGTGTGTGTGTGTGTGTGTGTGTGTGTGCGTGTGTGCGCGCGCGCGCATGGTGCCCTGCAATGGAAACCAGAGTTTATTCCCACCAGGAGTTCTCGAGATAGGATCCACCACGACCCAGATCAGCAGTTACTGAAGATGAATGACTGAATGAAAGGGTAAGTGAGTCGCATTAGAGTAATTGTGAGCTTCACAAAGCTTGTCCCTTACTTCAGAAGGTTCGTTAACACGGGCTCAGAACAAGGATCTTCAATTGCTAACAAATGCAGCAGGTCATCAGACCACTTACTCAGTTACTTTATGACAGGAGTCCTACTCCTTATTCATGACAGCCATCTCTGTGTCACTCATCCTCTGATTAACACATTGAACAGAGAAAGTTTCCAGCACTTAGCCTAATTTATTAGCTTTTATCCTCAATAACAATCCACACTGGCATGAAATTTGTCTAAAATCAGTGCTGTGTAGTGTAATGATCAGGAAACTCAAAAATAACACAATGAAAGAAAGAGCCTGAGTCATTGAACATAAGCCCAGTGCAGGTAAAGCCACTCTCGGTCATATCGCATCAAGAACGAATCCATTAAGCCTTAATGGGACCTGTTTTAAAAACCTGCGCGGAAGCAATAGAGCAATTATTAGAAATATTTAGGCTGGTAACGGACGTAAAATTGCCTCCTGACGTCACTGTCGTTATGTGATTTTGAATCCATTAAGTCTGGAAGTCACTGAGTAGAGGAAACAAACGTGGTGGGAAATGGCACCGTAGGCCACCATTTCCTTATCATTCGTGACGTGATCAGCAGGTCAAATTAAAATATGAAATGCATGTTATCTATTTTGTATATGACAGAAAAACATTTAAGTACATCATTTTGGAAAAAGGGATTTTGATTGTATTAAATTCGTCCCTATCCCATTGTAACAATTGCTCCTGTCTATAAATAAAAAAAATAAAAAATAAAAAAAAATCTTTATAGCTTGTGCAATAGGATGAGAAATCTCTCACTTGGTTTCACTCATGATCCAAGCCAGTCACTTGCCGCTTGCAGCCTATATCATATCAATATGGTTACCAAGCAACCACACCACATTGATGATAGCAGAGATTTCCCTTGCTAATTAGGTTTCTGATATGTATGACGGATTGTACTATTGCTCATGCTACACAATGTGCAATTAAATTGTTTCATTTTAGTCCCCCAATTTGCTTCCCAATTTGGTCACCTACCAATTCCCACACACCAGCCAACTACCATCTGCTGGTCATGCCCTGTCACTGGGCAGCGCAGCACACTTGGAGGAAAGCACTGACTGTCCTCTTCTGCTTATATGTGCTCACAGAAGTCCATGTTTCATTAGTAAATCACTATGACAGGGGAGACAGATTAATGCCATCACACCCAGAAAGCATGGCCAGTGGTACTCTTTTGGCTCCCAGCCACGGATAGCTGTTGGGATTTGAACTTGTGATCTCTTGATGACGGGGGGGAAAAAAATTCTTACATTTTTTTACATTTGTTGTGACCATGACAGGTCAGTGGAATGCATTTTGTCAGGGATAATTTACCCTCTCATACACAATTCACATGTGATTGAGCCACATCATTTTTTAAATTATTAATGAATTATTAATTTATTAGTAATTTATTGTGTATTGCGTGTAATATGTTTTCATTTCATTATTTTATTTTTACACAAGACTTCTGCAGAGTACTCTATATTTTTATTTGTGCTTATGCCCTTATGTGGTTGGAGGTATTACGTTTTCAGGTCGTTCGTCCATGCCTCTGTCCGGGATTCTCATTAGCGTGATCTCAAGAACGCATGGTTGAATGTTTGTAGGATTTATATGGAATTATATTGTAAATAGAAGATGAACTGATTAGATTTTGAAATTTTTCCAATCAGGCTCAAGGTCTCAGCAAGCTCATGTCTGAAATATATTTTCTTCTATAGCTTCTGTTTGTCATACAGAGATGTTACACATTCATGCTCAGGAACTCAAAGCCTGTTTTCTGCTATCTACAATTTTTTGCCAACAGTTGGCTTTCTTCAATAGCTTCTGGTTACGTTCTAGTATTTTTTTTCAATACCTTCCTGTTTGAAGAACACTATATGGCCAAAACTATGAGGATATCTGACCTAGACAACCATATGTGATTCTTCCCCATACAGTTGCCACAAAGTTGGAAGCACGCAATTGTCTTTGCAAGCTGTAACATTACAATTTCTCTTCACTGGAACTCAAATCTGTTCCAGCATGATGACGCCCCTGTGCACAAAGCAAGCTCCATGAAGACATGATGTGTGAAGGTTGGTGTGGAAGAACTCGAGTGTCCTGCACAGAGCCCTGACCTCAACCCCACTGAACAACATGAACACAATGAATGAACACAAATCCCCACAGCCTCGCTCCAACATCTAGTGGAAAGCTTCCCAAAAGAGTGGAGCTTATGTGTTGCTCCTTATTTATATATAATATATGCTTATTGTGTATGCTTTAAGGGTATTTCAGGCATACAAATTAGTTACAAGCAGAACTTGACTTGTTGGCGGTGGAGGCATCCCCATCGAGGCATTAGTGTCAAGTTTTAGTCTTTTATTTATTTAATTTTTATAGCTTGCATTGCTTGCACAACTGGTTGTTTAGAAATTGCAACATAAACTAAAGCAGCTCAATATTACACTATTTAGAATTTAGTTACATACTACAAAATTAAAAATGAGAACAAAATTTTTTGTCCCAACACTTGTGTTGCTTATATTATGACTCACATAAAGACGTGAATAACAGAGTGCTGAATTTGGCTCAAGTAAACTGTCAGTCATTGACCTTATGTACTGTACACACAATGACAAACCTACAATAGCTGGTTTCAGCCTGATAAGCTATTTATTATTTGTTTAGCCTCATATGTTATTGACTTTTCATTTTTTTTCTGTGATAAAAAATATACATTATGTGGCCAAAAGTATGTGGACATTCAGTTGTAGTTGCAGATATAACTACATATTTCCTGAAGTCAGTAGAAATTTGAATCAGAACTTAGTGAATTTAATATGCATTTTGTCTACAAAATTTGAATTTTGAGTTCAAAATTGAGTACGTTTTGATATATATATAAAATGTACTCAATTTTGAACTCAAAACTCAGATTTTGTAGACAACATGCATATTAAATTCAGTATGTAAATTTAAATCCAAATTGTAATGGCACAAATATAATTTCAGAAGGAACAAATTGTACGAGGAGTCATGACAAAGAAGCAGTTCTATTTTAATGAGCATTGAAGTGCTAATTGCGATAATACATTAGGCAGACAGTGTCATGGTGATTATAATGTGACCCAGATGGTGAGGAGTGTACTTATGAAATCAGTATGTCTGATTGCAAGCAAATTTTTTTTTTGTTGTCATTTTAATGTGATCACATTAGACAAGCATAGCCTATAGAGTGTTATGTGAAATCAGTGCTACAGTCAGAGACAGAAGATGATTCAACGTCATCAGCTGAAACAGCCTGTAGCAGTAGATTTAATTAATCCCCTAGGCTCTGAGAAGTTGAGTAACTAAATCTGTCGCCTGTCTCTGGACTACTGTCTGTTATGAAAGAGATGATTCACCCATATCTTATTCTTTTTATAGATGCCATGTCATTTACTTACTAAATGACTTAGATGTCATTTACTTGACACATATACCTAAATCAAACTGTACATATTCCCAAGAGCAAAACAAGGAAAATTTGAATATTACCCTGTGTTTATGCTGAAAATATCTATCCAGAGCAGGAGACAAGGTTGGCCTGTAGCCTTATAAGGACTCGAGATAAATGTAGCCCCCTCTAAATGCATTTGCTACTGAAATATTCCCAGGCATTAGATGCATATATTTGTCCCCAGTACCTAAAATTTAAGATTTGGTCTGAATGCATGCTTTATAACCATTTCCATTTAGACATCACATAATTTCAAAACATTGGTGTAGTTTTAGACAACCAGCTATCAGTCTCTGCTCATGTTGCTAACCTGTCCTGTACAACATCCAGAAGTTTAGCCATTTTTCTAAACTTTTTTTCTAAGCCAAAGATTTTCCCTCAGATAGTGTTTTGAAGATGGTGGTAAACTCTCAGATCTCTAAAATCCCTCAGAGGCATTCATTTAGAGTCGTCACTATGTACTGGACTAGCTGTGTATGGTTGAAATGACAAAAAGTGAAATGACTTCACTTGCCTTGACTTGATTTGCATTGAGAGCTAGTGACTATGCTGGTCATAGCATGTGATTTAAATCATTTTAATCCTCAATGATTAAATCACTGAATCACCTCATTAAACCATTCAGTGAGCCCTTGTGCTCTGTGGATGGGGTCAGGGCCATCCAATTGAATCCACTGATTTAAATCTTCACCATTTTGAAATACCATTCTCTGTAAAACTTGTACACACAGAGCCCTTACCATATTACCTTCAATTATTAGAGCAGATTCAAAGATCAGATTTTTCACAAATTCATTACAGAAGGAAATACTACTGGTCTGGATACTGTCCTAATTTAGAAATTCAGTATTATCTCAAGCTAGGAAGTCTTACAGGAGTAGATAATATGGAAGAGTTCCCTGTTGGTTATACAGTCAACTATAAAGCATGGTCATTCATTCATTCATCTTCAGTAAGCGCTTTATCCAGAGTCCCTGTGTATCAGAAGCCTCTCATTGGGCAGGCAGCGAGAATACATCCTGGTAGGGACGCCAGTTTATCGCAGGGTGCCATGTACACACATTCACACCTACGGCAATTTAGAATAGCCAGTTTGATTACAGACATGTTTTTGGGAGGTGAAAGGAAACTGGAGAACCCAGAGTACTTATGTGGACACGGCGAGAACATGGAATTTCACACAGACAATAACACGAGCTCAGGCTCAAACCAGGGACCCTGGAGCTGTGAGGTAGCAACGTTACTGTCTGTGTCACTGCTGCCCTATGAATGTTGTAAACTGTACAGTGAGTGGGGATTCATTTTGGATTTAGCCATATTAGACTACTGCTAGTGTTTATGTTCAGTGCTCGCAATATAAATAAATGGAATTCTCTTATGTAATGGTGATAATAAGCAAGCTTAAGCTGTCACCCTTGCCTATTATTTTTGTTATAAGCTGTTAGTACTGACTTGCCCATGCCTAGCCACAGGCAGTCAAATAGACTAGCTAGCTAATAATAATGAGAATATCTTGCTATACACTCAAACTAATTTCACTGGCTCCTGACTCATTCAAAATGTAATTCATTGAACTTCATTACCCTGTTTACACACTACAAGGCCTGCTTGTGTGTAGTTATTCTTCTGCAAATAACTATGTTAAGGACTAGCTAGGCATCCTGCCTTTTTTCTCTTGCTGTCTTGCCTAATGACACACTAATCACCTGTCTGTGACTCTGACAGTGTTAGTCTGATTACACAAGCACAAGAGACTAAGAATAGACCCAGAGAAAGACATCAGATCATCTAAGGGTGAAAGAGAGCCAAATAGGAACACCAATAAACCATATTTTTGAATATATGGATAGTTTTTTTGTCAATGTAGTTCTGTCTTCTTTATAAATGTAATGTACTGTATGTTTTAAAGTGTAAATGTTGAGTCTCATTTCCCAAAGAACTTAACAATTAACCAGTATTTTTACTTTATTATTTCAATATTTTATTTTATTTTTTCCAACTGTAAGCACTGTTTTAATGGTTGACAGCATAAGCAAAACAAAAAAAGTGAAAACCCTTTATATGATTGTTGGATATTAGGATGCTTCTCTTTTCCATTACCTTAAGAAATCTTCTTCTGTAATAATTAACTGATTGAAATCAGATCCTAGAGATGGATGAAAAATTAAAGGAGAATCCATAAAAATAAAGCTTGTTATTAAGGTATTGGGCCACCATGAGCCACCAGAATAACAACAGGATAACAGTGCACATTTTCATAGATTTTACAAGTCTCTGGAACTGTACAGGAGCAACATTCCTCAATTGGTATTTTGATGATGGGCTCATCCTGATCCTGGACTGTCAGATGTGATGCACAGCAATCGGAAAGAATTTAGAGCAGCTGAGAGAAAGTGGAAGAAATCACAACTTGATACTGATCTCCCATGATACAGCTCTCTCCTGTCCAAGTTCTCGTTCAGTGTGACAGCTGCTAAGACCTTCTTCTACAAGGGAAAGCTAGATGCCTCTGCTCATGATCCTCACAAGCTCCACAACACTTCTTAGCCTGCCGCCTCTTCCTTCCCCATCCTCCCTGACTGCTGATGACTTTGTCACCTCCTTTAATGGGAAGATGGGAGAAAAATCTGTCAGTCCTATACTCCTGCCCCTATTCCAACAGTACAGATCAGGATTCCCCTCCTCTTTCTTTCTGCGGATAATCCTGCAGATCATTTTGTCCTGCAATCCCACCACCAGCCTGCTGAATCTCATCCATTTCACAATGCTCCAGATCCTGTCACAAGACCTCCTCCCCTTTCATCTTTCCTATCATTAATAACTCAATAACCATATCTGGTCATGTACCGACTTCATTCAAGACAGCAAGGGTTATTCCCATCACGGAGAAACTCACTCTGGATACCTCAGACATCAACTACCAACCGGTATCACTTCTCTCTTTTCTTTCTAAAATCCTTGTCTACAATTAGCTGTCTCATTTTCTCACCCAGTATAACCTTCACGATCCTATCCAGTCTAGATTCAAGACAGCATATTCCACAGAAACTGCTCTTGTGGCCTTTGCTGAGTCACTTCATGCTGCTAGGTCAGTTATCAGTCATCAGTCCTCAACTTCCTGAATCTTTCAGCAGCCTTCAATGGTCAGTCACAAGACTCTCTTGTCCATCCTCATGAGTCAAGGAATTCGTGACACAGCATGGCAATGGTTTGCTTCTTACCTGGAGGGATATTCATATCCGTTAACATGCAGGGGGTCCACATCTACCCCATGCAGACTCTCCATGGGTGTCCCAGAAGGCTGGGTCCCCTTCTATTCTCCCTCTATACCTCTATATATCTGTGCTTCTCACTTCACATTGCTAAACTGACTTGGTCATGCAGGTCTTTCCTCTACAACATTAGGAGGATCGGGCCATTTCTATCCACAGAGGCCACTCAGGCGCTTGTCCAGTACCTTGGCATTTCGAGACTGGACTACTGCAAATTGCTCCTGGCATGTCTGTCTCTGCACACTATCTGACCACTGCAACTTATTCAGAATGAAGCTGCATGACTTGTTTTCAACCTCCCCAGATTCTCCCACATTATCCCATTGCTATGCTCCCTACATTGGCTTCCTGTACCTTCGTGCATCAGACTCGCATCAAACACCGATGCTTGCCTACAAAGCCAAAAAAGGACCAGCACCAACCTACCTCAAAGCAATTATCACACCCCGCTCTGCACCATGTTCACTCTGACCCTCTAGCACTGCTCCATTGGACCAACCATCTCTCAGGGTACAGGAAAGACATGTATCTAGGGTCTTCTTCTTCAGGCACCTAAGGGGTGGAATGAACTTCCCCAGGCTGCCTAAAGTCTACCTCTTCACCAAGCATTTGAATTAGCACTTTGTTATTAAGAAAATCCTTGTTTTTCATACTGTACTAACCTCTCCAACAGGGTTTTTAGACTAATGGTACTCTTAGTCACTGATGTAGTGAACTTGCATGAGGATGTGTGTTTTGATAAAGACTACAAAGCACTTCTGTAAGTCTTCTGGATAAGGGTGTCTGCCAAATGCCATAAAGGCAAATGGTGGAGAGCACTGTCGTTGTCTAACGTCACTCCAAATTCAATAGGCATTCAATTGGGTTAAGATCTGGTGGGTGTGAAGGCCATAGCATATAATTTACATAATTTTCATTCTCATCAATTCATTCAGTGAGAGCTCATTCCCTGTGGATGGGGCGGAGTGATCCTGGAAGAGACCATGTCTAGCAGGATAGAAATGCTTTATTAAAGGATAAAAGTGATCTGTAAAAAGAACTTTATAATTATTTATAGCGATGGTTCTCTCTATGGGGACAAGTGGAGCCAAACCATGCGAACAAGAAGTCGCTCATATCACTAGTACTTTGTCTCAAGTGGGTGTGTAGTGATTGCTACTGTTGCTTTTGGGTGTGCACCATCATTTTTTTTTTTTAGTTCTGATGAGAAATAGCCAAAATGTACAGCCCACTATACGATATATACACATCACTTTTGTTTAAAATGTGTTGAACTTTGATTTACATGTTACGTGCTAGGCTTTGCACTAGCTCCATTGGCAGATTAGCAAAGCAAGCTAACTGCACTAGTTGCATAGTTTTTTTCTTTGCTACTACCTTCCATGCTTTTTGTTCTTCATAATGTCTCTATACACATTTAATGATAGGTTGTATATGCATTTTCCTCCATTTTTCCACGTCAAACAGTAAATGGGAACTAATTTCAGGCAGGAGCTAAAGTTGTGAGTAGGGAACTGAAGAAACGTCGCACTATAGGATTGATCCAAGGAATCATTCAAGCCAGTTGTTCGGATTTCTTACTGTACTGCACCATACCTAATTTACACAGAATTGCAAAGACCCCAATTCAACTGTCGCTTGTCGCTGATATTGCGAATTGAAAATTTATGAATGAGTGTTCACCTACCACTTTGACACTTATGTGAACATAGGGTAACAGAGCCACCGGGTTTTCCATTCATTTGTCACCTGTCTGTAACTGAAATTGGTTACTAAACAGACAAGGTGGGTTTTTTTGAGTTAGGGGGATTCTGTAATACAGCCTCAGGTCTGAATAAGGTAATATGGCTGAGGTCTTATATCATCTCAGGATCTCTGGGTTCTGGTAGGAGTTCAAAGGCCTGAGACTTCAAGTTAGAGTCTACGTGGGAAAATACAGTACCGTATGTATGATTTATTCCCTCTCATGCCCTGCTCTATCTCATGCTTTTTTGTAAACAGGCTAAATTAGTTTGAACTACTGAGGCTGGCCTGCAATGCTTTTGCATCATAAAGAACAGAGTTAGACCTTTGATCCTTTATGGCAAAAAAGACATTCCTTTTTTTTCTGGAGAGAACATTGTTGTGTATTGTTTATATTTTGTAATATACTGCACTTGCTAAGCTGCTGGTAAATTCTCCACCTACAAGGTTTATGAAATAGATTTGTCCTAAGGACACAACTGAATCATTTCTCTGATCCAAAGGAAAAAACCTGGTTTCTTTAATGTTTAGTAGAGCACAAGATAAGATGCTATTCTGAATACATCTAACACCAAGGTAGGCTCTAAAAAAATGGCACCCTGCCCTTGTGGAGGCCCACACGGGTACAAAACACCCCACATGCATTGTGCACACAACAGACATAGACTTACACACATGCAAAAATAAGGCATATTACATTTCAAGCAGGATGTACAGATATCTGCATTTTTAGCAATTATAAATTAATATTGTGCAAACAGGCTCCGCCAACACCCCCCATCCGGAGTCATCATCCGTGTCTTCCCTCTTGTCGTCCTCATGGTCTTTATTCTCACCTGACGCACAACATGGAGCTGTGGCTGCAAGTTTCCATTAAGACACACAATAACACACACTTTCTGTACTCAGCTTATGTTTATATGACTGCAGTAATGTCTGTTTTTTTTTCTTTCTTTCTTTTAACAAACAGGAAAACCTCTGTCCCTGACAACTGAAAAACAGCAACAAAAGTTTTGATCAAGTTGATATATTTTGTTCAGAATTTTAATGGCTGGTGAGCTTTCATGGCTTTGCGGTGTACCCATATTGGCAATCCAAGGACATAAAACGAGACTTTAATTAGTGACACTAACCACCATATATGGCATCCTAATGAGTGAGACAAAGGAGAAATAAATCACGGACCAATCTGATTTGGCATAATGCTCATTAAGGCATCATGTCCAACTCTTTCTGAACTTTTTGGCCATATTTGTTTATTCTACGTACAACTAAGGTCAGGTTATTTTTACTTGGCGGTCGCAGGGGTGCATGTCCTTGGAGGGAAAACTGCTTGTGTGCCAGTTGGCTTGTTGTAATGATTCATGGTAATGCATTAACATAACAATGCATCTGGAGTTTCTGTTAATCTAGACTGAACCTTTGTAAATGTGTTACAGGGTAATCGCGGTCTAGCGTTTGCTATAGCCGCTGTGTGTTTGTGTGATCATATGCATGGATTTCCTTTTGTATTGTTGTTTATTGTATAATTTCATGCCTTTTAGTGTAGCCCATAGAATGGAACAGATGGACCAAAAGCACAAAATTTCTGCATCATGTTTAATGCTGATTATCTGTTAGTAATGTTTAGGGCTTTGACTACGTATCGATAGTTTATCAATAATTAAGTCACGAGCGTGAATGTGTTTTAGGCACTGATCTACTATCTGAAAACTCCAGTTTGCTGGCTTTACCGAGTCAACCGAGTGAGTCGACACACAGCAGGAAGTTTTAGGCTGCTTTCACACTCTGCTGTTTTTCCTCCACTGGCAGCAGACACTTTACAGGTAATCCAGTGGAATGCGGGAGGACAGTGCTGCCGCCAATGTTTCTCTCGACAGAGCTTCCAAAACATGGTGGCTAAAAAAAAAAAAAAAAAGATCTTGTTAGCAGATCTATGTTGAATTTAACTGCCAATATTTCAGTGTTGCCGTGTAAATAAAAATAACTATATAGGGCTTTCAATGATATGTAATGTGAAGTCTCACTCAAGTCAAGTCGCAAAAAAGCCGCTCTTGATTTTCTGTCTCCAAAGCTACAGCGTATACAAACAACCTCCTCATCACCAGTCTTTATTTCATATACATTACTCATAATAATAAATCTAATCTAAATCGTAAGCTATGCTTAGTTAGTTTCGTTCCTGGTAAGAGCGTTGATTCTTAGTGTGTGCTGAGTGAGTTTTTATTCATATTGGCTCAAAAAAAAAAAAAAACACTCTGGCCAAGTGTGAAAGCAGCCTTATGCTCCACGTGTCTTGCTCAGAAAATGCTATTTGATGAGTGGAAATATTCTGCAAAGCTGGAAAGAGATGTGGAGTTATGCAGTGTTTCAGTTATCGTTGGAAAAGATGGCACTCTTCATTTCTCTCATTAATAGAGTAACGCAATTACACACAATAAAGTGCCATGTTTTCTTTGGGGAAAAAATTCAACCCACGTTGCAATATGGTGAGTAGGACGGCTGTGTCTACTGAGGTCATAAATTATAGCCGAAGCGATGACGCTAGTACTGTTATGGATAATTATTTTAGTTAAATGTTGAGCTGTCGTGACTGAGGCATTGTCGCTCTCTCTGGTTCAAATCCAATCAAGAAATACTGAACTGTAAAACACACACATGGTCCTACATAATATAAGTATTTCTCCAATTTAATTTTTTAAAATTTCTTATCATCCCAGCCCTAGTTATATTAATAATGTTAGTCTAGTAAATAAAATAAAGTCACAACCTGTCGATTAAATGATTAACCGAACCTGAAGACTAGGAAAAAATCATGTCTTTTTTTTTTTTTGTCATTTTTCACACATCTGGGGGAAAAAAGGCACACCTTCTGAACTGCATGATTAGGTCATTCACCTGCACTGATGTTTGCCTGTTTGAGACCTTATTTAAAAAAAACAAAAAAAAAACAGCAATAATTAAACCTGACAAGTTACACAAATACCAAAAAAGCGCCTTTCATTTTCCAAGACAACACTGAAGATAAAATTAGAGACAGTCATTTGATTTTTATGTTCTTGGTCACAAATAATTTCTTTAAATATTTAGGAATCTTTCATAATTGTGAGTTGGCTTTCAGAACCACTGTACTGTCAGAATGGACCCTGAAACACAACCAGAGAACCCGCATGAGCATTTTCTCTCCTCCATTCACGCTTTGGTATCTACATCGAGGAATCCTTGTTCCGCAGTCATCCGAACCGTCGACCGTTAACAGTGATTAAAAGTACAGTCCAGGTTTCTGTGTCCATCTGAGGTTCATGTTGTAAGTTTTTTGAGGTTTATGTTTTTTTTTTTTCAGCATGTCTTCCTTCTGGTCCGTTTGCTGAAGATGCAGCGGTGGTGTGATGTGGTGTGTGAACATGATACAACCGAACACTTCTTTTTCACATGAGATGGACAGCTCACATGAGCGTAGAGCGATCACTGAGGTGCTAACACACTCTTCCACATGACACACACACATTATGCATGCACACACTCACATACACTTTACACCCATCTCGGTGCTGCTCGCTCGGTCGGTGGGCTCAGAGCCAAGAGTGTGTGAGAACGTAGTGGAACCATCACTGACGCACACACATGCTTGCACGTGTCCTCACATTTTCACATGTTGCTCTCAATGCTCCCTCGTGGGTCCTGATTGCACACCATCGGCTCTTCGGCGGCCATGCTGTTGGTGCTGCTGGTACCATCCGGTGACTTGGAAGTGAAGCGCAGGCGATCGGTGCCGTTGTGGCAGCTGAGCGCCAGCAGCTGCTTCTCCTCGGAGCCGCAGACGACCGAACTCGAGCACGTGACGTCCGGCAGCCGCAGCTTGCTGGAAGCGGCTTGGACGTGTTTGTTGTTGGACACCTGAGCCGTGTTGCTGTAGGTGTGACGGTAGTCTTCGTCAATGTCCTTCCCCCTCCAGCGCTTCCAGAACTTCATGATCTCAGACTGAACCTGGAGGAGGAAAGGTCAAATGGAAAAATGTACAGAGATAATAATACTGCCATTTGTACATCACAGCATCTCAAAGCTGAAGGTTTGCAAGCCAAATCAGAGGTTTATATTAATGCTCTTGCTCTAATACATTATTGTTTGCATAGTGACAGCTCATTCACAGGGACCTGTATGGCAGACACACCACATAATCTAAGGCTAATAATAACAGGATACCAGATTTGTTCTGTTAAATATAGCTGTAGTTACAGAAGCGCTGTTTTAATATCAGCATAGCATCCCTTTAACCGTATTATCAGTATGAACAGTGATGCACTATATAGCCAGGTGGACATCTGACCATCACACTCATATGTGCGTGTTGAACATCCCATTCCAAATTTAGTCCTCCACTTGCTGTTATAATAACCCGCACTCTTCTGGGAAGGCTTTCCACTAGATTTTGGAGAGTGACTGTGGGGATTTGTCCATTCAACCACAAGAGCATTAGTGAGGTCAGGCACTGTGGAGGACACTCGAGTTCTTCCACTCCAATCTTGGCAAACCATGTCTTCATGGAGCTTGCTTTGTGCACAGGGGCATTTTCATGCTGGAACAGGTTTGGGCCTCTTAGTTCCAATGAAGTAAAATTGTAATGCTACAGCATATAAAGACATTCGAGACAATTCTGTGCTTCCAACTTTTTGGAAACAGTTTGGGGAAGAATACACATATGGGTGTGATGGTCAGGTGTCCACATACTTTTAGCCATATAGTGTATTCTGTGAAATCATTTTCATAATTAGCTTCTTACTGCTATCTGTAGCTTCTGAGAAAGAACCTTTTCAGTTAAGACCTTTCTGAATTTTTGACGATTTGAGTAGTACAGGACTAGATTTCCTAGAAATGACTTCAGTGCTACCAAAGTAACAATCAGAATTAATCATCTGCTTATGTCAGTACAACCACAGAACCTAAAGATACATCTTTCTTGCTCTCTCAGCCGCTTTGTCCCTGAGCATGAGCAAAACTACATCTATTTAGAATTTTACCATTACCATTTTCTATAGACTACACTGTTTTTAGTGTAGTAGTTTATGTCTGATAATGCTGATTCTTACTTTTTTTCAACAGCTGAAAGGAATGAAAGGAATTTGCAGAGCTACACATAAATCAGATTAGCATGATCTACAACTAATGCTGCAAAAAGTATTTTTTATGTAATTAACTAATGCTCATTACTGACACATGGGCACATTGAAAAGCAAGGTTTCTCACAACATTATAAATGGACTAGCACTAAGTTAATCTGATCTTGCCAAGCTTCACTAGCAAAACTGGCGACCCTAAACGGCTAATAATCCGCTCGCCACTGTGTGATAGTTGGAAGTTAAATGAGAGGACAGTAAAGCTCATTTTAATCTATTTAATTAAACCAGATGATATGTGTGCTGCACATTGCAATGCAGTGCATTGCTCTGAGCAGTGTAGCTGTTTCTATGTTTCCGGCAAGACTCCACTGCCAACCAGTATATCCTGTAATCTGACACGCCAATACTGTTCTGATCAGGAAGAAATTTGTTTTTTTTTGTAGCTTTTAGTTATAATTAAACTGTAGATACCATAGTGTATCATTAGTAAATGCTTATTTAGTGACACATCATTAGTATTATAAAGAAAAGGGCTATAACATGGGCATTATTCTTTCTCCTGTAAATCACAGTTACACTGAATTGTGACCAATCATGGGCATCTGTGAGCTCATGTATGTGGAAGAGGGCAGAAAGCTCTTTCCTACAAGTGTGCAGCATGGGTAGCAGTTCGAAAAGATGTGTTTGGCTAGCTAAACCTGTCTCAGAGGAAGCATGTGTTAGCATTCACCCTCCCTGGTTGGAAGTTGTCGCATGATTTGGGAGAGCTAGCTAGTGAGTGGGAATTGGCAAATGACCAAATTGGGAGAAAATGTGGCTAAAACAAAGGAAAACAATAGTGTTCAGCTCACCTCTTTGTTGACAAAGCAGTAGAGGATGGCCACTAGCAGCCCCTATAAACACAACACACGTAAGCAGTGAGACAGACCAGTGGCTAATGCTGTATTAGTGTGTGCCAGGACAGTCGAGGAACGTGAGTCTCAAGGATAATTAATTATTAATAAAATATCATCATAAATCAAAGTGTGCACAGATGGACCTAGTCTGGACCTAGTTTCCCTCTCTCTGTCTGTCCACTGCTTTACAACCCACAGCAAAGCTACCAGAGAACCCCTCTCTTTGTCACTCTCTCATCTGATTTGTTAGACAAGCTGAGCTTTTTCAGGATGATTCCCCCGACTGGATGATGCAGATTTGACGCATCCAGCAGCTGCACCCCACGTGAGTGTCACGGTCAGTTTATCACAAGGTGACTCAGCATGACTGTGACGTCTATACTTTCACTGCAATTATATCTGTTTTTTCAGCAAAGCTCACAGTTCAGTATTATTGACTCCAGTAATATTGAACTAACAACTAACACTAATATCACTTAAGCCCCACAACATCTGGTTGGAGTTCTCTTCGGCTGAGTTCGCTTGCTGCTGCTGGGGGTGGCCCCATATGGACGGCCTGAAGAACCGTTTGGATTGCTGGGGATGGTGCC
>CM074938.1:3002909-3047674 GCA_037576815.1 Pangasius larnaudii
AGTGATAAATTCAAATATTTACAATATATTTTTTGTGAATCCATTTATCTCTGTAAAGCTGCTTTGTGACAATGTCCAATAAAATTGAATTGAATTGAATTGAATTGAACATGGCATCCAAGCGGTCGGCGAGGCACTGGAGTAGAGAAGAGATGCTGGCTCATATTTCAGTTTGGGTTGAACCAAGGTTCCAGCAACAATCTGAACACACAATTAATAATCACAAAGTATCAAGAAACATCCATTTTTTGTTTTGTGAATTGGAATGTGTTTAATATCAGGGGGAGGGTCACTGAGACACATGCTATGAGACCAAAAACAGCAAGTAACAAAAGCCAAACATCTTTTTTTTTTTTTCAATGCGAGGTAACAATCTGCATAGAAAATCAGGGTGTGTGTATCAGATGATCGCTGAGTTTCACCTGTGAAATAGGAAATTACTGCAGGACCTCATGTAAATTTAATCTTGACAGTCCAGACAGAGCTTTCATTTTCTGCAGATCTCATTCTCATTTGCTGTGCCAATGTGATGCCCATAGAATTCGTGTCACACTCAAACGGATTTCTGTAATTTTTGTGTAAATAAAGCTTCTTCCTGGAATGGACATTCCACAAGAAAAAAAAAGTCTGAAGTGTGAATATCGGATAAATCAGAAATGTCTCATGTCCAGCTATCTGAGGAGTGTTCAAGTCCAGAAATACTGTAACTCTAGAAAACTCAGAAATACTCTAATCTGAACCCAGATTCAGTATTACCTATGCATGCTTGATAGCAATTACATCCAGTATATTGTTTTGGGATGTGAAGGTGTTAGAAGGCGTTCCTGTGTCACCTGGAAGGAGTTGAAGACAAGGTCGATGAAGAGTTTCGTGAGCCGCAGGGTGATGGCGCCGTTTGAGGTAGACTCATCAGTGACGAAGGAAAACAGGACCAGATGGCTACCAAGCAGAGGGATGAGGGTAAGGGTGGACTTTGCGAGCCTGAATGACAAAGCAAACCAAAGAGGGTAAGACAATAACACAAACTGAAGAAAAATCTGAAGAAAGGAGTATGCTCTGAGAAACGTTCACAGCCAGAGACCCCTTTAACTTTTTATACATTCTATTACTTAAATTTACAATAATATCTGGCTATTTATTGGAGCCATAGAGCTTTTTTAATTTCTGGCCTGGGCTCTCACAGAACATATTAGGTCCAAGCTGACGTTATTTATAGTCTACTTATTTTTGAGTTGAATTAAATCCCATTCAATTCAACAGACCAAACAGGCTAATATCTATAAAGCACTCAATAAGCTAATAACTCTGGTAATACTGGGCTATGAGTCTCACGACTAACAAAATTTTTGACAGGATAAGGTGAAACCATAGTTAAAAAAAAGTAAAAAGGTATTTGACAAATCATGGTTGAATTTACGGTTGAATTTATGGTGTACTCAATTTCGGTACACATGAACACCCACCGGAACTTGTAGTCGGAGTATCTCATTTGGTGAGCCCTCAGCTTGGACACGAGGATCTTAATGATGCGTATGAAGATGAAGAAGTTGATCTGAGCACAGGAGAAAGTAGACGTGAAGTTAAACATCTCCAGGTCCTGCTTACCACCATTATGTCACGTTAAGATAACACAACTGTGACATCTGCTTGCTTAGATGGCGTGTGTAATCGTTCGCACATGGCAAGCAGCAGGAGCTAGACGTGAATGTATGCAATACATTCGTTTAATAATATCTGAAATGGGCAGAAAATGAAACATTACTACTACTGCGAAGCCTCAAGCATAGCCATTCCTGTCAGAGTCTGAGACTTTGGCACACAACAGCTGTGAGGGAGAAGAAACGGAGATGCGTTTGCCAAAACAACTCTCTGAGCCATTAGCGCTCAAACCCAGTGCTTTAAATTATGAGATTCCTTGTCATTCTGGAGTGAGGAAGAAGAGCTGTGATCCCACTGGAGAGGTTCATGAAGGCCCATCCATCAAACTATAAACATGTCTTTGAGTTTCCTGACAGATGACATTTTAGAGAAATGTGCTTGTGGATAGGGATGCATCACTACCAATACTGGTATTGGATCTGATTGGATCTGATTCTGTGTTTATTTACCCGTACTTGTAAAAAATGCTCCGATACCAGTTGACACCAGTTGACACCATTTGACGCAGGTCTAGTGTACACTGTTATACTAAAGAACAGACGACATAATCCTCTAATCCGCTAATGATATCTGGACGTAATCCTCAATTAAGGATGCCGATCAAAGCAAAGCAGACTGTAAACTGTGCTCTAAGAATATATCGAGAGGAAGAACTACAGTAGCTTCCTACAATACAAATAACCTGATGAAACATCTTATGCCGTTTAAAACAGTGTCTTTAATACGGGTGTGAGGGCGGCCGACCTGAGCGTGCAGAACAGCATCATCAAGTGTGGTCATGAAATATAAGTGCCCTGAATTACACACATACATGGGTATCCATGCGTGTGGATCAACTGGAGAAACGGTTATACGTGAGAGCACTTCACTTCTGCAAGCACTGAGCACTGAGACATATGTTTCCTTTCCTTCTTGCTCGCCAGGGTCTGCAACTTTACTGACCACGCTTGCTGATATTGCTCTGTGCAATCAGCTTGGCCACCGTCACACTCTCTATTCAAGATACGGTTTAAATGACAAACCATCTTAAACATAAAACTCAGCATGAGGAGCTCATTGTTAGCAGCACACAGCAGCAACCAACACGTACAGACTTAATAACCAACGCCCCTGACTGATGAATGCTAAGTACGTAACTCATTTAGGTATCAGCATCGGTATCGAGAAGTACCAAAAGCATGTACTTGTATTCACATGCACTCACACTCAGTCTGAAAGAAATTGCACTGATGCGTCCCTAATAACGCCAATCAGTGGATGGATTGGATGTAATGGGCTATGTGCTGCTGAGTTAAAAGTAGTCCATTAAACAATTTGACACAATTTCTCTCCATTGCCTCAATGATTACAGGACAGGCAGGAGGACTTCATAATCACACGTTTCCTGTGGTGACCCTTTATGTAGAGTGCAGTCCACGTTCAGCTAAGAGAGGTGTTTAGCACTCAGTCATTTCACACAAGAATCGTGTTAAATTGGCTTTATACTCTAGATGAGACAGATTTGCGCGCGAAGCTCAGAAAGCTGTAGGACTGTGAGTGACTGTAGCTCTGATAAACGGAATGTGATGGGAGCAGACAGACTCTCACCAGCACTGCCAGTAGGATGGGGGAACGAATAATCCACCAGTACCCCATGTTTATGTTCTGTTCCCAGCAACTGAGGACAGAAAAGATATTACGCACATTAGATATACAGTATATTATACACAAAAGATACTGACACCTTTCAAGGGACATAATCATTTTCATAAGAACTCCTTTTTTTCGAATAGCAGTATTTTCTTTTTAAAAAAAAAAAAGTCATTTCTGAATTTTTAAAAAAATTTGATCTCAGTCTCCAGCCATTTCACATTTTCTAAATCCGTTAAATCAGTTTCTCACTTGCACTGTTTAGTTAACTGTTGGTGTTCTCAAGTTTTAAAGGAACTTCTAGATGCTCCGTTTATAACACTACGCTGTTTCGAACAAAATGCTCAAAATCTGAATATTGTCATGGCAACACGATGGTGTAGGGGGTAGCACTGTTGCTATCCAGGGTCCCCTAAGCTTGAGTTACTGTCTGCGCAGAGTTTTGCATGTCCATGCGGCTTTCCTCTGGGTTCTCTGGTTTCCTCCGACCTCCCATGAACATGCATGCAGGTTGATTGGCTACGCAAAATTGCCCCTAGGTGTGAATGTGTGTGTGCATGGTGTCCTGCGATGGCCTGGCATTCTATCCAGGGCGTTTTCCTTGCTCGTACTCAGTGTTCCTGAGACAGACTCGGGCTCTACCATGACCCTGAGCAGGGTAAAGCTCTAACTGAAGATGAATGAATGAATCAGTAGTACTGAGGCAAAGCAACCATTTCTATGTCAGTTGCTCAGAAGTGAACAAGTTGACAGTGCTAACAAAACTTTGAGAACTAGTTATATTAAAAAATGGAAACAATAATCCTGTACACTAATCACTGTCAATGACTATGTCCAGAGCTCAGGATCGAACTGGGGACCCTGAAGCTCCCAATGCACCATCATACTGCCTATTATTGATTCATTGTTCTAATTTTTTCCAACAATCATTTTCAGAACCCACTTAGTTCAAGCATTATTTTTAACGGTAGTCATGTAAAAAAAAAAACTTCGAGCAGCTTGAGATGTTGCAGGCCCCAAGCCTGTAGACAAGCCCCTTCATCAGTTTATAGTTCCTGATAAGCAGGATTTTGCTGCTGGAACCGAGTTTGTCTATGCACTAAGTAAATGGCAATGTGACAAAGACTCAGTGTAAATCATTAGCTCATGCCCAATGGAGTGCATCATATCCCTAGCACATTCTTTGTCAGTAGAGGTTACTTTGCCAGGAGGAAAGTGCATACCCCTTTACAGATAGCAGGCTTTTTAAAGACAGAGGCAGCCCAGAAGCCAAAGGTGAGCCAAGGCCAGACTCGTCCACAGGGAGGTTTTTATCAAAACAGCAGGCCCTAAGAGCAGCGGTGCATGCTGGCTCATTCTCGAGCTACACTTTCTACTCCTGAGATATCAGTGATCCTGACCCCTTCTGCTCTCCGGACCTGCCTGACCCATCCTGATGCCCTACTTCTGGTTGGAGTTCTCATTGGTTGAGATCGCTCGCTGCTGCTGGGGGTGGCCCCGCATGGACGACCTGAAGATCATTGGGATTCCTGGGGATGGTGTTGCTTGGGGGCTGTGGAGATGGCTTGCCGATCTCATATGGGAAGTTTACTGGGGTGGCTTTGGGGCTGCGGTTGTCGCAAGCAGTTTTGCACTCATGTCTCCAACAGTGGATAGTGGATAGGTTTAACCAACCAGACTTCATGTGAAAACTGTGATGAATTTACTGGTTGCACAACTGCACTATTTGCCATGTAGTACACAGTTATAGAAGGGATTTATTTAGAATCGTGCTATTCAGTGTCACCCAGATGAGGATGTGTTACGTTTTGAGTCTGGTTCCTCTCAAGGTTTCTTCCTCATATCGTCTCAGGGAGTTTTCCTCGCCACCGTCACCTCTGGCTTGTTCATTAGGGATGAATTCATACATTTACAATTTATTTTGATTTAATTTAATTTGAATGTATTTATTTCTGTAAAACTGCTTTGTGACAATGTCCAGTGTTAAAAGCGCTATACGAATAAAACTGAATTGAACTGAATTGAACCCTCATCAACATGAGAAGCGACAGGCGAAATGGGCAGGTGACCCACAGAGGAGTGAATGCACCGTGACATTTATAGAACTTATGTAACACCTGAACATACTCCAGAACTACTTGCTTTAGTCTTCGTTTTTTATTTCACATTAGTGACAGATGAGATTCAGTGTCATTGTCCAGGAACGCTGATTATCATACAGACCAGGGCTCTTAAACTTCTGCAGCCAGAGACCCGCTTCTGATGTAAAAACATTTCTCGGAACCCTTTATGACCACAGCACAAATTTAATTATTTAACAAAACCACTGTATTGAATCAAATGCTTTCAGAAGAATAACTGAACAATAAGCTGGGACTGTAAAGGATTAATAAACCCTGATCTTTTTGAGTGGCCCACCACAAATCACTGTACCAGCGCAAACGGTGTCCGGATCAGTGTCACTTTTATATTACATCATAAAATAACAGAGATCCTTATTTATATTACTAATAAGAAAGCAGAGAGCATCAGCCATCGAGTGTAATTTACTTTCTGAAAGCTGTCCAGAGCATAAGAGGGGCTGTGTAATTTATGTACTTATCTGCAGAAACCGTTAGATGTGGAATCGCAACACGTTTTTTTTTTTTGTTTGTTTTTTTCCAGCTAGTCCTTCAAAAGACAAGCAGCTTGTCTGTGCAGCATCACTGTCACGGGCGGTATAGTTGCCATGGCATAACTCACGTTCCCGTACCTTGTGTGTCTCTTACGTGCTTGATTTGTTATACAACAGCTGCTTGTGAGGCAGAGTGATCGCCCTCTCGCTTTGGGCTGCGTCCAGAAACAAAATCACACCGGATGTTGTGTTAAACACATAACGATACTTACTTGGCTGCTCTGACTCTTAAGGAGCACTTCAGAATGTTATTTGGGACAGAAATAGGAACTGATAATAATTCTGATACACACTCTTTAAAAAATAGGTTCAATCTAGAATCATAAAAAGCTCTTTGGTCTGGTTCTCTGGAGGAACCCTTAAAAAGATTTATGTTGTTTTCCTCGCAGAGAGGGTTCCTCCGTCCTGAAGACTTCCATGTCGGAAAAACATTAAGTTACTGCTTTACCTCAGGCTGTTACAAAGCGCTGACACTGGAGGCTCCTTCCATAAATGTATCCTTCCCATCAATGAGTACACACATTATTTAATCTGTTTATGTGAGCATCCGCCATACAGGTCCATTAGCTAACTCGCAGTAGCTACGGTGAGTTATTGTGTCCTAGATGCACACTTTTGTGTTTGTGCTTTTTACTTATGAGAGTGTAGTGGTTTTTACAGCAGGTGTGCACATCTGAGCTTCTATACGGCTGGAAATTTTCGAAATTTTAGAAACTGAGAAGATATATTTAACTGACCCTTCATGTTTTGAATGTGTATTAAAAACTTACTTCTCGTTCTCATAGATATATTTCACAATGATCCAGGGCAGAACAAAGATCAGTGGAGCTCCTGGTGGAAAGAGCAAACAACACACAACACAAATATTATTAAGAAATCAACACTTAATACAAATAAACATTGCCATTATATCTTGGCAGACTGATAACATACTAATTATTAAAAATGGACACTAGGGGTGTAACTGAATATGAATACATGATTCAGATGGAACAGAGGTAGGGTTTTCTTCATGCCAGCTTGGTTTCACATGAAACCTGGGAATTGGGAAAAAAGAAAAGTCACGCAAGCGGGAGGTTTTACTTTCATGTGGGTGTATTAAACAAGTGCAACTAGTTTGTCTAAATTTTGGGAAATAGAACCAAAATTCAGTAGCAAATACCTCAGACAGGTACAAACAAATGTAATAACTGTGTGAGCAAGATTTAAAAACCAGTCCCACACACATCTCTAGTTGAGATCAATTATGAACTGGAGTGATGCAGCTGAGGTTGAGGAACTGTCAGAGCCAGGATTCACACACCATGCTGACACTGCTGCCATTTCTACAGCTCTTCTGGGGCGCATAGTTTGGGTTTAAATCGGAATAGAGATTTATTTGGAACGTGGTTCCTACAGATATGTTAGGAATAGAAATATTTCTAAATTCAAGATCTGTTCATGTGTCAAAGCCTCGTTTGCTGTGAAAGTTCCCAGGCTAGGTTAGTGAAGGCCTCACCCCAGCCGATGCACAGGTAGATGCTGAAGTGGTTCCCCTCAGTCAGCACCGTGACTGCCAGCAAGTTGTGCAGGTATATCCCCTCCACCAGCAGCCAGTGGCTGTTCGCTATGATACTATACTGCATCATCACTACAGCAATCCTGCAGCCCACATCCGGCTGTAAAACCTGCAGAACACAGGAGGTTAAACTACATAACACTGTTTTCAAAGTACAATAACGTCAAGTCATGTTTTTGTTTCAAAAATGACCATAAAGTCTGATTCTACTAAGAAAAGAATAATTAACCTTCTCTTGTTATGTATAAATGTTGTGTTCCTAATGACTTAAAGGAGTAATGCAGGAACATATTAAGGGAATTGTCAAGGTCGGGAATGAAAAAGAAACAGAAAATGATAACATTTTTGACTTCTTTAAGAAAGTTTGAGACTGTTATTATTACTGGTCACACTAATTCTATAAGAAACTGTGTGATGATGTGTGTTCTCCATGTCAGATCACTCAATGAAGATCCTCTAGAGATTGACCTAACGGTCCGCTTACATCATCAATGAACGTGATCCGTAGATTCGCTCATACAGAAAACGGGCTCGCAACCACTAAACACAACCACTCTTCAACGTGAACTTGAGGTAATACAGAATTTTTTTTTCTGTCAGCTAGCATGTCATTTAGTTTCATCACTGCCACTACCATACTTGTAGCTGTCCTGTGAGTTTGGCGAGTTCGGCACTACCATACTTCTATTGGTGGCTTTTAAAGAAGCTTTGTAAGAAATTTCTCACACCGCCAAAACGTTGTTGTTAACTATCTTTGGTCGCAATGGCAATAATTTGCCCACTGGTGAGCATGTCACATTATATGTTCTAAGACCTCAAATCTCAAGTCAAGACCAAAGAATTCTTTTACGATTTGTTATTTTTGTCTGCAACAGCAGTGTAAATCTTTTATGCAACAAAAAACACCACTATAAAAATTCCACCCATACGCATACACATTAGGTAGAACATCATGAGAAATGGTGTCTCTGAAGGCAATGTAATGAAGATGTAGAAAATGTATTTGACTGTAATAATGAAAAAAGACCCTCTATGTTATTTCCCATGCTGTATAGTCACTTACTGCATATAAACAAAATTTCCTTTTGACAGCATTGCCCTGATTAATTTTTTAACATTGTGACTAACAATTAAATCCAATTATCCAGTAGTACAAAGGATGTTGTTTTGATTCCTCCCTCAGGCCAAGACAAGGTAATTGCCACAAATCTAATGTGTTAAACTACTGGAATGATTGTAGGAAATGGAAATCGGGGACATGCAATTACAGTGCGTAGAAATAGGGTTTAAGCAGCCCTAGCCCTCGCGCTCTATACATGTGTGAGCAGTAATGATTCCATTTATTTTTATTCCTTAGATGATCTGGAATAACAGAAACTTTGGTTTTGCAAATACCACTCTCTGATCTGCAGCTAACTGCCATCAGCTTTTTTAGGTTTGCTAAGACAGGTGAAGCACGAAACTCTGTGTCCTCCTGAATTACAATGGGAAAGGACAATTCTAAAATGTACTGGAAAGAAACATGGTGGGTTCTGACTTCGTTCTTGACAAAGAGCTCCATCTCGAGGTCCGTGGTGGTGCCCGGGTTGATGATGGGTCTCTCCAACAAGGCGTCTTTGATGAAAATGGCTGCAGCTCGCAGGATGAAGGAGGCAAACAGGTTCATGTGAATGTTGTTCCTCATGCAGTGCAGCTTCCTGAAAATATGAGGTGAGAACACAACAATCACATACGGGTGTGCACCTTCCAAGGGAACTCTAGCTTGGTTCGATTACATTGAGAAAGAGATTTGACTCTGAATCAACTCGACTGCAGGAAGTGACCAAACATGCCATGTGTTTTGGGTCGCAGCTTTTTTGTAGACGAGCTGCTAAACTGAGCTGCAAGGCACAAACTGGGCTGCAAGGCGCAAACTGGGCTGCAAGGTACAAACTGAGCCAAAGGACAGAGCTGTAGTTCTGCTGAACTGCCATGTTTTCTGGATATTTGGACCAATTAAGAAAATGAATGAATGAATGTTATCCATAAAATGATGCTTTTTTAGTCATTCTGCTAATTTGGTATCACCTTTGTCTTTATCACCTGTGATTCCATGATTACAGGTGATAAAGTCAAGTGAGGGCATGTATAAAGACAATAAGAATGGACCTCCTCTACTGATGCTTGGAGAATACCACAGAGTAGTTTATATGTCAATTTACTTTATCTTTATATGCTAAAGGGAGTTGGCTGTAGGACCTGTATGGCTGGCTCCCCATGCACTAATAATCCAATGGTGAGAATTACCTGAATGCTACCAGGATACCGAGTGCCAGTACCAGCGCTCCCAGTGACAGGGAATAACCAACGGTGTATATGATCCTGAATTTACTGAGGATCTTGACATAGTATTGCTGTAAACATAGAAGCAGAGAGACCCACACATACATCATTTTTTCCAGTTTGTCCATGAGCACAGTGATGCTGTGGCTTCACTATTACAGCTGAACCAGTCAAGCATTTTAAGACGTACCGTGTCAGTCTGGGCCAGATCATTTGTTTCACACTCACTTGCGTTCTTCTGCTTGGCCCACTGGCCATCAGCACTACACTCCAGATAAACCAGGCCATGTTGGACTGGAATACACAAAGAGTCATACACACACTCACTGTGACTAGTTGTTGTCATGATGCTGGTTGCAGGAAATGTAATGCTCTGTTTTGACTGTTTCTGGCAGGTTTACTATAATGCTATTTTAAAACAGTTCGGTATTAAAGCAGTTCTATATTGTGTGCATGATCTTGACTCTCCCATAGTATTGCGGTAAAAGCATACAAAAGAATTTTCACCATTATCCCTGCTGCTGTGTGTGGACTCTCACCTTTAGAGTGCCAGGGCAGGTACTTGGGGCAGGGGACGCTCACTGTGGTGTTGGGCAAACCATCTGGCCAGCAGGCATATTTATCGAACGTCCTGTTACACACAAGACCTGCATAACAGAGCCATGTATAATCAGTGGTGTCATGGATAAAGGATGGTCATCACCAAATCTCTACAACATACGCAGTCTACAGAGGTTCAGTCCCTTGTCGTATTAAGACTCGAGTACTGCAACCCACTGCTAGCTGATGGGTGCATTACTGGCTAGCTCCTAGCTGGCTAGCTTCTAGCTGGCTGACTGGATTACATCTGACTCTCTTGCTCCAGACTGGCTCACTCCTGGCTGGGTGACTCCTGGTTGGCTCAACCCTGGTTGGCTCACTCCTGGCTGGGTGACTCCTGATTGGCTCAACCCTGGTTGGCTCACTCTTGGCTGGTCATTCTGCACATGCTATTACATCCTTAGAACTAATCCAGAATGCAGCTGCCCAACTTTAAAACAATCTTTTAAAATTCACCCAAGAGTTTTTACTGCTTTGTTACTGGCAAAAACGTAATGGCACACTACAAAGCCAGTGTAATGGTCAAATTCTCAAAGTAACTCAAGCATCAACTATCGTTCGGCTTGTCCAGCCAGCCTTTAAGACAGAAGAAAGACATGCATCGAGAGACTCTTGTCTGTATGGATTCCAGAGTGGTGGGAATAACTTGCCCTAGCTGTTCCAACAGTTTAATCCCTTTCTGTCTTCAAATGCAAAATAAAGACCCCTTTCTTCAATAAGCGATGTGTTTTCAGTCTACACTGCCATAAGGATAGGCTTTGCCAGGAGACAACCAAATCCTTTGTGCTTCTTTAAGCAGCTATGGGATGTGTAAATGCAAATATCATCTCCCACTCCTTTGACAGCTTTTCTTTGTACCTCATTCTTTTATGAAATAAGAAGTGCATCAGATGTACTAATACACAAACATCAAGATAACTATTAATCCTTTATTTATTTTATTATTTATTTTTTTTTTTTTTTACAAATATTATATCCAGAACTCCTTTATAAACTGAAATACATTCATATTGCTGTCATTTTGTGTCGTCTGTTCATTATTGCGACAACGAACACCAGGCTTACCTCACATAGTACCACCTGGTATCAGATGCTGAGATCGGAGCATTTCTATGAGTAAATGAGTACGGTATCAGACCAGTACTCAATACCAGTATCAGTACTGACACATCCCAAGTATTCTCCTAGTATTACATCTCCTAGTATTATTGCTTTAATAGAATGGATAAGACTCAAGGAAAATTTGACCTTTTGTGCAAAGCATTTCAATACATGGTCAGTATCACAAATTTGCTTACATTTAAATAGGGACCTAGAAATAGTGCAGAATCTTGAATATTAAATATTCAAGATATTGAACATTTACTTTCTTTGTTTTAAATATGTCAAAATTCTAAAACCTTCTGTTTACTTCCAATTTTAAATGGAAAAAAAAAAATCCCAGATCTTCAATGTGCTCTCATGTTGGACCCCAGTGTACTGTATATTTTTACTGTATGGGCTATGGACTTTCCTATATCGAAGAGCCTCTAAAGAAATAATCTGGCCTTAAATAAAAGTCTCTAATCAGAGGGCGCTTTCATTGTGGTACAAAAGCCTGATGGGCAACGTGTACTTCAAACAAGGTTAATGGGCCTTTGATCAGACCAGCACTAAAGCACAGCTCTGAAAGAAAACGCTGAAAAAAAGCTCACCTGTGGCTGGTGGTTCTCTGCTGTTATTCCTGAGACACTCCTCTTCGTAATTCATCCACTCTCTCATTAAAAGTTTCATGGACAAGGCAGAGGACACCTGTGAGATAAGCAGTGATGACAACTCACAGATTAAAATGAAACTGAGCACTGTAGGACCTATTTCTATCCTAATGGCTTTACTGTGCAGTTACAGAGCGTGTTCTGTAGTGGGAGTTCCATGTACTTGTGTTTTATGCAAATGATAAAATGAAATTAGGTAATTTCAGTAACTTCAAGTAATACTTCCTTGCGTTTTAACCCCAACACTGTCCTAGGGCATTCAGTTCAAAAGCCAATTCCACCAACTAAATAGTACTCAGTTTATACAGGTTGATGGTTAGTCCCTTTTCATCTTGAGACTTGATAACTGCAGTCCACTTCTGTCCGGCATTCTGCTGATTAGCTCACTCCTAGCTGGCTCACTCCTGACTTGCATTCTCCTGATTAGCTCACTCCTAGCTGGCTCACTCCTGACTTGCATTCTCCTGATTGGCTCACTCCTGACTTGCATTCTCCTGATTAGCTCACTCCTAGCTGGCTCACTCCTGTCTAGAATTCTCCTGATTGGCTCACTCCTAGCTGGCTCACTCCTGACTTGCATTCTCCTGATTGGCTCACTCCTAGCTGGCTCACTCCTGACTTGCATTCTCCTGATTAGCTCACTCCTAGCTGGCTCACTCCTGTCTAGAATTCTCCTGATTGGCTCACTCCTAGCTGGCTCACTCCTGACTTGGATTCTCCTGATTAGCTCACTCCTAGCTGGCTCACTCCTGACTTGCATTCTCCTGATTGGCTCACTCCTAGCTGGCTCACTCCTGGCTGGTCATCCTGCACATGCTGTTATTTCCTTGCAACTACATACACAGCTACATATTTCAAAATAGTGCAATACCTATGGATGATTTTGTACAAGGTGACAAATATTGGCCATAGTAATTGGAAAAACTTTGATGTGATTCAGAATGATTAGCTTGCGAGCTAAGATCGGATCCGATTGGTCAGAAGGTGTTAATTATTTTGACAGTAGTTCTGATTGCAAGGCAAATCACACATTATTGTTTCTATCATTTCCAACTTGCACAAGGACTTGTATGGCAGACACTCCACATAATCTAAGCCTAATAATAAACAGATTCAAATATGTGTTGCTATTTCGCAAAGAAAAACCTCTAATCATTGATATGGCAAAGCTTTCTGTAAGGTCTCCAATGTCAACTCTTTGTAACAGAGAGGTAAAGCTGTAACTTTTAAATTTCCATCATGGTAGAGTCTTAAATTAAAGAGAGAAAAAAAGAGAGGCTGGTGATGCAGTGACTGTTGATAGCTGCTATAACATAAGTGATAACAGTACCTAACTTGTTTTGCAGATGTTCAACAACATTAAATGTCTAATATAAATGGATAAAAAGTGCAATGTGCCATTATTTTATAAATGAAAAATAGGCAACATACAACACTTAAGGGTGGGCTGTTGTAGGGAAATAATGAACTCCGGGGTGGTAACAGTAACTCTACTTCATTACACCACCCGGTCATTGATTACTTTCCTATAACAGCACACCTTGTTTATCACTGGTTGCATATGATCTTGACAATTAGTATGGTATAATGTAGTTTTGTTTATCATCACTGAAGCCTACTGTGTGTCTGGAAGGTGAGCTTTTGTGCACATCATCTCTCTTAGAAATAAAACACACATTTCTATCACGTTGTTGTTGTTCTCTTAAGCAGTGCATGGGTCTGGATAATCATGTTGTTTTGCTGGTAAATAACTCTCCACTTCACACACTTTAAACACTTCGGCAGGAAAACGCAGGCCATCAGCTTTGCTCACAATCTTATATTTAATTAAATTCATGTGTGTGTCTTATTCCTCCTATTAATAATTCATTCTATTTCTTTGTAAATTTAATCTGTTGTTGATATTCAGGAGCACTTGGAAAATGAGAAGATGGTCTCAGAAGGGCTTCCTAGGCTAGATAATAAATAAAATGAAATATGAAAGATGGAGAGACAGAGAGAGAGAGAGAGATGTAGGCTGACCTGGGTGCAGGAGAAGAAAATGATCAGGCTCAGAAGAAATGCCTGTGACATCCCTTAGTCGTGCTGCTGCTGACGTTAGGTGGGGGGCCTGAGGGTGGCTGAGGTGGGAATCACCTCATAGGAGTCCTTTAGGGGTCACCACACTGCCTAAACTGAACATAAACACACACACAGCATAACCTTCATGCTCTGTTCACTGTTTGGCAACAAGCACCCAATTGACTTGGGTTGGTTTTGACAGATTTTCTTGAAATATAGCAGACAAATCGTTCTGTAAAATTAACCGTAATTGCATACCTGACCTAATGAGGTCATTTCCCCTTTCACGCTCATCCATTATTTTCTGTTAGGTCCCTGACTCTCATATTCATCAACTGTTTAACTTTAGAAAGTAAGTTTACTGTATTATAAAGTACATTAAAACCAAAGTGCTGCACACACAGTTGCACACAGATGAAATCGACACCTATCGAAAGGCTAACATATAAAATATATTTTTAACAATGCTGACATGCAATTCTTGTTAGATGAACGACTGACCAAATAACAGTCATCTGTAAACATGATTCTGTAACATACAGCTCTAAATGTGTCTTTATGGAAAACACTGTTTTACGCACATACTTTAGTTTGTAGATTAGGATGCCTGTTCACTAACAACTGGAGATATCTATGGAACACCCATACATTTCAATGTTAACATAAATAATGTAACGTATTGTGTATCTTCATCTCTACTGCTTCAGAAATCCCCATGCCTGTGGATCCACCTGATGCCAGGTAGAGAGTTTGAATTAAAGATAGAGGGAATGGTACAGAGACTAAAATCTCATGATATTTCAGGTGTATTCGTCATATTTGGGACCAAATTTGTGGCTTCGCTGCACAACGTGAATGTAACTAAAGGGGAAAGATGGCTAAAATTACTGTACTCATTTTACTTCATAAGAGAATTAACTATATTTTGACAATGCTGATTAAACAGACTGTGGGTGCGTCTCAATCAGCTCCCTAGTTCAGTAGTCAGGGCACTGATCAGGGAGTCGGCCATTTTAAGGGCTGTCGCAATCGCAAAATCCTTCCAGTGCACTGGAACGTTCGCTCCCTAAAAATAAATCCCACAATGCACCGCAAAAACCATGGAGCATCGATGCTGACTATGTTCCCTTACTGGAAATGATGTCATGTTTTCTGAAGTCTCTCAGCTTGAAAAAAAAATGGAGGAAGAACTCTTAGCCCACTTCATCTACAAATGTAAGTAGATTGTTATGATTGCTGTAGCTCTCAAATGATTACTTACGTTATTGATTTTTAACTTTAACATTCTACAGCACTGTGCAAAAGTCTTAGGCAACCTATTTTTTTTAGTACAAACTTTGTTATAGATTTTTATTTTATGACTTCTACATCATTGATTCACAAAAATTATGGATTTCCAGACATTAGTTTTCCAGCACAAAATTAAATGTTACAGAACAATGTTTGTATGTCAGTAAAGAAAGCTGCAGATTACATAAGACACACTTTTCAGACAAAAAAAAAAGAAAGCTGCTGGGTTTCGCTGCAAAAATAAGAAGCGAGTCGACAGTCAGAGTCACCAGAAGAACTGCGGCTGCTTCTG
This sequence comes from Pangasius larnaudii, assembly GCA_037576815.1. Taxonomy (NCBI): domain Eukaryota; kingdom Metazoa; phylum Chordata; class Actinopteri; order Siluriformes; family Pangasiidae; genus Pangasius; species Pangasius larnaudii. The sequence continues at coordinate 3,018,749 of CM074938.1, forward strand.
CAAGATGCTCAGTAACGCTTACAGCTCACTTCCTTATAAAACTGCACTCACTGCACCTGAGACTATTATTATTATTATTTTTTTTTTTTTTTAAATGAAGGATCGTTACACCAAATATTGACTTTGTTTCATTTATTACTGTTTACTGCTCTTTATAGTATTTTTTTTAAAAGTAGAAACATTTAATTTCATTATTTTTGAAGGCATCTTTGCTCTACAGCATTTCTTTGCACGTGCCTAAGACTTTTGCACAGCACTGTATATACGGTTTGTTTGAGTCTGACTTTTAAGTGTTTACTGATTTAAAAAAAAATCCCCTAGCTAGCCTATGATCCTGCTTGAAGTACCATGACAGAAACACGTGTAATAAAGCTAATAAATTTATATGACATATAATGTCAGAAAGAGATCAGTCCTGTCTGTTATTCATAAAAGCCAGTGGTGAAGTTTTACAATGCGAGTACATAGTCATGTCGCTGGAAGTCATCAGTGTCCCAATGTCTAGTGAGCCAGGGTCCTTACCGGCACCCGAACTCATGTACACGATATACTGATTCACGCCCTAGGGAGCTGATTGAGACGCTAACACTTGTTTACTTTTTTCCAAACTGCCGATTCTGCTTAAACTAGAGGAAAACATACCAAATTTGTACTTTGCTGATAAACATATGCATATTTATCTCATACACTACCCAGTCAATATCAGTATGTTTTGCTAACGTTAACTTTCCAGTTGTCCCATAATTTAGCTAGTTAGCTAACACAGCTAGGAGGCAGCATGATAGAAAGGTTTTGCTGCACTGCCGCTTGTTGATGATTTATTGTGTGTAGTGAGGTGTATTAACACAGTCGATTATCAGTATAAATGAAAGTAAAATCTTCTCACTAAAGCAATAATGTTGATCCAGTCAGTCCCCTATTTGGTCCTCAAAATGGCAGCAATTATAGAGTGTGATGTCACATTTTTAACATTTTGAGCATCATCTCTGTCATAACTATAGTCTCTAAAATAATTTTACATTGTTTATTAGATCAGTTGAGCTGAACACTTAGCATTTAATCCAATTTTATTCAGCAAACTGATCAGATAAAAGAAAAAACAATGGAGGAAATGAAACACATGGTGTGGGCTAAAGTAGCGTACCACCCAGAATTAATTTTATAATGAGAACGTCCTTTCTAAGGCACGTCAGGCGTAGCACCAGGCTCTATGAGGGTGGTTTCCAGCCCAATTAAGATCTTTAGTGTATAGACAGCTTTGTTGTGCCTTATTCAAATGTCCTGTGGTGTCCAAACGGAGCCTCAGGTCAGGTTTCACTGAATGTGTCTGTTTAGTAGAGTCTAGTGATTATGCAATTAGGCAAATGTAGAATATTCTGACTCTCAACCAATTAGTAAAACTACATAGAGACGAGGAGAACAAACACACACCTGTGAATAGTGGAGTACCAGCAGGAAAAGCCTGCTGATACACCAAAGCTGTGTAAAAAGGCTGTGTGTGTATGGGTTCTTTTTTTTTTTTTTTTTTTTTTTTTTTTTAATAGAAAAACTGCAGCTTTTATTTCAACAACTAAAAGGTTTCCTTGTGGCTGAGCTTAAGGTTAAGGTTAGTTAGTAATGTCCATGGAATGTTCTCACAAGGTATGACAAATATGTGCACACTCACAAAAATGTGTGTGTGTGTGTGTGTGTGTGTATATATGTAGGTGCATGTGTGTGTGTGCCCCCAAAGCTGATGTTCACTCACCTGCAGTCGGAGAACCTCTGAAGTTGGAGAACAGAACGAAATCTGAAACGTTTCTGCAAAAAACACCTTTACCATGGAAACATTTTTAGCTAAAACGTTTCAAATTCCATTCTGTTCCAGTCTCTGGGCAGGGCAGGGTTGTGTGTAGCTGCTAAAATGACTGCACACATGCTTGTTTTTTTTTTTTCTAGCACTCGTAATGAATAAAGATAACAGAAAACAAGGCTAGCTGTTATGGAGCTTATCTGAGGTTTGTGTGGTGGCCACATTTGTTTAAAGCACATGTACAGCACTGAAACGTGCTTGATCCCAATCACGCTTCAAAGCTACATGACTAAAAAAAAAAATTCTCCTTCGTTAACCACCGCAGAACGTTACCGTGTGCGTTTTTTTTGCAAACTGTGTAACCATGTCCTAGTTCTCAAGCCCAAAAACCACCAGAAAGGCACGATTTCCTCCAGCATACCTGATTAAGATCATTGCAAAGCGTACATTATCCAGGGTAAAAATCAGATACGAGGCAAAACCCAACATACATATGTGTGCCGTCTAATGTAAACAAACCCAGACACTAACCAGAAAACCACAGCAGGAAATACAGCTTGGGAAAGAGCATTACTTTGCATCAAACGAACCTTTTTGCACCACTGTAGTGTAGGTGTGATTATCGCTGACAAGCATTTCAAACACATTTCCATGAAGTGAGAAAACGACAGAAAACCTCCTGACTCATTTAAAATGTCTGACTATACAATGTAAATTTAAAACAATGTTACAATCTAAGAGTAAAGGTATGAGCAAGAAAGTCTTAGTAAAGCTGATCTTATGGACTTTTATCCACCTTTCCACTGGAAAAAAAAAAGTTCTGGTTATTTTACACGTTCCCAAAGATTTTTGTGGTACCCATTTGCCATCGAAGCCACACAACTACACTGAAAATATAACCACAGATTCTTCCATCTGAAAAGTGTCTCTGAAAGGACAAATGATAGAGTTTGATACAATTTACAAATACCTTTGGCACCCTGAAGAATATTTTTGCCAAAATTCAACATCTGCCCCTATACAGTCATGCATGAATTTCGAATGGTTCTCTTTTTTTTCAACTTTTTTTTTGTCTGTTTTTATCTTACAGCATCACTCGTATATGCAGTATGATAAATAGAGATTGGGTGGGGAAAAATTTAATCCATGTACCAAAACAAAAAATCATCTCATGAATTGTGTGCACTTATGCAGCAAGGTTATTGTAACTTTTTATTTTTTCTATTTTTGCCTAAAATATTTCTGATTTTTTTCACTTAATTTTTATATGTTGTAATTTCACATTGAGGGTGGAAACAGTTCTGACATGATCTATCTTGCCATTTTAACAGGGGTGTGTAAACTTTTTATATCCACTGTAAATATTTTGGGGTGGGGTGAATCAGTCTATCTCTCTTGCAGGTAATATGTGTTCAGTCTGTGCATTTGTGCATTCAAGTCAGTTTTAATGTACAGCTCTTTTAACGATGATCACTGTCACGAAGCAGCTTTACAGAAATATATAAATTCAGGATATAAATTATAAATGTGTGAATTTATCCCTATTGAGCGAGCCAGAGGTGACGGTGGCGAGGAAAAACTCCCTGAGACGATATGAGAGAGAAACCTTGAGAGGAACCAGACTCAAAAGGGAATCCATCCTCATCTGGACGACACCGAATAGTGCGATTATAAATAAATCCCTTCTATAACTGTGTACTACATGGACAAATAGTGCAACTGTGTAACCAGGAAAATTCATTATAGTTTTGTCATGAAGTCTATTTTGCTATTTTGTCTATTAAGTTATCAAAATGCTCCCTGATGGAGACCTGAGTGCAAAACCGTTCTGGCGAAAACTGCAGTCCTAAAGCTATCATAGCAAAACTGTTCATATCAATTGAACTCCAAATCCAGCTTCATGGTTTCTAAGTGGCACCATCCACAGTAATCTGATTTATCTTCTGAAAATAAAAATAAACCATTCAGAACAAGTTAAATAAATGAACATGTAAGAGGAATTGTGATGTGTTATTGGTCCTCTAAACAGGCTTGTGAAATTGTGTGCAATATATACGATCGAGCTGTTGTTCCCCCAACGGACGACGGTATCACTCGTGGCTTTGGAGGACGCTGACTCAGGAGAAAAAGAAAGGGACGTGGCCAGAAATATGTAACGTGTGTGTACACGTTATGCCATTGCAGCACAATAAACATACTGGATGCTGTTTACAAGTCGGCTGTAGGTGCTAGTTGCTTGCATCAACAAGCAAAACTGAAATTGGGACTGTAAATAAACATAATCGGTTATTAGCTTTAACTAAGCTCATTATAAAATTTAAGCGTGTATGTGGTCTAAGTGGCCACCAGACAACATTTTCTAAATTTAAGCCCCCATTTTGCAAGCGAAGACACATCACATGTTTGTATAAACAAAGTGAGAAAGATGTTGTGCTGCTCTGCTCCAAAGTCAGACAACAGGCTATTAAGGTTCGTATAGGACTACAAAATAGGCGAGAAGGAAACATATTATGAGATACACAATTGATTTTGTCGCTCTTAAAGCTGCAGAGGCCACATTTTCCAACAGACAATAATCATACTTAAGAGCCATCGCAACAGTTCAGCAACTATCCCAATACTATTGTCAGTCGTCTCAAGCCTACTACTAAACAGATTTAAAAAAAAAAAAAAAATCTATATTCATACTGGACTAATTGTAATGTTACAGAATGAGTTTGACACCCTGGGCTACAGTATCTGAAAGCATGATATTTACGCTTCTGAGGTAGTTGGATGGATTAATAACTGAGTGAAAATACATGAACTACTTATAACTCGTGTGTTTTTTCCACAGTGATTGGAGAAGTCTTCTAAGAAGAAACATTTGAAGTATCATGACGGCTGACTCATGAGGCAGGATGTGCATCTTGCTAGGTCATGGAAAGTTCATCACAGACAATCAGAGAACTTCCTCCACCTAGACCGCATGCTAAACTGGATCACATCTCATATGCTGATGCTGACTTTTGTAAAAGCGAGCATCCATCCATCCATCCTGTGATAAGCAATAGTCAGCTGCAGATACCTGTTCATTTTTTAATGATTAAGTATTCGGTGCCTCCACTGGTTTGTTTTGCTCAAAGCCACTGATGCACATAGCTGGAGTCATTCTGGTCTCACTCTCTGTCTCTCACACACACATTCACACACACACACACACGTGCACAGTCACACTCACACACAAACATACACTTTGAAACTGAAACTACCTTACAGCAGCTTGCTAACACGGCTTAACTGGGTTAACCATTGCGAGTGAAGCACGGTAGATCTTCCCAAAGCAGACAAAACAAGGTCAATCTTTAACCCAACCTTGTTCTGTCTGCTTTGGGAAGATCTACCTTGCTTCATTCGCAATGGTCAACAGTGCTCTTGTGTCTGTCCAGGCCAGTTCAATCATAACCACAACAAAAGATACAGCAGGGCAAGAGTGGGAGGGTCTTACTGTAACAGAGAAGTACAGCTAAGGAAAAAATATGGAGGCAAGGATCTATATGCAGGCCACAAATGAGTGGGTCAGACTTCAGTACTATTTAGACAGGATAAGATTTACGGACATGTGTAGTATGCAGTACATTATGAACGATTTCGCCGGATAAGCAGTATCTGTAGGAATCACAGGGATGTGGGTGTGTTCATGATGTACACATATCGCCACACTAAAAATTACGTATACTACATACATCTCATTTTAATACTTAATCACTTGCTGCAGGACGCTTGAACATTAACAGGTCACATGACCATAACACGTATGAGGGCTAAACCTGTGCTAGGAAATCAATAACTTACCTAAAATCCCCGGAAGCCACGATTCTCTGATACGTCCTTTTAAACGCTGTTTATATTTTACTGTTCTATTTTACTGTTTCACTGGCAGGCAATAGAAAAGAGTGAGCGCTTCCTGGAGTCTGGAGCCACAGAATATAACACAATCTTTACCAACATGTCAATTTAGAAGTGGGTGTATTACCTGTGGTTATTTCTACCGGTCGTTCTATGGAAGGTCAGATACGTCATAATGTTCCCAGACACCTGTGAGTGCAGTCTGTAAAAAAAAAATACTGACGACATGACATTGTTTATGGAGATTCTGTTGAGATAAAATATTTTATGGAAAATATCTTATCAGGTATTAGCACCATGTTCACATAACCCATGCAAATGATTGCTGATTACTATTCTACTGAGTAAGCCAGAGATAGTAAGGGATTGGAATAATAATGTAAGCCTCTACATCATTCAGCTAAATGAAATCATCAGCTCCATGTCTCACTATCACAGCCGGTGCTTCATCCTTTCAGACATCTGCAGCACCTGAGGCCTTGACTTAACATATTCTGGGATTCTCTATGGGCCAGTGGTCATCACAACACGATGTGTATACATGAGGGTCCACCACAGAGAGAGAGAGAGAGAGAGAGAGAGACAGAAAACCCCCCGTCTGCCCCGTCAGTGTCGCTACACAGCCCCCTGCTAATACAGAGCCTATTTAATCCAATCTGAATCAATAATTGCTAAAACAAGCTCATCACACTGTGTGCAGTAGCTTTTTGATTTAATCAGAGGAGCTGGAGAGAGCAAAAGGTTCACTGAGCTGCTTTTGAAAAGGGCAGTGCATTTGCTTGCAGGCTCGCGCACAAATAGCACTTTGTATGAGTAGCTTACTCACAGATTTAGGCAAGATCTCCACAACTTACTGTGTCCTACTAGAAACTGGCCCTAATAACCATTTACTTTCCTGGTAAATATGGTTAGTTAATTTGACAAACAAATCAACACCACATTTTTTCACCACATCACAATGATCGCCAAGCTCAAGCCGTTTCTCTCCTTCAACGACTCAGAGAAAATCATTCGTGCATTCATAGCATCTCATATTCATTACTGCGACCGGCTATAAATTAGGATCATTCAGTCTGTGTTACTATTGCAGAATGCTGCTGCCAGGTTGCTCACAGATACAAGAGTGAGTATATTATTCCAGTCTTCGCTTCACTTTATTGGCTCCCAATGGAAGCTCTTAATGGATCCCTCTTTATTGTTACTATCACCTATGATTTTCCATCTACGCCTCTAGACTCTGGACCAGCTTGACAACCTTGTCATCAATTCTACAAGTCTCTGGAAATGTAATGGGGGTAGTGTATACCTTTCTTCCTAAAGTTATTCCCTCAGTTGGCGTTTTGATGATGGTGGTGGAGGGCGCTGTCTAACGTGTCTAGTGTCTAGTGGCTGTAAAGGCCATAGCATATGATTTACATCCGTTCTCTTTCTGCATGCCACATGTGTACTCATCTAGTTCTCGAGAATTGATTCCTCTCTAACGTAACACCATGCTGCTGATAAAGCTGGTATGCCGTTTAGAGAGACACAAGCCACCATACTTTGCTAATAGTGGGAAATTAGCCAACTGTGTTCTTGGCAAACGCTTAGCCCGATGTGATTCAGAGCAGAGTCTGGAACCTGATGTACTGATAAACCTCAACATCCGAACCTAGTTCTAAATTTCAGCTGTTTTTGCTGTATGAAATCCAACTCTAGCGCTTGTCGAATGTAATTACAGGACGCAATAATTGTGCCCCTGAAAAGAACAAAGCAGTGACGAGCACTGATGAGTGTTTTAACTAAGCCATAAGTGTGGAATGATGGTTATTGACTACATTCATTCAAGGGCTCTCTTTTCTTTCATAGCGGTGGACAGTAAATGAACTCAGAGGGGAAAACAAAGCTCTTTGCCTTGAGCTGCACAATGTACCACTGCAATAGAAAGGCTGTTCACAATTACCCATGTATGAATAACATTCATTTATATAGTCCTGCCCTGAGTGACCCTTACTTGAGTTGTTTAGCTACTATCCGGATGATGAATACAAGCTCAATCCCATGCTTGCTTCATCGGACAGAGCATTTGAGGAATGCCTGGTATGAACTTGTGGTTCAGCACCTCATTTGTCTACTAGATATTGTGTCACACATCTACTTAATTTATTATGCCGGACTGAAAGAACTGACTTAAAATTATGCGTAAACTTCAAAATGCCTGGATCAAACCCTTCACATCTGAACCTGTAGCTTAATCTTGAAAGAGCACAATGGCGTGATTCCATCCCTGAGGCTGATAACGTGATTGTTGTGCTGACCTCAGTGCTGTAGCAGCTCATGATCTGATAAGAGGGTGAAACAGAGTTCAGAGATGTTGAGCACCCTGTTCCAGCATGCCATCCGGGCGGCTCTGAATACTATGGAAATAAATGAGAACGCTAGTGATCTGACTCAGGCTCAGCCTCTGCACTTCTTCTATACTCACTGAAAATGAGCTTCATGTGTGTCTGGACTGGGTGGCTGTTAAAAAAAAAAGGCTCATTATTGGGTCGTGTTTTTCCACACATGACCATTTCATCACAAAAACCTTTTCTAATTGTGTCCGTTTAAAAATAACACAGACCAGTGCTATCTACAGTATCGCTACCTTCAACCCTTTATCACCAACAACAGAAGAAATTCAGTTTATATAGCAAATTGCAAACTTGGTCATATGACATCACTCCATCCATCCTTTTTTTTTTTTTTTTTTTTACAGCTCTTCAGCTCTGTACAGTATGTGTCTTTAAATGCTGGTTTTATTTAGACAATAAAACATTTGACATTGTCTATGCTAGCTAGCTGCCTAATCACAGCACTATGCTATAGTTAGCTAGCTTCATAATAATATATCTACAACAGTATGCATTTGATGTTGGCTGGATATTTTAATTTTAATTGACTCCAATAGCCAAGTAATTAACAAGCTAGCTGATATTCCAGGCTAGGATTCGAGGTAACTATTGATATTAGCAATGAATAAATTTGGGTGCAAATAAAGTTCATATTTTCCCCCAGATCATGATTCTGATTTTTAACCTGATTAAAACCTTAATTCACAATGTGAGTGTTTGTAGTTCAACTGATTTTTGAGTCAATGGATGGCACAGAAAATTGGTGTGTGAAGTCTCACCTGCTGGTACGGTTCTGAGTCTGTCAAAGTGAGTGCATCAAATGTTTAATTTTTATACCGACGCTGAATGCGGTCTACAAGTGTGTGCCGGACAGCAATTCTCTTCAATGGCCAGTGAAAATTGGGACATGAAACAGAGGAAGTCGATATTTGCAGGAGGATACACTAAATGAGCTGCGGCAAGAGCATGAGTGCCTGTAGAAGGCAAATATGAAGCGGTACCACAACCGTATATTCTAAATAAAATGCTTTTTCTTTTTGTGCTCTCCTTTTTTCTCTGTCAATATGCTTCAGCAAACATCAACTGCAAGCTGTGGTGCATTCATGATTGTTTTGTTATCACTGTGTCCTATATCGCCTTTCCTCTTCACGCTATACACATTGGACTTCCAGAACAATACCGGCTCATAACACCTGCCGAAGTTGTCTGATGACTCCTCCATTGTGGGGTGCATACACAATGGAGATGAATCAGAGGACAGAGGATTGTTGGAGGACTTTGTCTTGTAGTGCAGGGAAAACAACCTGCAACCTGCACTGCGCTGCTGCAATGTGATTGGTTAATTCGATAATTGCAGGAATCAGCAGGTGTTCCTACATCCTATAAGTGGTTAGTGAGTGTAAAATAACATATGGTCATTTGTGATGCTCATCCTATATTCAAGTGATTGTCATGTAAACATGTAATTGCAGAGAATATACTCTCGTCTAAATAGTGTTATTGAAAGCTAAAGCACACGCCACCTCCAAGTGACTGGATGTTGCCTTTATGTAATTCATAATTTATGGCAAAATCTCCATGTTGGTCTTTAACTAGATACCTTCACCTACCCCGCCCTCCTCAGTGTTTGCACACAAACCACACACCCCACCCCATTAAATAGTATAGTGTGTCAGAATTGTACACTGCCATAGATTACCTGTTACATTAAGGGCATGCTATTTTACCGTGCTATCTAGTATGGTAGTATGTGGTTTGGGCCACAGCCAAAGTCCCCATGAAATGGCTCGTGATTTGATTCCATATGTTGATGTACTTCCTTCTGAAACAGGAAGCCATCACTTTTGTGCATGCAGGCTTGCAAAGTCTTAGGCAACTGGGTCATCCATTTTTCATTTTTTTTTTTTTGTTGTACTATTTCTCTTTGGTACCAACACTAAAGCAGCAAAGAACCGTGCTTTTTAGATGAACAACATATCATCATGCAGAAATACCTGCAAATGAGGAGTTGGTCTTTTAGCCATTATTTTTAGCCATGCTGGCCAGCAGGAGATGTGCATTTTCACAATGTTCTCACTGCAAGCACTCGCACCACAAAGGTGAGGTAATTACAGTCCTCCAGTCCTATGAACATCTAGTTATTCATATCAGTGAGGCATTCCGTCTCTTCCGCTGGCCATAAAAACTTCCCCGGTATTTTGAAACTTAACAGAGAAAGTAACGTGACCTAAGTTGAACTAACCACGTTGCTCGGCATGTGGCATTGAGAGCGTATATATCTCCCACACCCGATGTGGACCACACCAAAAAGCAAACCTCTGACCACCATTTTCAAGAAGACCAGGGGTTCTTTGGACTGCTGCTGGGCTGAAAAACAGTTTTCAGGCTTCATCAATTGTTCAGACTTCTTAGGGAAAATGACCCAGAAAAAAAAAAAAATCGGGCATTACGTGACCATCGGAAGCCAGTCAAAGCATGGCAGTCATCCAAGTTTTCGAATGTTGCCAGTTCCCTAGTTCAAACCACAAGGTGAAAAATAACGCATTTTCAAAAGGATGTGGTTAAAACAAGATTTTAGTGAGAACCGTTCAATGTTCAAGGTGCTGACAGTCTAGAGACACAACCCTAATTGACTTGGAAAAATCGAATGTACGTGAGCCTTTTCAGGCTGCATGCTGTGAATGACTAGATAAGGAAATGAAAAGCCTAACAGACAGAAAGTCAGAAAGGATTCCTGGTAGGAGATACTTAATGACTGCAGTATAACAACAAGCAATCTGCTGAAAGTGTTCCCTTGAGATCAGACGTGTGTCTGAGTGTGTATCAATCAAAGCGAACAAAGAGCTGCTTATGAAGTGGCTCATCTTACTGACGACCTTTTAGCCACACTATAGGTATATGGAGCACTTTAATGCAGATTAATAACGATTATCCTGGTAAGAAAATGAGGGTGTGAATGATACTATATTTCAGCATTTGGCTGCCAAATCAAGTTACATAAAGAGCTAAAACTAGACCTGGCAGCTATTTTGGGTCACTTCATGCCACTCATGGCTATGCAGAGAGTTGAGACAATTGGCAGTGGGTTTTTTTTTTTTAATTTTTTTTAAAGAAACGTGGCTGGATCATTAAGCCTAGCTGAATTCCTGAGTGCGAGAGCTGAAGTTCAAGGGCAGACCCTTCTTTTGTTTCCATATAATTACCCAAGTGTTCAAAGGTACTTTCTTGGGTTGTTAAATGAACTTGTTCATAAACAGTGTTCTTATTTTTTCCACTTGGCTGACTGAGGCTCAGACTGAGACAAAGACAAAATGGATGACTGAACATCCAGGACCGATGGAGTAACCCATAACATCTGGCTAATTATTTCCCACATTTAGAAATTAAAAACGTTCCTGAAAAAGTTGTTGTTGTTAAAGAGCATACTGAAGAAAGGGTTTGACAGAACTCGACAGGACTGTCAATGTTCACCTTCATTAGTATATATGAGGACTGTGAAGAACTGAAAGAAAAAAAAACCATTAAGATATAAATAAAAGAGGCGAGGAGTATGAGTGTATGACGCAACTGATTTGTTGCAGTGGTAACTATCTCACACTATAAAGTAAGCTGACATCTTGGAATGAAATAAATTCACTGTCAGGATAATAAGGTCAAGCTGGCAACCTGCTTTACATCTGATGTAAAAAGGCATAATGACAGAATCCATTACAGCATAAAATACAGAACTCTACTGAAATCGTCACAGCTTTTACATCAGTGTAAAGCAGCACTCACGGCAACATATTGTGCAAATACTGCAGAGCTTAAAATGTTGTATTGATCCTGCACAATTCCAGGGATTTGACTTGTTTTCAAAACAGAACCATCATATTCAATATATTTATGTGTTTATTAAATCCACGTTTTTATGGTCTGCTCCGACCATAGAAGTCTCTGTGCCATCATGAGATGCTTTGTAACATGGTCCATTAGAACGCTTTAACACGCTCAGATGAGACCATTACACACCCAGCATGATATACAATACTACTACAATACCAATGTCCTTTACTGAACACACACTAGTATAGTATTCTGTATTTTTTTTTTGTGCAACTTGAATGTCCATCACACCTCGTAAGATTTGACCACTTAAACACTGGTAATGTCTGATTTGTCTCTGTGACTTTTATGTAGCTATAAACAGCTAAAAAGCAGCTGCTTCGTGCAATGTGGTACGACGTGGCTTAGCATCTCAAAAGGTTCAGAAGCAGGCCTGCTTGTATCAGAGACGGCATGTGTACCTGAAACGCCTTGCCAATGAGACTCTTACGCTAACATAGGACATGTCATACAGATATACTCCCTTAGTTATGGATATTTGCCAGACATTACTGATGTCATTTTTGTTGGATATTAGGATTGGTTCCAAATCCATGTCTAAAACATCATCTCGATTTGTCTTTAGTTTATGGATCTCGTCTCATTCAGGTACACTATATATTGCTCTCAAGATTGTCCCCAAGAAGGCCACAGAGTAAACAGACTTACTAAATAACACAATGCTAGAAGGATTTTGCTCGGATGTAAATGCTGTAAATTCGTGCATGACTGCTAGACGTTCGTTGTTCTTCGCACCACTCACAATGAAATACTAATGACGGTGTATCTTCATATAGTGTGCTCTTTTGGTGTCTCCTGGGGCTTCCTCTTTGTCCGCGCTTTTCAACATCATAAATTAGAGTTGCGGCTGGTCTGTAATCCTGTTAGCGTGTTAGTGCGTTAGCCCCTAGATTGTCCCACTGCTCCACTGACTCACTATTACACAAGAAGCAAAGCCTTCAGGGATTGCAGGGAGGACCTGATCTTACTCGTTACACATTACCTGGGTACACCTCACACTGTTAACACTGTTAGCATTTTTAACGTAGTTAAACTCACCTACAACCCCAAACAGTTCATATTCTCTTATTCTACACTATGTTTCCTCAGCTGCATGAACATAATTTTACAAGCTGTATTCCCCGGTTGTTAACATACCGAAGGAACGGCATGCACTTTAAAAACAAATGCGTGCTTATTCATCCACTGTTTCCATGTCTGCACTCCTGTGCCAGCTAAGCCGTCCGAGGTTTGCTCAGTTCATATTCGTTTATCAACATTCATGTTGATCTTTCCATTAACCTCATTAAATACTCACTCTTCTTAAAAGTAAATTATGAACGGTGAGTCTAACGTGGATTAATTACGCGAGTGAATGTGTTTATGTGACAGTGAGCAAGCAAGTGAGCTAAAGAGCGACAGGGACAGAGACGGAACGTATTGTCTTGGCGTGAATAAATATCTCCTGCAGTGCAACTCACAAAGCCAGAGCCAACTGCAAAACAAACCACAGCTGTTCAGTTTCATTGCACGGAGCAGCCTCGCTAAATATCCACGCAGCTGTGTGAGCCGACGTTCACAGGCAGGAGGTGCTCAAAAGTTAGTGCCCCCAGAGTGGCTGTCAGAAGTCACGTCATTTTTGCATGGTTTGTAATTAGAGCCTGAGGCCAGTGTTGCCGGGCCTTTTCAGGGGAAATTTGCTAATGCTAATGCTCAAACGTCACCAGATGTAGTCTCCTAATTTGCATATTCATCGCTTGTGATGTCTCTGTTCACTGCAAGCTAACTATTTATGCATTTGCAATATTTTATCATTTATATCAAGAATGGAGGCAAAATGAAGCAGTGGTAGTGGGCAGTTGGGAAATAGACACCAAGGAGACAGTTATGGGTGGAATAACTTGCTTTTATTACTGTAAATATTATCAAGAAGTGAGTTTAAAACTATGAACAAACTAGTGTGTGGGTGGGACAAACAATGGTGATCAGTGATTGGTCATTGAGAGCAATGCTGATCAGTGATTGGTCGTTGGGAACAACAGTGATCAGTGATCAGTGATTAACTGTTGGGAACAATGGTGGATAATAAAAGTGTGCATGTGGAGCTACACGGGGTTTCCAAAACCACTGCGAATATACAAGCTTTATACTTCCTGACTGCTTGTGTGTTTCTCTCTCTCTCTCTCTCTCTCTCTCTCTCTGTCTGTCTGTCTGTCTGCACGTCTTTGATCTGTTGTGATTTGCGGCTAAGAGGACAGGTCTGCTGTCTTCTCTCTACCGCACCACATCATTATGTTAGAGTGGCCCTCCTCCTGTTTCTGGCCCAAATAAGACAGCTGATGTGTGCCAAGAGGTGATGGTGATCACAGCGGCTCATCTTTGTTCTGTTTTAACACTTCGAATGAGTGTGAATGAGCATTTTACTGTAGCATGTGTAAACCTGTGACAATCATATATTTTCAAAAAATGATCTGTAACATTGCCATGCAATCACTCTCACTTGTTTCTTTGTTTGAGGCTTTTTTTTTTTGGCCCAGAATTTAGCCGTTCCTCACAAAGAACAGAGCTGCTCAGCTCCTCCCCCTTTTCCCTACAAGGCAAGCATTTAAGGCAAACGTCAGTCAGAGTGGGAGGGTTAGTTGAGAGAAAGAAAAAGGACTTGTAGAGGTTTTCTTTGCAATTACAACCTGTGCATTTAATAAATACATTCCCAGGGCATTTTAGTAGTTTGCTGGACATTAAATAATGTATTAAATGCATTATGTACCCAGATTATGTGGGTATTAGTTGAAAATAACAAGGCCTACTTGGATAAGTAAGAAGATAAATGGAGATTAAATTAAATCTCTAGTCTCTGACTTGATGGATAGAAGGTGAATCAGCTGGTTTTAGGCTCTATTTTACAAAAGCTCCAATAGGCAAATATGTCTTAGCTGACTCCAGGACAGTGATGTTTTTAAAAAATTTTTAAGAACCACATCTTTCTTTAGCTCTCCGAATACCTCATCCTGTTTCCTTGGAGGCAGAAGGCACCTTATCTTTAGAGACAGGACCCTTGCTGGTTATTCATGCGTAACAACAAAGTCTGCTAATGAAAAGTGAAAGGCAAAAGAGACGTGACCCGAATCAAAACCTAGATCAACTTAACACCCAGTCTCCAAACCCCAGCCATTCCTCTTTCCTAATCAAAGAGAGATGTCGAGCAGGCGACAGCTGTTCATGAAGCGCCAGAGTCCCTGCGCATTAAATAAGCACAGGTTGGTGCACGTGTGGCAGCTCATGCATCCTCTCTGAACAAGTGATTGAAAATGCACCTGCCTTCACCACTGGGATTTACTGATGTCCAGGGTGCAGTGTGTGCTGATCAGCCATCTCTCATATAACAGAATATTGTATGTCATGACAATTGCTGTCACCTGATGAGTCATTAATACGTGATCAGATTAGGGTGCAAGCACAAGGCCACGTTAGAGTCTTGGTGTGCTTTTACACCTGTTAATCCATATCAGAGCATAAACTGATACGTTTGGTTTGTTTACTATTTGGTTTGGTTTATTTCATACCGCAAATCAAACACAAACAACTTCATACATTACGTAGCTAGCTACAGAATGCATGCAAATATCACCATTTGACCAAAAATCAGATGTCTTCCTGCTAAAAATGAGACATCATCTCCCTTTTGACAATAAAATCAAAAGTATATTCGCCAAAAAAAAAAAAATCTGATGGTAAAAGTGCAAAAATGGCAAATGTGCATCACTCTCTGCAAGTGTCAGAATGTGTCAAATAGTTTGCTCTTTATGCTCAGTGTCATCTGTAGTGACAGAAAACATCACTGTTTTATCCCATACATGATGTTTAGCTGTGTTGCAATACGTCTGCACAACAGAATGACTAATATTTACCTTGCAGAGACTTCCAACAGAGTTACAAATTGGTTCAAATGAACTTTACCAGAGTATATTCTATAATGGTGGTTTTAATCAAGCCCTCTCAAATGTCAGTGTATTAACACACCTCTTGATGCGTGATGATTATCAATGACTGATGATTACTACTGATGTAACTGCCAGAGCCAGAGAACCACTCCAGACAGCGTGGCCCCTCTAAGAAATACAGCACTGCTAACCATTTGTTATTAGGTTGTAATGAAGGTCAACACTTTAAATGGGCTTTCATCAATAAGGCTGCTCGTGAAGTAAGTGATTGTTTTCATCAGCTCTGGAATGTGCTGGAAAGCAGGCTCCAGGACACAGTAATTACAAAAAGACTTGAGGCTATGCTGGGGGACTTACAGCAACAACTCTCAATATGTTTCAGTGAAGGCAGTGCGTTAAAGGGAAAGAGAAAGTATAAATTCAGAAAACACAACGAAAGGTGCAAACAAAAAAAGGTTTTCCTTCACAAAGTCATTTCCAGACTTTACTGATTATCTATTACTGCAACTCTCTACTTGCTGGTCTTTCATAATCTCCTCTAGAGAGCATTCACAATGATGCTGCTTTAGGGATGCATCGATACAGATACTGGTATTGTCTATCAGCCCGTTACACATGTTCATTTACTTGTGCTCTGAAACCATATCGTAGTGTACGTCATCATGTTAATGAATAGCCTAAATTACAGCAATCTGGACGTATTTCACGATCAATGATGGCAATCAAGACAAAGCAGAAAATAACTAGAGGAGGAACGGAGGAGGCATGTTCCAGAGGAGGCATGTTCCAGAGGAGGCATGTTCCAAAAAAACATTGATAAAACACTGATAAAACATTGTTATAGCACTTAAATACATAAAGGTATTTGTGAGCATGAAACAGTGAAGCAAGAATGCACAGAAACTGTCTTATATAAGAGAGAGCACTTCAGTTCAGCGAGCACTAAGACATGTGCTTCCTTCTGCCAAGGGCTACACTTTGCTCGCGAGTCAAGGTGCAAGTCACGCCATAATCCATGACATCTTAAACATTAAACTCTGCCTGAAGAGTTCACTGCTGACAGCACAAGGTAGCAACCAACATAAACAGAGCTAAATAAAAGGTTCCATGATGCCCTTTGTTGCTTACCAAGTATGTTACTCATTCTGGTGTCAGTATCAACGAGTACCAAAAAAACATAGGCTCATACTCATAGTCAGTTTGACAAAAAAAAAAGTACTGATGCATCTCTATGTGGTGCATGAGGGCTAGATCAGATTTTCAACCTCAAGACTACTGAGGACTAGATCAGCTCTTTAACCTCAGGACACTTATGGACCAGATCAGGTTTTCAACCTCAGGATACTTGAGGGTTAGATCAGATCTTCAATCTCAGGGTACATTTGGGGTAGACCAGACTTTCAGCCCTGTGGTACATGAGGGATAGAGCAGATCTTCAACCTCTATATACTTAAGATCAGACATTTAACCTCAGATCACCTGATGGCCAGATCCGATTATTTTCAACCTCTGGGTAGATTTGAGCTAGATCAGATTTTCAGCCTCAGAACACTTGAGGGTTAGAACAGATTTTCAACTAGAGGACACTTGAAGCCTAAATCAGATCTTTAAACACAGGGCACTTGAGCTCTAGGTTACATTTTTAAACTCAGGACACTTGAGGTCTAGATCAGATATTCACCCTCAGGGTACATTTGAGCTAGAACAGATCTTCATCCTGAGGACACCTGAAAGCTAGACCTGATCTTCAGTTAAATGATAAATTTATTAGTTAGCCCACTGGGTAACTGGAAGCTCCATTGCCCTGCCCAGTCCCGCATTTTTGGCTGATTTGAAAAAAAAATTATTTAGCAAACAGTGGTAATTTACATAATGTATGTAATATTTCACGGATAGCTATTTAGTTAATTGCATTATTAAAGACTAAGAGAAATGGTTATGTGTATATGAATTCTGACTTTATGGGGACAACTGGGAAGTGAGACCTTATCCTTTGCGGATACAGTTTTTGATGGATTCATATCCTGCACATCGTGTTTGCGACCTGGACAAAAAGTCACCAAATCATTAGGAAAAAATCGCAAGGAAAAAATCTTATTTGAGTCTGTTGTCTTTACTTTATCTCAGTATTTTTTAAAGGACCATACAGTTACAGAACAATTCAGAACAGGAAGTTCCTGAGATGACTGATGACTGCATCTCTTCATCAGGCCAAAACAAAAAGCTATCACCTTTGGAAGTACAGAAACGGGTAGGAAAAGAGCTGCCCTTGTGGTGCCACAGTGGTCTGAATTTGCAAGAAAGACTTCACGCTGAGCGCATGTGTGAAAGCCAACGCCACAGTAATCCCTCGCTACACAGCACAATAAATGTGGAGTAAATCAAACCGGCGCCTGCTGCTGGGAAGCACTCGGCCACAACTGAGCCAAGGTATAACTGAGTGCCCGAAGTCCCAGCTCTCATTCCCTTACCTAGTACCCGGCGCAGCAGGAAAGTACGAAAGGCCATAGCAAATCAACTACAACAGCAACAAACTCTGAAATGAATGAGAAATATCAAAAGACAGAAGAAAGCAAAACAGAGATGTGAATAACGTGCAAAACAGACATCTCTGTTTTTTCCCTATGTCTTCCCATTACCTGGGCTAATTTTATATATTAGGTCATGTAATGGAGGCAGCTGTTATACCGAAAGAGCAGCATTTTTTTTGCAATCGGATTAAGAAAACAAGCATAGCCTCATTTCTCCCAGGAAAAAGTAACATAATGGTGATAAACAAGCCGCCCTGACAGGGGAATCAATAAGAGACCGGGGTTACATCAGACAGTAGCCAAAAAGCAGTTACTTTTTTATTGCTCCTGTGCTTCTGATACATCTTCAGTGTTTTGGCTCACATTTAGGATTTACATGAGCACTGAAACTCTGAAACAATTTAGAGTTTATATACTCACACACATCACTAAGAGGCTCTGTGCTGTGTTCGTCCTGTTATGTAGCTATAGTGATATGAAAAAAATAAAATAAATACCGCTCACATCATAATGTCAGAGCATTAAAATGAGCTGTGGTTATTTATTTATCCTCTTAAAATATCACAATATCATTTCCATTTGGTTTATTTTTTTTTTTTCGGCTGACAGTTTACATACGCTGTCGCCATGCGTCATCATTTGATAATGTCCTCATGCAAATCACCCAGGACCATCGTAATGAACAATAAATGAATCAGCTGTACTACTCAACTGAAAAGGGCCAGTGGTGTTTATTAACATGATTCATACCACAGCGCTGTTGAATTCTTGATTCTGATTGGTCAGAAGGCGTTGATTCATTTTCTATACCAGCAGCTCTGACTGTAGTTTCAGCTCTAAGGCAAAACACAGGTTTATATTAATGAGCCTGTTCTAATATTTTATTGTTTCTATAGTAACAGCTCATTCACAGGAACTTGTATTAGCTATAAATGGATTAAATAATGTGTTTAATCATTTAACAAACCAAAAAAAAAAGAAATCGTTGCTATGGTGAGGTTTTTTTTAAGGAGATATTTATTTAACATTTATGGAAGGAGTCTCCAATGTCAGCATTTCGTAACATTCAGTAAGTTTTCCACGGGAGAATCTTTGGGAGAGAGGAACTTACACTTTGCTGTTTCTCTTGTAACACATCAACTGCATTTTTTTTTTGTCCGATCAGCTTTAAGAGATTGATGTTTATAGTTCTTATAACATACAAGTTTATCGCTCTTCCACATTAAATGTAACTATAAACCGATACAAAAAAGACATTTTTGGCATATTGCTGCGGCGTAAGAGTAATAAAACACGTAGGGACATGCTATTATAGAAAAATAATCAACTTCAGGGTGGTAACAGTAACAGCAACACATTTGGCCTGGCACAAAGTGGAGTTACTTTTATCACTCCACAGCTGATTATTTTCAATTACGTCCTTTTTATCCATTTTTAGTTACAATTAGTGTCATGGAATGTCAGTTGTGGTTAGTTCCTGTTATCACTTATATTATAACAGCTATAAACACTCGTTCCCTCCCCAGCCTGGCTTTTTCCTCTCGCTTCCATGAATGTTAAATAAATGTCTCTTACCAGAAAACTGATAGAAATGATTATGATAGAAATGATAACCTGTTAGAACAAGCACACTGATATAAACCTTGCAGCCAAAACTAATGTCAGAGCTGCTGATACCGAAAGTGAATCAACACCTTCTGACCAATCAGAATCGAGCATTTTTCTTTCTTTTTCTTTTAACAGATGGCGAAATGTCTAGTTGCCGTTGTGTTGGTAGCACGCTATATATCGATATACATACACCGATCTCTAAACATCTGAGTGTCTACATGCGGAAGGAAAGGGTTAGTGGAGTTAAGACAGGAATTGCCTAAGATAGCCAGGCTTCATGAGACAACATGTAAGCAGCACACCAGCATCCTTGATGAATCAAGATAATCACCGTGAGTGTTATACAGGTCACAGAGTGTGTTTACTGCTGACTGACAGCAGTCAAAGACTAATAGAGTCCCTACATAAACAGAGTTGGGTTCGTCCACGTCCATGTCCTTTACACCGGTGGCATGTTTATCATATGCTTCTAGCCTGACACAACACACACCACATGCAACACTGAGGCCACATGATCGACCTCGATCCTGAAGTTGGAGCAGCGGAGGATGAGCTGACAGCACAGCACGCAGCACGCTGATGCAAAGCAGAGCGTTCATGCGTGAGCCATGAGAACAGCGCGCTAAATAACTCACAAGCTGCTTGTTTTATTCTCTGCTAATAAGGAGGGGCGTACACTCGAGCATGGCCTTGCAACCTGAGAGAGAGAGAGAGAGAGAAAGAGAGAGAATAGAAGGGAAACAGAAAGGAAGAAGGAGAAGGAGGTAGAGATAAAAGAGAAGAAAGTGAAAGAGAGGGGGAGAGGGAGAGGTCAAGACATGAAAAGCAAGGTGTGATGGAAATGGAGAGTGAGGAGAGACAAGGAAAGAATAAGAAACATAGTGAGAGATAGCCAGAAGGACGGATTATATATATATATATATATATATATATATATATATATATATATATATATGGTACATTTAAAATGAACTACATATACAACATACAAGGCAGACGTAACTAATAAACTGGCAACTGGACGTTTATCCATATTTATTTACGGAAGGCTTTATTTTAAAGACAGCCAGTAATAACACTTTGGTTCTCCATATCAGATAAGTGTGAGTATGGTATCAAGGCCTACCAAATGCTCATACTTATGAATATGTGTAAACAGAAACTGCGCATCATGGGTGCAAATTTGCGTCACAGAATAAAAGACAAATCCAAACTGTGACCACACTGATGCATACAAACTAACATATCATATGTTTGGGAAACACTATTTTCCTCACCCTCTGAAATCTGCCATAATAAATCGTCTGAAATCCCAGACTCATCCAGCGTGATTTAAGAACAGCACGCAGTCATCACCATCTTCCTGTCTTCTGTCTGACACAACAAGCTCTTCCTGATTTAGCTGACAGTAATTGACTATCAGACAGGCTAATTCACTTTCATAACACAAACCTTTTTTTTTCCCCAGATAGCTTATTATTGTCACTTTTCTTCAACAAGTTTTGTTTTAAAAGTAATCAGGATATATTCTGCACAAATAATCATGCATAATCATTATTATGAAAATGATCCACCGTATGGTGTGCATACGTATATGGAGTGCATATTTGACTTTTTCATGGTAAGTGCAATTAAAACAACACAATCCAAATTCATAAGCAAGTAGCCTAATCTCTTAAAGAAATCTGAATGAGAATTGGCATGCAACTATTACATGGTGTTATTTAATAGATTACCATATTAACCCTGAGTAAAAGTTTATTTTGTGTTAGCTAAAAGTGACCATTATGTATAATAAACCTTTTAAATGAAGATTTTCACGTAAAGCCGCAGAATGTGCTTGTTTTTTTTTTTTTTTTGCTAAAACTGTAAGTAGCATTATTGGTGTAGGAACAAGGTCCAGAATCACCTTTCCTTGTATCTGTAATGCAGGAGAAGAAGGTCTTACTCATTAATGCACGAGGCTAGAAGTAAGCAAGTACAACTTTATTCAAATGCACAAAATACAAAAAAAAAAAAAAGATGAAGAAAAAATCCTTTAAAACAGAATTTCCACCTGTTTTGGGGATGTCGGTGTTTAGCATTGAATTTATTTGTGATGTCACACTCCACAGTAGTGGTTAATGGCTCATATAAAATTAGACACTCTGTGCTTTAAGAATTTGCAGTTTTTCTTAAGTATTTCTTTCTTTACCTGGTCTACTAGTTTTAAATGTTATCATTTTATTGTGGCAGTTGTATACTTTCAAAAAAGCTTTAGTTACGCTGTCTCCCTGTTATTATGGAGAAGTGTGAATTGTTTGCCCAGCAGGGGGCTCACACTTCTCCCATTTCCCATTGCCTCAATACTCTACACACAGAAACCCAACAGTGTCCTGACTAATCTTATTACAGATATGTGAGGATAAAAGTATTCATTTGTTTATAACTGATTGAGGTTATACTGATATCTGTCATGTCGATTTCCATTCCGCCGGAGGAACTGCACACCAGTGTACTGCGAGAAAGGGTTAAGTACTTATTTAAGTATGATCTTTTATTGTATTTGTTGATGAATGACTTCTTGCTTTTTAACCATTTCTAATTACATTTAATGTTGTGGAATGCTGACAAGTCAGTTGACTTGAGACAAGTCCGTTCCTGTTATTACTTATGTCATAGCAACTATTTCTCTAGAAAGCCATTAAACAAAACAAAATACATAAATAAATAAGCAGCTTGACATGTTGCTGAGAAATTGGAAAGTCCCTTGTCCTGAAGATTCCCTTGTAGCCATAAGCTTATTGACCTTTCCAAAGTGCTGACACCTTCCATAAATGTTAAATGTCTCCTTACAGATGTAAAATGTCTTCCTTTGTCATATCAATGACTATATATTTTTCTTTGTTAAACAGCATGCTTTTTTAGTCTGTTTATTACAAGTCCCTGTTAATTAGTTTTCATTATTGAAACGATAACATATTAAAATAAGCACAGTGATATAAACCTAATATATGAAGTACAGCCAGCAGTGCTGTTATAGAAAACTAATCAACACCTTCTGACCAATCATATTCATGAATTCCACAATGCTATGGTATAAATTAATTTTTTATAAATTATTTAATTAACCTCTGAGGTTTGTTAGACATAGAGTACATCATGACTGCTTGAATATGAAGTGACTCGCCACTATGAGATGTGTGTGTGATACCATCAATGTTATAAAATGTTCTTCCACATATTTCAGAAATAACATTTCCACCACAGGAGTCCCCAAATCCCCCAACGCTCAAATCTTGTGTACTGCAGTGTAAGTGCCAGATAAGAGAAAAGCTTACCTTGGAAAAAAAAAAAAAAGTAGAGACAAACAAAACAAAGCTGAGAATACACATATCAATAGTCAGGTCAGGATTTTCTCCCATGTCATAAATTCACACCACAGGGGGTCAACACATCATCACCGGCCCTCAGGATGACTGGAGTCACCGTTGAGAGTTGGCTTCGAGATGTGTCAGCTCACTCCTTCATTCAAAAATGCACAGAGCCCATGAGGCGTGATCCATCTCGCTGAATTGGTGTGACAAACCAGCCTTGGGACTCATGCGACGATGATTGAATAGCACTCCCAATAGTCACACCTCATTCTTATTGAATCAAAATGTGTTTTTACAGTTACCCAAGGAAGAGAGAGGTATGGGCTTGGAAATATAGCAGAAATGAATGGTTTATTGCAACTATAGTAGACCTTTTTTTGCGTGTGACTATTTCTGAAGTTCTGTTTCATTTTAATAATAGGGTATGGTAAAAGTGGTTCAATTCAGAAATATTTACAACAAAGGAAGTAAATGTTCAATATCTTGAATATTGAATGTTCAAGATTCTGCACTATTTCTAGGTCCCTATTTAAAATGTAAGCAAATGTGTGATATTGACCATGTTAACTGATCAGATTTTCCTCCATGTCTAATCTCTTCCACTGAAGCCTGTGTTCAGACGACACGCTGATGGATTTGATCTAAGATTTTGCACAAACTTCTGGAGTCCACGCCAGCACAATTGCACACTGTGTATAAAACTGACCCTGTTTCAAAGAAAAAGGTAGGCGAAAATCACTGTGCTTTGTTTATAAGGCAATGATGTTCCAGTGGAGTTTCTGAAGAGTTTGGAGATCTTGTCGTGCACTTGAGTGCCTTTTAAATCCCTGCTTTCAGCTGCATGGCGGAGGGATAGACATAAACAACTGGAAATTGACAGTATGGATCACACTGCTGTCGTGAAATAAACAACAAAACATACATCTCTTTTAGTAGAAAAGGTATTTATTCCCCGACTTCTCCCCTTAATCGAGGTTTGGCATAAAAGTATCCCTACTCAATTTACCAGCACACCTTGATGTCTTCTAGCTTAATTTCAGCACTTGGCAGATGTTGTCAAGGGATAGCTGACATTACATCTGCTGTGTCTCCTTTTTCTGTTCTGTCTGCAATTTGCCTCCAATCTTTTCCTTTTTTTTCTAACCACCCACCATTTGACTGTCTGAAAAAGTCAATGTTCTTCCTCCTACAATAGAGGATAGTCTTCCTGGTTTCTCTAATATGTAATTAAGGCTCACATGAATGAAGGTTTTAGATTTCAATGGAGTTAAATGGACTGGAATCACATGGGTAGAAAATGCAGGCTGTAAAAGGCGACAACGCAGGCAGGAAAAAGTTGCCTGGGAAAAAAATCAGCTTTACTTCACACAGCTCAAAACACAGTTCAGAAACTCTGTGGCCAAAGCAAACAAGAACTAGTTTTAAAAAAAAAATCTGGATATACAGTATACTATTGAGGTTTCAAAGCACAAATATAATATAAAACACATTTTTGAATATACAAATTTCAAATCTACAATGTCTCCTACACTCTAAAAATAGCTGGATTAAATTTAACCAAATTTGGATCAGTTTAGAAACCCAGTTTGGTGGCTCCAATAAGGACTAAACCAGCATGACTTGCTTTAACCCAGAGAGGTTTAGGGTGGTGTCTCAGCTTGTAGGGTGCATTTTTTTTAACCCACCTTGAGGGGAAAATGACTATATTGCTGGACTGTACACACCCTAGAGGGAAATCAGCCTCACTTGACTAAAACATGATAATTCAATATCATATCCTTATAAATATTTGAAATCATGAATGATGAATAAAAAAATGCAGGATTAGAATTAACTCCTTTGCTAGCGAAAAATCTGAGCTAATGTTACAAAGAAAATGTGAGGTCATTTTACCTAGACACTAACTTTTTTAATTTGCTACATGCTGTATGTAAGTCTTAACATTACTTCTAGCTAGTTAAAAATGACCTTACTTGCAATTCAATTCAATTCAATTCAATTTTATTTGTATTATTTTTTAATAATAGACATTATCACGAAGCAGCTTTACTGAAATAAATACATTCAAATTAAATTGAACCACAATAAATTGTAAATGTGTGAATTTATCCCTACACATTATCCCTTACATTTTCTCTGTAACATTGCCTAGGATTATGTTACAGTGTTACAGAGAAAATATGAGGTAATTTTTCAGTAGCTAGAAGTAACATTAATAGTTATATAGTAGCCCAATGTTATGCAAATTGACGGTAACTGTATATTTCATATAATTAATGTACAAACTGAATCTAATCTTTAAAATTATGTATGCCAGCAAAATAGCCACATTTTCCTGTCAAATAATGTTAGCTTGCATAATTTATGTGAGCAAGCTAATGTGCTATGCTATCAAGTCAGTCTGCATGGTCAAAGGGTTTTTACCTACATAATGTCTAGTTAATACAGAAATCTAATTTTGAAATTTTCATGTGAACAAAAAAGAAATATTTCTTTCAGTTCTCAGTGTAAGCATAAGCACAGTGAAAAATTCAAGAAAATTAATTTGGACAGGTGTCAGTTTATTTTCAGGTCTGCGTTAGCGACCCAGCATGCTGAGTTCACCATTATCAACTCAATTTAGGTCACATTGACCCAACTACTAGCAAGTGAGTTGCAATAAATAACCCAGCATGTTTTAGAGTGAAAACCCTGATGTGGGTACATTAGTGACAGAGAGAGAGCGAGAGAGAGAGAGAGAGAGAGAGAGAGAGAGAGAGAGAGAGAATCCGGGACAGAAAGTGCCGTTAAAATTAAATTTAGCACACTCCAAAGCCAAGCTAAGTGCAAGTTAGCAAGTCAGCCATTTTTCACACTGGAAATCAAATAAATTCTGCAATTCGAAAACTGGATTCAAGGCTTTCTTCATTCGTGTGGTGTGTCTAAACGTTTGCTCACAGTGAAACTGATCTGATGTACAAGTTATTATTGTTTCAGCATGAGTATTTACTACTTGGCATGATCTCTGCAGAATGCTAACTATCCCCAACTAGCTTCCATTCATTTGTTGCTAAGATTAGTGAAGTAGGTGCCAGCATGTAACTCGTGATAGCTTGTGGCCAGATAGCATGCATTGCAGTGTTAGCAAGACTAGCCTTCAATTTCTCTTGACCCTAATTTATTTCTCAAAATATTACTCATTTTAAAGTGGAAGTATCCAGCTATCAATGTATTCCAGTGAAAGTAAAAAAAAAAAGTTGCTACTTTTAAATGTTCGTAAGTATTATAAAGTAAAAAGTACATGAATTTAACTGATGAAATTAAGTTAATGGCATGTTTTCATGTCAAACGTCAAGTAGTAGTTTAAAACTAGTAGTTTAAAATCTAAAACTATTAGAAGCTGATTTTCTTTTAAACAACTATTTTAAGCAACTGTTTTACATGCAGTTTCACCTGAAAACATCATTCAATCTCTGTAAGTTGTGATATTTATGTTTAGCTGGAATTTGACTTGCAGTTTAAGCCAAATTATGTTAGCTATTGAAATCGATGCTAGTCTAACCTGGCATTAGCAAAGAAAAAAGCTAGTTAAGTATAGCTAGTTAATGTTAACAAATAAGTGAAACTTACCTCAACATGCTTTATCAAATTCAAAGGATATGCCTGAAATTATATCAAAATTATATAGATTATATAGATTATAAATTATATGCAGTCTTTGCCTACTGTAGTATATTGAAACATTTGATTGATATAGAGCTAGAGGCGCTCATCCTCAAGTTCAACACTGCAGCCTGGTTGATTATCCATCTGCAAACATCTGAGTTATAGCGCTAACTACATTGTGTTGCATGTCAGAGCAGATGATGATTTTTTTTTCTCTATTGATGAACTTGATTGGATGCTGAACTGAAACGACTGTATGCTAAACTGAGTGATACTGTATATAGCATACAGTGACTGGCTGGATGACAGAGAAACCAGTACTTTGAAGGTAATTATAAATAAAAATGTATAGAGTAAAAAAGTAAATTTCTTGTTTCTTGAAAATGTAATCAAGTACAAGTATTCAATTTCAATAATACTCAAGTGAAGTATAAATACGTCAAAAATAATATTAAAGTGTAGTAACAAAGTACAGTTTCTCAAGTATTCCCCCTCTTCCCGTGTATAAATCACTTAGAGACACAACTGCACAGGTGAGTTATACTGGCCTCCTTGCCAATTATTAGCATGTATCAGCTAAAAATTTAGTTATCAGTTTTATATGTGGGATTTGGGTCAAACTTTTAATCAGAGTGCTAAAGAATAAAACAAACTGGGTGAATGAATTGCAGAATTTTAATGTAAGGCTAAATTATTTATATAGATTTTGCTGTGTTGATACCTTGCTCACACGTAACCATGCTTGAATGTCATTGATTGTTCATCTCTCTGTCTCCTCCGGGTGCAGACATTTCTGGTAATGCACCATTTACCATGGACCAATGCTCACCCTCGCGCACAGCCTTGCAGACTCGAGAGGGAACCTGTTGACACAGAGATCAAACAGGACATCCACATGCTGTGAAGTGAGATTTCCCAGCTCGGAGCGTTGACCTATTTCACAGAAGCACTGTTTCCACACTTCAGGCTCCCTTAATAGAAAAGGTCAAAGAGCACAAGAGGGATTGATCAAGGCCTCAGAAGCGTTCATGGAACGTCACTGATGATGCACCCTTCACCGGAGGTGGGCAGTTGATTGTTGGACATAAAGAGCTGAAAAATCAATTTGCAGGTTTCCTGCCTGTTTACAAATGTCAAAAGAAGCACATGGCTCATATCGACAGGTGCTTGAAAACACAAGCCATAAGCACTGACTTGCACCCATTTCTGATATGATATTTCATTTTCTGTCTTCTGTTTCTTGGTAATTCAATATTGTCATAAATACGAGCTTGGCCTCGTGTGTTGCCTGCATGATATTTTAATAAATGAGATGAGTCTGGGAAACTAGTGCACGTCGTAATAACCTCTAGATTGGACTATTGTCTGGTCACCATGATGACTCTTTAAGAATGCTTCATCTAAATCAGAATGCAGTGGCCTGAGTCCTTAACAGGAAAAGAAAATCGGAGCACATTCCGTCAGTTTTATTCCAGCTATAGTGACCCATCCCAATCACCTTTCTCTACTGAGTCAGGCCTGCTTTTTATTCCAAGGATCTGAAAAATGTTCTTCTCCAGAGAATAAATTGTAATGTTGTATTTAAATAAAAAAATTCTTTATGGTCATTTTCTATTTTCTTCCTCACCATCTCTTTAATAATGCAAAAAATGTAACTTTATTATTATATTACTGTATATTCATTTGAAGACAGATGATGGGGTGATGGTTTGGTGTGTGTGTATATATATATATATATATATATATATATATATATATATATTTTTTTTTTTATGTAGAAACATTTAATTTCATTATTATCTATGCTCTACAGCATTTCTTTGCATGTGCCTAAGACTTTTATGCAGTACTATATATATATATATATATATATATATATATATATATATATATATATATATATATATATTTTTTTTTTTTTTTTTT
>CM074938.1:3047774-3058816 GCA_037576815.1 Pangasius larnaudii
ATAAATCACACTCTGCTTGTTTTTTTCTCTGATATTAAGGTGGGGGGTTCACTCGAGATTTGCGTTGCTACCTGAGAGAGAGAGAGAGAGAGAGAGAGAGAGAGAGAGAAAGACAGACAAAATGAGATGTGAGGCAGAGAGAACTTGTACAGCTGAGAGAGATATGGAGAGAGAGAAAGACAGGGAAAGGAAAAAGAAAAGGAGACAAAGAGAAATATTTAGAAATGCAGAGAGTTAAGTGGGAGAGAGAGAGAGCAATAGAGAAAGAGAATGAAGAAATGAAGCGAGGGAAAGACAGAAAGAGGCAGAGAGTGGGAGACTGCAAGAAAAAAACTAAGAATGAAAAAGGCACACAGAAGGTTGGAGAGATATATAAAGAAAGAGACAGGGAAGAAGAGATGGAGAAGGAGAGAGAGAGAGAGAGGCAGTAAGACTACAGGAAAGAAGAAGAGATATAGAAGGGGAGACAGAGGGCATCAGACTGACAAAGAGAGATTAAGAGAAGATGAGAAAAGAAGCAAAGGAGAGAAAGAAAGAGGGAATGCAGAGAAAGTTAAATTGTGAGAAAGTGGAATAGGAAGAGAAAGAGTGGCATAAAGGTGAAAAAGAGGAAAGGCCAGAGGACATGGATAGAGGGAAAAAGACAGAAAGACACAATTAAAAAGAAAGATTATAAGAAACAAAGATGGAGAGAGAGAGAGAGAATAGGATAGGAAGATGGAAGGAAGGTACAGATGGATTGCTGGATGCAGAAAAGGAACGTGAGAGAGGTGGCCAATGAGAGAACAAAAAAGGGCAAAGAAGTGTGGGGAATAGAAAGAGAGCTGGAGGCTGAGGAGAGGGAGACAGAGAGATCGGGATAGAGCTAGAGAAGAAGTGAAGGTAAAAGAGAAGGAGAGACATAGATACAGATGGAGAAAGGGGCCAAAAATCTGGAATGAGGAAGTGAAAAGACGTGAAGGAGAGAGAAAGACTGTATACAAAGTGACAGAGGCAAAAAGAGGGAGAGAGAGATGTGAAGCCTCTATGGGTTGAAGGAGAGACAGGGAAGGAAAGAGAGAGAGTGTGTGAGAGAAAAAAAAGAGAGAAAGACATAAGCAAAGAGAGAGAATGGGAGACAGGCAGAGAGAGAGAGACAGAAGCAAAAAGGGAGAGACAGAAAGGGGAGAGAGCCAGAGAGCGAGAGAAAGAAACAGAAGCAGAGAGAGGCCGAGAGAGAATGGGAGACAGGCATGGAGAGAGAGAGAGAGAGAGAGAGAGAGAGAGAGAGAGAGAGAGAGAGAGAGAGAGAAGCAGAGATTTCCTGTAATCTGTCGTTCTTGTTCTCACTGTTTCCCGAAGCTTTGATGATATACTGTGTAAAGTCCTGCCAATAAAGCTTTATAAATGAAACTCAATTAATAGACAGAGAGAGAAAGAGTGAGAGAAACAGACAGAGATAGAGAGAGAGATGAGGGAGATGAAATAAGTGGTGCTCTCTGCCTACGTTCATTTAAGACAGGAATGTCAGGAACAGCTCTTAAACACACAGAGTGGTGAAAAAGGAGGACGCGACACACGGAAAACGTTATTGAATCATACTGTAGTGAAATGGCCTCTCGCTCCATTCTTGGCTCTCGCTCTCAGCACAGCCATCTCACGCATGAACAGTGTCAGAGAAGAAGTTATAAACCCCGGGTACTGCAGCGCAGAGAGCAGCACAACCTGCCAGAAACACATGCTCTCTAACGTACACTGTGCAGTCTCGCTGCTCGACTCACCGCGCTGCCCAGCTGCTCTGCTCTGATCTGATCTGCTCTGCTCTCTGAAGCTATGGAGCACTTACAGTCAATGCTTTACACGTTTAAAAGGGCAGAAAAATACCTCCATCGGCAGTTTAACAGAGGACCGACTGATACATCGGCGGATATAAAAGAGATCGAGTGGAACTCCTAATGTGATCCACATGCTTTAAAACCAATAAAAATTCTCAAGTCAATTTCAAGAGCCAGTGCAGAAATAATTAATTGCTTATATTTTAAAGTCTGAAGGCCTGAAGGAATGAAGAGTTAAATATTAAAAAGTTTGAATAAAAAAAGAAACAAAAGACAAAATGAAGGTCAACATGTGATGAATGAAGGCAGGATGCAAGTGCGTGTAATTTATTAGGGCAAATCCAATAATCGTAATCAGCGTCAATGCACAGGGAGACAATAACAAACTTGAAAAACTCGAAACTGGAAAATCGGCGATGGTTAAAACCAGAAAACACAAGAGATACAGAAATAGGAAACCACAGCTCAGACTTGATGACACATATGGCATGGGAAGACCTCGCAACGGAAACAGTGGGGTTTAAATAGATCAACTAACCAATGAGTTAACACGGAACAGGCGTACACATTCAGGTAGCACAATGGTAACAGGTAACAGGTAACACCTCACTGATCAGTGTCTGAGTGGGCGTGGCTTAATATTTTAATGCGAACTCTTGACTGACATCCCTCTAACTCATGTCCTCAAACTCAAATGATTATTTTGATAATCAATAAATCTATCCTCTTTTTTTGCCTTTAGATTGGAAATACCAAAACTATTTATTTAATAATCTTTGTTTCTAGCAATTGGATCAATT
Organism: Pangasius larnaudii; assembly: GCA_037576815.1. NCBI lineage: Eukaryota > Metazoa > Chordata > Actinopteri > Siluriformes > Pangasiidae > Pangasius > Pangasius larnaudii. Next base: position 3,050,389 of record CM074938.1, read on the forward strand.
AACATTTGCAATAAAATATTAATGCCATTTATCACACAATCTTTCAGGGCATGAGAATATTATCAAGTGCCTGTTGTACTTCAGGCACTTTTGTGCACAACACACATCAATGCTACGCATGTAACGCAAATGCATTCAGAATACACTCACTTTTCTCCCTCACTCACATTTCATCTACGGGTTCTCTGCTATCGTGCCACAGATGAGACACGTGAAGCCGTCACATGAGTGGCACTTCTCAGCCAGAGGCAGGTGTGTGTTAGCGGAGGTGAAGTGGCGGGTGGGGGGGGGGGTCAATTAAGCAGGTAAAACAGCGGCTATGTCCCATATGGCCTTATTAGCCCCTGTGCACACACACGACTATAAGCACTGGATTTATGGAAGCACGGCACTAAGAGGACACTAACAGCTCCTCTGAGAATCCCTAGCACACATCACAGGAGGTTAAGCCACAACGACGGGCTTTTAAAATTTCATTTTCAGGAAGGGAGGTTGACAGGATCAGAATGTACACAGCCTGAGGGAAGAGCTTCAGCACGGACCGAATCTTTCTTGGAAGCGTTTTGGTCTGTGACCGCGCCGAGGAAAAATGCCATTTAACTGACCGTAAACTGAGCTACTGTTTAATCCACAAGGCGATAGATCTTAAACGGCAGTTTATGAATCGAAGCCAAAAGTGCGGCTATAAAGTGGTGCTATTTTTTCCTCCTCTTCTTCGTTGTCTTGTTAAGCCATTGAGCTACACAATGCCTGACACACATTCACTATTACAAATATGAATACCTTTATGGTCATTGTATAAGAACAACAAAATTCACTGACCCATCAGGCTATGTTTCTTATGTTAAATTAAAAAAAAGTAAGCAAAAGTGTATGTGTGTATAGACCTACGTCTGGTTTTTTTCCAACCTTCAGCTGTCCAGTCTGGGTGAGCCTGTGCCCTCTGTAGCCTCAGATTCATGTTCTTGGCTGACAGGAGTGGAACCCAGTGTCAAGGTTTGATGTATTATATGTTTTGAGATGCTTTTCTGCTCACCACGGTTGTAAAGAGTCGTTATTTGAGTTACCATAGCCTTTTTGCTCATTCTCCTCTGACCTCTCTCATCAACAAGGCATTTCCATGCACAGAACTGCCACTCACTGGATGTTTTCTGCACCATTCTGTGTAAACTCTAGAGACTGTTGTGCGTGAAAATCCCAGGAGATCAGCAGTTTCTGAAACACTCAAACCATCCCATCTGGTACCAACAACCCTGCCACGGTTAGTCACTGTAATCACATTTTCCCCATTCTGATGTTTGTTTTGAACATTAACTGAAGCTCTTGAGCTGTACCTGCATGATTGGCTGATTGGATAATCGCATGAATGTGCAGTTGTACAGGTGTGCAAATATATTCTCAACGTTAATTCTTTGCGAAAAAAAAAAAAAAAAGAAATTTAATTTTCTTCTCGCTTTTGGCTACTAACCCTTTGGTCACTTCTTCACTACCTCAGAATCATGATTCTCAGTTATCTAGTCGGATTGGAGATTTTTTTGTTTCAGTGCCTTCATTCTCACGCAGTGTGCTTTCTGTTCGATAGTCTCTGGAGTTCAGAGTTCAGAGTTCAGACAGCAGCAGATGAGGCAGTAAGCAAGGTCACATCCCGCTGTTTGTTTACACAGCAGGGCGACTGCAGGGGCCAAAGTTGCCCTGACATCAAGCGCTCGCTTTCTGATGACGCAAACCAGCACAGCCGAGCACTCATGGAAACTCGATTTGGTGAAATGAGCGGCTGTGCTTGTTGACAGCAGCGGCTAAAAAGCTAATTGGACACATTTTATGTCAAGGAACAGCAGTAATTTATATAATTCAGTGCAAATTCAGGAACAAAACCCATTCCAGTCATGCTGCAGGTGAATAATTTTTTTTTTTGCAGATGTTGGGTTGAATTATGTACATTAATAGTTAAGGCTGTTTTTTTTTTATTAATGTATCTATTCATTGACTGTATTAGGCTAAACATCTGGTTCCTATTTTCATGTGCATTTCATTCCTTCAGTGTACACATTGAAAATAAAATGGAAAACAAGGAAATATATATCTCTATATCTATCTATCTATCTATCTATCTATCTATATATATATATATATAAGCATTTTCATTTAAGGAATTTTATTCATTTTATTATTTTTTCAAATTTTGACTCATTTTTAATTGTTTCTACTTACAGAAAGTCTAGAAATAAAATTTTTATGAATAAATAATGAGGAAAAAATAATGCCCAGTGTTGGAACTGTAAGTGAAAAAAATATTTTTAACATATTTGGATATATTTTGCAATTTTGAAAAGAAAAACAAATGAACACTATGTACACAGACTATCTGCTATTTTTTATTTGTTCTTGTGGCCAGCTATTAACCAACTAATACATTAAGCAATATTTTTTTCCCCTCAATGTCTCTTTTCAATTCTTTGCTTACTGGTGGCTTATTGACAAGCTCGTCATGTTATTTCTGTATTTACACTGCAGTCCTTATCCAAAATAAAGACTAAAGCAGGACAGATTTTTTCTCTCACTATCTTTTGTGGCTTTAATCACAAAAATCGAACACATTTTAACTGGCAATAACACAGAAAATTCTCAGAAAAGCATAACTGTCTAGCGTAAATCTCATGTAATGGCGTCCACAATTTAAATTGATTGATTTGTGCCTAACATACTGCATTCTAATTAATATTAAATAGTATACAGTATACACTTGGACATTACCTGGACAGTTTGTAGATACATTAAGCTGCTCTAAGATGTTGCGTTTAGCACAGAATTAGGTTGGTAAAAAAGGGAAAAACACCCATTACACGGGCTCAACGTATAATCCTACATGGGTATAGCTGTGCATGTCCTCTGCTTCATCCTGCCAGAGTCGGCGTATTCGTGCATAAAGCAGCTGTTAAAGCAGGACTGGCAGAGCACTGAAAGAGCACTCAGAGTGCCGTTCCTGTGATCTGTGCTTTCAGGTTTCCTGTCGAGAGACTGCTGTAGAGCACCACTTAACACCCAACAAACACCACTTCATCCTGGCACACTTACAAATGGTCTCAGAGCGCTCCAGTTCAAACCACTGCACTGGCAGAAAAACACGGAAAGCACTGATTAGGCCAAAAGTGTGTGTGGAGGCCTGGGAAAATCATTCACGTGGTCAAATTGTGTCTGCAAGTCAGCATTTGGGAGAAAATCGCATTTCGAGAGTTAATCCCAATTCCATGAAAAAGGCCATACCAACCTTTACATTTATAACCTAATCTACTAATGGAATAAACAACATGGAAAAACAAATGATGAAGAATTATAACTTTACAAGCGGAAATGAGTTCTCACAGTGTATAAACACGAGCCTCGTCCTTGTCTCCTCACTCCACTGATCTCAAATAAGGGCAGGGCGAGACGGCAAAGATTTCATATCGCAACACTGTTCATGATACATTAGCATGAGGTGCCCTAAAGTCAACCACTAAAGCATTATATATATGTTTTGCAGCTGATTCATTTTCAACCAGAGCTAGTAATCAAAATAAGAGACCCTTTAAAGATAATCTGTGCAAAAAAAAAAAAAAAAAAACGCATTAATGTAATCCCATTAATGATATTTAACAGTTATGGTTTATTTGTGATGAGTCATTTTTAGGCATTCTGTGGAGTTTTCTGTGTCAGACTATCGAATGTAGAAATAATTTTTACAAAAATGGTTAGCATGAGATTTTCAGTAATTGTACATAAATGTTGCTTTAAAAAAACAACAAATTATAGTTGGGAGGAAAAGTCACTAAGTCGTTTGCCAGAGTGGGTGAACTTTGGGTGTTTTAGGCTACATACTGTATATGCCAATGTTTCATTTCTCTAATGTTTTACTATGAAGCATAAGGATGAAGATGTAGTGATTGTGAGTATAACATCCAATCACTGACAGAGAGCAAGCATGGCGTTATAAAGGCACTGACACCTGGTGACACCCACAATACTCTAAGAAACGTATTGTGATGTGAATAACATTAAAACCACTGACAGGTGAAGTGAATAGCATCGATTATCTCATTACACTGGCACCAGTCAAAGGGTTAGATGTATTAGGCAGCAAGTGTATAGTCTGTCAGTATCAGTATCACTTCATCATATCATCCAGCCATAATCAAAATGACCGACTAATTGGTCAATAGTGGGTTTCTTTCATCTTTTTGTCAATATGTAATTTTTGCACATCCCTACAATAAAGCACATGTGCACAGTCAGCATCCCTGACAGAGGTCATATCATAGCTGACATGGTCATAATGCAGCGCGAAGGTCAGACACCTGACATGATTATTATTGACCAATCCATAATTATTGTTCAAAGAGACATGCAGAAAAAAAAAAAAACAGAGATGCAAAGTACTAGAAAAAGCTGAAGTCTCACAATCCAGGCTTCTGGCTATTGTTAAAGCTTCTGTCACTTTTTATTAATAAATGACTTTTATAGGAATTTCACTGACGCTGCAAACGACGAACCACAAAATTTTCCTATTTCCTTGACATTAACTGCATCAAGAAAAATTACAAGACCCTAAACCTTTTTTTTTTTCGCTATAGTGAATATATGTTGCTCTGAAAAGCTCAGTCAGAGGCTCTGGGAAAATTCAGTGTGCAAATAGTCTCAGATTTTGCAAGACAAACATGTGCAAGACATCACCATGATGCAGCATACTGAAGATTCATGTGTGTGTGCTTGTTTACTAACAGGATTGACAGAGGACTGACTACTAATCCTCTAAGACATCCATTTTGTGTGTTCACCTTTGCGAATATGCAATGAAAGTATAAAATATTCTAGTGTAAGAGGACAGAGTCACTGCAAACAGATGCATTTATCAGTCACAGTGTGATTTCCAGTCATTTCGGAGGCAAATTAAACTGGCTGAAGGGCAAGTATTAAATTAGAGGAAATCCGTTTCCACCATTTGAAGACAAAATAAAGCCAAAAATAGCCTTAGGTATATTTGTTCATTTTATCTAATGTCATCTATTCTATGCCAAATGCATTAGTGTGTTAGTAAAAATAAAATAAAAAAAACCCACAAATATTATTAATCTGTTTAAAAAGATTCAGTGTTTCAGGTTTTATTATTTGTTTAAAGTAATGGTGCATGTTACATAATAGACCAGTCTGTGATTTTATTTGCAGAGACAGAAGAACTGCAGGTTCTCCAAGAAGGCTGGAACAATCTAGCAGCTGATTTCCTCATAAAGCCACATCACATCACAAGTTTTATGCAGTTTGAAACCAAAAGGCAACTTATGACCTGATTTAATTCCTTTCTTGGTAGTTTACTGCTCAATCTATTATTTAATTTCATGCCTTGAAGCTTTTTAATTCATTATATTTGAAGGCATCTTCTCCTTTTTTTTTTTATTTCATTCTATCAGCTACTGTCACATCCAGCTCCATCACCGATCCAGGAGCCATGACCCCCGATTAGGGCTGCACGATATTGAAGAAAAATGCGATATGCGATAACTTGTTAAATATCGCGCTACGATAATGCTGTAAGTGTGTAAAATCAATTTAAAGTATATTTTATATTTAAAACTTGAAAATGACATAACCCACATGCATGTTTTATGTTCTTTTGAGGAAAAGAAAGCATTCTCTGGTATCTGCGTCACCCTAAAACTTTGACTTTTCGTAACTTTTTGAAGTATTAAAATCATTCAGTTTTCGCAAGCCCTTGCGATATGCAAAATTTGTGATATTTCGATCGATAATTGTGCAGCCCTACTCCCAATCCCAATCAAGTCCGGATATTCCAACTATCTACCTCACCTGAGCTCTAACACACCTTCTTCCTGCCAATTTCTCTGTGTATTTAAAGACCACACGTCCACACAGTTCTTCGCTAGGTTTTCTCATTTTCACACCCCTTCTTCCTTCATCTTTTTTTTTGAACCATTTTTCCCTGAGTCATCTTGTTAGCACGATCAATTGACCTTCGCCTGTTTGACTATGACTTTTCCTGACGATCTGGACTGTTCTACATCCTCAACAATCCTCCCGACTCAGAGCTCATGACAGCTATGCACTGTATTCTAGTTGGCACTCGGTGTTATGCTCAATTGTGCGACTGAAGTATTTGAAGAGATACAGTGATCATGCTGATATTCCTGATACATCTTATACAGTCCTTAAGTCGCTTCCACGACATTTGCTTACAGGAAACATTTTGACATTTGACATTAAAAGCTGTTGGTGACAAGTTAATGCGCTCCAACTTTTCCATTAAGGCTGTGAACGTGACATCTTACTCGTACTGAGTGGGGGAAAAGTGGAAAATCTCCAAAAAAAAAAAAAAAACAGTCATTGGGACAAACAGCGTACAAAATGTATTAAAAAAAAAAAAAAAAAAGAACAAGAAAAGCATGCACAATGTAATGTCTAGTGAACAATCAGGATGAATGAAGAAATTCAGCTTGTACAGCTGGGTCAGTAAATGTTTGGATGTAGAAAATCCTCTGGACTGCAGCACTAAAGACCGTGTTCTACTCATGTAAAACCACATCTGTACACGAAGTGTGTTTGATAAAAGGCACAGCGCTGATGACAGATGGCATGTGACCTTGCACTGTTGTGAGGATGTTAGAACTGCATCATTTGCACGTAAATCACTTCCAGGTGCTCTTATTGATTTCACATGACGAGCTTTTCCATGGAGGTGGGAGGGACAGCGGCGGCTCAGAGGAACCGGTTCTGTGCTATTGATCTGAAGAGACAGTGTTCAGTTCCCGCAGGTGCCTCTGTAGGGTCCTTGACCAAAACCCTTAACACACGATTGCTTCTCCGAAGCACTGACCCTGTGTTACCCGCTGAATGGAGATTTTGAAAATGATTCAATATCTACAGCACAATCTTAATCTCTAATGGCCAAACTGTATAAAAATTCAAGTGGGGATTGTGTGCTCTAATGCTGCGTTTCACACTGGCACTCAAATCGCCCTACACTGGTCACTAATGGGTGTTTCTATCTTTAGTTTCCCGCTGGTTGCCGTGGTTTCACTGGGAGCACCAAGCTACTGTGATATCCACACAAACTACAGAGCTGGTTATACAATGTAGACGTATGAATTTAAAAAAAAAATGCTAACATGAACATGAATGCATCACGATCTACTGCACTGTAGACTGTACACGGATATTATATTGTCATATTGTCTATAGGACAGCTAGCTATTGGGTGGGAATTGGCAAATGACCAAATTGAGCTAAAATGGGGGTAAAAAAAAAACAAATCAAAACATTAAATTTAATTAAATAGATTTTTCTCCAGGTGTCATTTGATGATTAATGATGGTTAGCGCACCTGTGATAGTCCACAGGTCTCTCTGTAGCTGTGTGTGCTAGGACAGCCGTGGATCAATGGCATGGGCTTAGGGCAACGGGCTCCTGTTGGAAAGTCATTAGTTGAAATCCCAGCATCACCAAGCTGACACCTCGAGCAATGTTCTTAACCCTCGACTGGTCAGTCGTGTCCAGGTTGCCAGATTATGTCTCACAACATGGGGAAAAATTTTTTCTCCTACGTTTTCATATTTTGTTAAACAAAAACTGAAAGGTGGCACATGTGGAACCTTGTGACGATTGATGTCATTTACTTTAGATTTAATTCAGTCACAGCCTGAGAGGGTTCGTAATCAAGGGGGAGGATTTTATCCTGCATGTGGTTTGCAAACAGTTAATCCAGTCTGGCAACCCTGATTTCAACACACCCTCCTCTGCGAGGTGTTTGTGTGTCTGTGTGTGTTACAGTCCTAACTCTGTTAGTTTGACATGAAGAAATCCTGCTTTGTCTATGCCAGCATGATGTGTAAATCTCAGATAGGGACAGAATTATAGTATTAATACCACTTTGAATCTGAGGAGGACGGGATAAACCCGAGAGGGCGGCATTCTCTTTCGGACCCTCCCTCCGACTGAATCCTGGTCATCTCACGAAACCGAAATATTGCTGATTACATAATTGACAGAATCTTGCATTACTTGTGGTTGTTTATATAACTGTTTACATAAAACCCATATTGCTGTTTATATAATTGGTAGCAGCCTGAGTGTGGATGTGTGTGTGGAGCAAATAATAAATCGCAGGAAATTAATGGCTGCAATCATTGACTGAAGGGAAATAAACAACAGTCTGAGGACTGTTACTACTCTGAATGAATCAGTTAATCTGTCAAACAGATCGGCATGACCGTTTTTAGCCCTCCAAACACCCTGAAAATGGAAGTACTTTGCTTAAAATGGACGTAATTCCTAAATGGTAAATGCCATATTTTTGTGGAACGTCTTAAAATAAAGCTGAAAGTCTACACTTCGATCACATCTTGATTGTTTTATTTCAAATCCATTGTGGTGGTGTATA
>CM074938.1:3074567-3087928 GCA_037576815.1 Pangasius larnaudii
AATGAAAAAAATTCAAAAGTATTGATTTGTCCAAGGGGTATGAATAATTTTGAGCACAACTGTATATATATATATATTTTTTTTAATACACATTAATATACGTTTGCAATATGTGTACATTATTATAAATCAAATATAAGCTTATTCAGCCTATATTATTTTAGATGTTTTAGATCTTAGATGTTGATTTCAGTTGGTCTTGAAATAGTCTTCTATTGGCAGATCATTTTGCATCTTTCTAGAAATAAATGATATTATCAGGATGTCACTGTTTCCAAACTGGAGAAAAGCTAAGCCTTCAGAACCTACCGAGGTCGGGACCAAAGTGTCCTCACAGTTAGTTATGCACAATGTTTCAGCTCCTTTCTTTCTCATCTGTCAGTGAAAATGGAGCACCACTGGGCATATTTTATTTGACAATGACATGTGTGTGAGTGTTTGAGTGTATGAGGTGCTGATATGAGTGTATCGGGTACAGCAGTGCTCTGGTTAGGGTTTTTAAACACTTCAGTATCACCAACCGGAATTCTCCAGAAACTGACAAGGATGAATGCAAGAGGACAATTAACACACACTGTGCATGAAAAAAAGGAGCTTTAGTTTAAACTAAACACCTAAAAGGTGACCAACAAAGGTAGGAGTGCCCCTAGATACACTGCTGATCAACTCATAGCAGCACACACACACACACGTCAGTGTCACTGCTGTGCTGGGAATGAGACACCACCCGAGTAATATCTGCTCAGCGGTGGTCCGCTTTCACTGATGAGACGGGGATAGACGGGGCTGACAGATGGGCTACAGTCAGTGATTGACCTACAGAGTGGGAGTTTATACAGTGTCATAAATACGTAATAATAAAGACAGGACACGGGGCTCGTAGTACATCTAGCACACATGCTATCTGATGCATTAACATGATCTGAGGACAATAAAAATGCATAGGAAAAAAAACACTGCAGAATGGAGATGGGAGCATGGGAGCATGTGTGCGCCATCAGATCCACACAACAAACCCTGACACACACATACATACACACCATAAAGAAAAATGCATGGCACGGTGTCACAGCGGGCAGCATTGCCGCCGCACAGCTTCAGGGTCCCGTCTTCAGGGTCCCCTGGGTTCTCCAGGTTCCTCCAGCTGTCCAAAAACATAGGTGTGAATGAGTATTTTTAAATGTGTGTGCATGGTGCCCTGCGATGGATTAGTGTCTCATCAAGGGTGTATTCTCCCACCTTGTGCTCAGTGTTCCTTGGGTTTTCTCCAGATTCATCGCAACCCTGATCAGAATAAAGCACTTACTGAGACTGACTGAATGAACGAAGGAAAGAAAAAGACTAGCAGGAAGAAGAAAGGGGAAAGTCTTGGGAGAACAGATATGCTGCAAGTTGAATCTTTAAATTGGAGAAGGATATGAAGGTCATGAAGGTCATGAAAGCCATGAAGGTCCTTAGGGGTTGCATTTCAATGATTGAAGGTAAAGATCTACCCCCTCACTGATGTAGCGCTGGTACACCTGAGAGTCCAAGCACGGAAAGAAAAGTGAAACGTGGCATGTAAAGATATTTCCGAACCACCAACAATGGGATTTTATGATGTGTTTTGCCAGTTGACCCAAACCCAATGTGGAGTTGGACAACATGCCCCAAATGACACATTCCTGACCAAGCAGCAGTCATCAAAAACGTTAATACTTTAAAACTCCTTAAAACTGGTTTTAAACATACATCAAAGGGAGAAAGGTTTATGTCAGTCTTGGAGATCATTTGTCTAAGAAACATGACATCTGCTTTGGGGTTGAACAAGGGAGCTGTCCTGGTCCGTTATTATTCTCCCTATACTTGATGCCACTTGGTGATATCACTAGAAAACACAATGTATGTTTCCATAGTAATGCGGATGACATACAACTGTATATCTCTGCTGAACCAAATGATATGCTGCAGCTCTAAATTCCATTAATACTTGCCTTTTCCTCTGGCAATAAATAAATGGATCAGCATTCATTTCTTAAAGTTATGATTACAAAACTGAAATCCTATATTCAGCCCTAAAACAAAAAAAAAAGTAATGCTGTTTAATAATCTGGCGAAATTAACACCTTGGATTAAATATGAGATTACCAGTCTTGGTGTTATCTTGGAATCAGTTCTAAGGTTCACGTCCCACATTCATAAGGGGGTGAAACACAATTTTTCCACCTCAGAAATACAACTAAAGTGTGACCATTTGTACATCAAGAGGATTCTTTCAAGCCGACTAGATTACTGCAGTGCACTTTTTACTGACCTCCCGAAAAAAACAACCGAGAGACTTCAGCTCATTCAGAACTCTGCAGCTCAGCTATTAACCAGAACGAAGAGGCGAGCGCACATCAGTCCAGTTTTAGCTGCTTTGCACTGGCTTCCTGTAACAAATAGTATTGATTTTAAGGTCATCCTCCTTATACACAAAGCCCTTAATGGGCTTGTTAACTATGTGCCTTGTTAACTATGAACACTGAGATCATCTGGTTTTTTGGAGGTTCCCAGCAACTGAAGGAAAATCGGGAATGCAGCTTTGTTTAATTACGTTATGGAACACACTACCTATCCGTAATAGGGAAGCCAGTTCGCTAATTACTTTTAAAAGAACGCGAAAAACTAATCTCTTCACTTTAGCCTTTAACTAGCTAAACTGTGTGCTGTTGCACTCTTTTAAAATCTAACTTTAACTTTATTTTATTATTACTCAGTTATTTTCTATCTCTTGCTATGTATTCTACGTATTCTAATTTGAACTTTTTATTAATATTTGGTTTTATTTTTAATTTTATGTGACATTAATTATGATATTGTATCTATTTTCATGTGAAGCACTCGGTGCATTTAATTTGTTTATTGTAAAGCACTTTGAGCTCGAGACTATGTTGAAAGTCTATGTTGGCTATCTCCTTAGAAGGGCTTGTTACAATGACATTTTTGGCATCAATCAATTTCCTCCAATGCATGACACTTGGAATAATCTTGCCATAGTTAACTTGCAATAATCACCGGCACGGTGTTTGAACATCGCTGTGTTATAATGATATTAAAATGCACTGAGGTAATTTACTGCACAAACCTAAGCTTGGCCTTATCATTTATTTGATAATCGAGTAGCCAAGGTGTGGCAGCTGCCCCTGTTCTTGATCAGGCCTCAGCAGGAAGTAGCTTCATCCTGGTGGGCCTGATTAACTTCTGTGTATGTAAAAATGGCTGTGAGGTCTACCACTCTACCAAACATGCCATATAGATTGAATATGTTGCTACTGCAACCTTGACGTAATGAATTGATCCAACCTTATTGTTATGTTTCCAGGTATACATACAGCCTTAGATGGCATAGGATGTTATGGGAAAGCACAAAAAGCATTTCTTTTCATGATTTGTTGCATACTTGAATGGCCGGATGGTACAACTATTTTGCGCACGAACGAAAAGAGGTTAAGGCAAAGAAGAAACCCAGCGCTGTTGAAATCGGGATTCTGATTGGTCCGAAAGTGTTGATAAATTTCCTTCAACTGCAGCTCTGCCAATAGTGCAGCTGCAAATCACAGATTTGTATTAATGCACTTGTTCTAATACATTATTGTTTCTATAGTAACAACTCGTTCCCAAGGACTTAATCTAATGCTGATAATAACAGAAGAAAAACATATTATTTAACAAAGAAATGTTTAGTCATTTATATGATGAATGTATGTTTGAAGATTTATTTATTTTATTCATTTTTACATTTATTTTCTACTTATGGAAGGAGTCTCCAGTGTCAGTTTTCCAGCACAGGAAAATCTTCAGGACAGAGGAATATGTGCTCTGCGGCATCTCTGTGACATGAAAAGCTGTGTTGTTTGTCTTATCAACTTAAAGATAAAGGAAAAAGTGCTGGTCAGTGGCTGTTTAAAGCTGCCATAACGTAAGTGATAACAGGAGCTGACAACATTAAATGTAACTGTAACTCTACACGGTTAAAAAAGGTGATGTATTATTCTTAAAATTAATAAAAAGTCAAGCTGTTGTGGTGTAAGAGGAAGAAAACGCGTCAATAGGTGCTGCCATAGGAAAATAATCGTTCCTAATCTTCTAATTAATAAACTTTAGGGTGATAATAGCATGGCCCTGTCAGAAGTTGTTGTGTTGAGTTACTCTTTAGCAAAGAGGCTCTTTTGTAATCACAAATGCAGATTTTTTTTTTTTTTTTAGCATCACCAGAGAAAGTTCACTGTGCCAGAGGATTAAGTTGCATTAACAGTCCTCATACCTAATTTCATTCCTGGAAACTTACTGCCCTGTCCATGAACAACAAACACAGTGTCTGCACACACCAGTCCCATAGGGATTGTGTGCATGTGTGTGTGTGTGTGTGTGTGTGTGTGTGTGTGTGTGTGTGTGTGTGTGTACTGGGTGGGTTACACAGGCTAAACACCAGGCATCTGCGACTGCTTATGAAATGCCAAGCTGACATAAATATTGAAATACAGGAGCTATGGGTCACTGTCTGATGTGTTAACACTACTGCTTTACTGTTAAAAAAAAACATTAACACACACGTTACAGCCTCCGAGAAAGATGTGTGACAGACTGCATGCCTCCCACATGCTGTTCTACAGGACATCTTTAACCTGTGGGTTAAAGAAGTGAGGAAAAATATACGAGCATCGAGCGGCAGTTCAGTGAAAGTTCAAAGCATATTTTCTTCCAAAGTTCCCCCTTTACCTGCGAACTTTGTCCCGCGGCGAGGTTCAGTGGCCCCTTGTGCCGATAAGCCGGCGTGAGTCAATACAAGACACAGAGATTTTAGTTTTACACAAAACAGCTGCCTCCTCCCATGAGGGAACTGCCGAGGCCGTATTTCTCTAATGCATGATCAGATTGGTGTGAGGATACCGACTTCTGCCTGTAATGGGTGATGCATCGCTCTAATCAGACGTATTTATGTCGTCAGTGGAATTGCAAATGTGTTTCATCTGAAAACCCTACGTCTCAAAATCACAGTATCTACTGGAAGATGTCTTTTTTTTATTAAGAAGGTAAATGTATGTATGTAAACGTCATATAACCAGGGCTGAGTCTGAGAGGGGGAAAAAAACGAGAGTGTTTTCCAACTAAAAAACATCCACCCATATAAACCTTAAACCATTTCGTTCATCCCATTTGGATTAACTTTGCTATATGGTATTCCTTAAAACATCGAAATTATTATAGTATTATTATCCTATTGTCATATTATCTAGCTACAGATATCTGTTATCTATTACTGTCCTAAAAAGTTAAGAAAAAAGTTTATTAAGTTAACACTGTAATAAATAAAACACTTCAGGATGTGCTGTTGTAAACTAAATAACACTGTTACCACCGCAAAGGTGATTATTTTCCTATAACAGCACATCCCAAAGTGTTTTATTCCTCTTATAGTCAATGATTACACCTTTTATTAGTTAAAGAATGACACATCATACTTATCTATTTATAATTACATTTAATGTTGTGGAAGATCCTGTTCTCACTTACATTATAGCAGCTATAAACAGACGCTCCCTCACCAGCCTGTCTTTTTTTCTTTCGTGATAATAAAACAAAACAAACAAAAAAAAAAACCTGAGAAACCACAAAACACAATGTCATCTGTCCTGAAGACAGAAAAACTTAACTACAGTTTTACCTCTGACTGTTGCAAAGCGCTGACACTGGAGACTCCTTCCATAAATTTTAAGTAAATGTCTGCAACGAATTTGTGTTTTAACAGATCAACCGAAATATTTGCATTTACACAATGCAAGTATTGAATTATTTGGCTGTGTAAGCTGCTAAAATAATAATTTGAAGTGTGAAAGAGGATTGCTCCTTGGCTTCATTTGATTATCAACAAGGAACAGACATTTCTCTTGGTTTTTTTAGAAGTAGGCTTCATTGCTTATAAGTCTAGTACAATATTTCAATAGACATCCTGCAAAAAAAACCCTGTAACTTTATTCATTATATACAGTAAGTGTAGCATGATAGTCGAACTAATCCAGATTTCCTTAATCTGATACGCTGCCACACCAATCCTAGTTTTGAACAAACAAAATGAAGCATTGACCACTTTTTTTGTGGCACCCAGATTAACTTTATTCCAGGCCAGTTACTGAGAATAAAGTAATCCCCAAAGTGGAACTCCTCATCAATCTATCTGTCTTAACTCCCAGAGCACAATAAACTAAACTGTGGTTGGATCTTTTCACACCAGCGTTGGATGGTCATGCTTTTGGGAGCATGAAAACGGATGTTAATATCAATCGACCTCTTCCACTGATGGATGCTGAGAGGAAGCCCTCGTATATTTCCTCCATATAAGTGCCAAAGTGCTCCTGATTGGAATTACTCAGAGGGAACCGGCGGTGTGAAATATGGACTGCCTTACACAATCCAGCTTAAGCAAATATTGCACAGGGGATTTCTTTCCAAGCCTGAGGCTACTGTCCAGTGTGTATTTAAATGTTTATTATGAGCTGGAGACTCAGTTGTGCGATCCAGGGTTGCTTTAAACCAAAGCCCTTAAGCCAGCTAGATTAGGCACCTTATGATAAAGCTGCCTAATTCTGAACTTGAAACAGGAGCCACATGTAAAAAGTAAAAAAAATTATATTTTCAAGATGCTAAGTAATTGTCTAGAGTAAGCAGAAGCCAAGTTGTCTAAAGCGCTCTAATGATTAGAACGTGAAAACTGTATCCATGTGTGTGTATGCACAAGCAAACCAAAAAGTATCAGATAAAACATTCCAAGCACTTCCAGATGTATCTACCAAAATTAGTGACAACCAGGAATAGGTCAGTGACAGCTGGAAAGACAGGTGGCGGCTTAGAATGGAGGCAGTTGAGATGGTAAGGGCTGGTAACCTAAACCATATCCTCTCTGAAGATGAGAACCTCAATAAGCTACAGTCGGACTGCTGGAGAACAGTTACCTTATCAGCTGGACAAACATACACTGACAAACCAAGTCAATGTTCAAGAGGCAATATGTGACAAATGTGTATGTGCCAAAATCTGCAAGAACACAAGGGGCATCAAAATCTAGCAGTGCAAGACAAAGTGTCAGAGGGTTTTGGGAGCAGCCAAGGTTGCCATTAAGGGAGTAGAGGTGTCAAAGGTTCCCGGTGGCCTGAGTAAACAGGATGCACAGGGGGATCCTAGAAAACAAAAACAGCTCAGCAGAACAAATTTATCCAGAGATGGTGGTCCATTGTAGTAACCAATCAGGACGGTCCTGTGGTTGGGGTCCACTGTAAGTAACCTGTCAAAATTGTCTAGGGATCCGGGCTCAATGTAGTAGACTGTCAAAACTGTCCAGGGATTAGGCCTCTGTAGTGAATCCCAGTAAAAGACTATATAAATTATGCAGAAAATCAAAATGGGTATTTTAGAGCTTTTTGTATGACTGTGTTATTGACACAAATAAAACAGTAGAATTTTAAAAAATGACAAAAAAAGTGTCAGCATAAAACATGGGTTGTTCCCGTAGTTGCTGCAGGCCAGAAACAAACAAGCCATGGCCCAGAACCCGTCCAAGGTGCTGTGGTTGGAAAGCTCTCTAGGATTCTGAACACAACAAAGTTGCAATAGGGAAATCTCCCTCATTCATTTTCAGTAGCCTCTTTATCCTGGTCAGGATTGTGGTAGAGCCAGAGTTTATTCCGGGAACACTGGGTGTGAGGCAGGAATATGTCAGTCCATTGCTGGTTGCCATACACACACCACATTCTCACACTCATTCATACCGATTTAGTCTAGCCAATTCACCAGCTGGCATGTTTTTTGGAGATGGGAGGAAACCGGAGAACCCGGAGGAAACCCACACGGACACAGGGAGAACAAGCGAAATTACACAGACTGTAATCCAAACTCAGCCAAATCAAACCAGGGAGCCTGGAGCTGTGAGGCAGCAATGCTACTCACTACTGAATGGGCAAATTCACTCTTGGCTGTTGTGGAAATCAGTCAAGCCTTTTAACACACTCCTGCCCCTGCTTCCTGTTTCCAACAGGAAATAATGTCAACCTACAGAATCAAAGCACGGCTCATACGGGCAGGTTATGCCGCAAGTACGCAAGTATGAATAACACAAACCCCAAACAGTACGGATAGATGTATGCAGGTAATGCCTCAGGTTTTAAGTGTAGTAGAGGGCATTCGTTATTCCAAATCCTTTCCGCTTCTCTCAGTACGGCTCGTACTACTGCACAACGGAGGAATCGGACCACTATATCAGCACTATTAAAAGATCTACAACAAACGAGCTCCTCACACACCCCTGGATAAAGTGAAAGCTGTCTGAGGAGAGGGGAGATTACTGAGCACTGGTGCTTTACTGAAGGAGTTTGGATCCTTAAATCGGAAGGCTCCAAGCAACCTGATCAATTTCAGGATGACCAGGGCTGATGGCGCAACTGAGCAGAAAAACTTGTGAAACCATTACAGAAACGTCACATGAACTTCACATGTAAATAACCGTATGATTCACATGAAAATCGCGCATTTGGTTTTTAGACACTTTATATTAGACTTCACAAATATAGTGTGTATTTCTGTTTTCACATGCGATTTTTTTTTGTCACGTGAGTTTATTTTCAAAGGTTATTTATTTTTTTCAAACGATTCATTTTTTTCCACATTTGATTTTTTTTTTTTACATGATTTTACACATTGTACTATTTTCTTAAAAACAGCATTAAATTGACTATCCATAATCATTGACCCTGTGCTTGAAAGGGTTAAAAAACGAGACAAAAAAAAAAAAACAATGAAGAACTGTCCAGACTATTTCTCTTTTCATACCAAGAAAATAATTGATCATAAGGACTCTAGATACATTTCTATTTCATGTCTACCTAAGAAAGGCATGACCAAAAAGCCCCATTTCCTCACTCAGTGTTTCTGAGTCTCACACACACACAGAGAAAGGGAGAGAGACAGAGAGAGAGAGAGAGAGAGAGAGAGAGAGAGAGGTCCAGATCATTTATCTGTAAGCACCCACACATCATCTCCATGTAGGCTTCAGTTATCACACTTATCCTGAACTTTCCTTCACACATAACACCAACATGAACCATGGCACATTATGCTGTACCAGGATATTTTCTCATAATAACATAATCTGTTGGTTATGAAACCTGGAGTCTATATACAGTGCCTTGCATAAGTTTTCACCCTACTTGAACTTTACCACATTTTGTAATGTTATAACATGGAAGTGAAATGGATTTAAGTAGGATTATATGTAATGAATCTACACAAAATACCCCATAATATTGAAGGAGGGGTGGGGCGAATCTATATAGCTTGCAGTATTATTTACAAATAAAATACATAAAAGTTGTGACTGCGTAAGTATGCGGTGAAACCCCAAAATTAGTTCTGGTGCAAACAGTTGTCATGAGAAGTCATGATTAGTAGAGTCAACATGTGCAATTAAAGTGCAATTAAATCTTAATATAAATACTGTCCATCTGTTCGTGGAAGAACCCAGAGTTTGTTAGAGAGCATACCTCAATAAACAACATCATCATAAAGACCATGGAGCTGTCAAAACAAGTCCACGACAAAGTTATGGGAAAGTGTGAATTGGGGTATGGTCATAAAAAATCTTAAATTAAACCCATTATTAAAATATTGAAAGAATATGGCACAAAAGTGACACTGTCTACATGAGGCCATCTACCAAATGTAGGTGAATGGGTAAGGAGGGCATTAGTCAGAGAAGCAACCAAAAGGACATGGAAGAAGTCGTTCACAGGACAACCATAGCCCGGGATAAGCCACAAAAGCTGCTCTTTATGGTAGTGTGGCAAGAAGAAAGCCATTGCTGGAAGGAATAAAAACAATTTGAAATCCCATTTGGAGTTTTCCAAAAAAGCATGATGGAGACTCAGCAAACAAAAGAAAATGTTCTCTAGTCTGATTAGCAGTGTTGGAGCATTTAGTTCCAATCCATCTCCACAGTGAAACATGGTGATCTGCTGGGGCTGGGAAACTGGTGAACCTAAATATAGGGCAATCCTAGAAGAAATTCTGCAAAAAAAACGTCAAAGTGGGGAAGATTTTTACCTTCCAGCACTACAACAAATAGCAAGAACTTGGATGGCCTAGTCAAAGCCCAGACCTCAGTCTGTGGCAAGACTTTAAAATCGCTCTTTACCAACAATCTTCATCCACTCTGACTGAGGAATTGAACAATATTGGCAATATTGGACATCAAAAAAATCAGGATCCAGATGTGCAAAGCTGATAGAGACCCAACCCAGAAGACTTATGCAATCAACAAATGTCTTTTTTCGTTGTTCAATTAACTTTTGTGTCATAATAAAAAAAAAAATCCCAATCCTCAAATGTTAAAAATTCCAGTTAAGTCCATTTCAATTCCATGTTGTAACGCTACAAAATGTAGAAAAGTTCAAGGGGGCTAAAAATTAAGAGCTCAGACAATAAGAAAAATAAGAGCTCAGACTGTGGATTTTAAAAACTTTTGATAACCTCACAGTGTGGTAAGACATGGTCCTTTAGGATCTATAAAAAGAAAATCTAATCATTCTTTTGGATCAACCCTTGTTTTATTCATTACTTGAACAAGGATGTCCTATTGATCAAGGCTATCTATTTAGATTTTTATAGCAATTCCACTGTAAAATTGATTTTGAAAGCAATATATCATACGTTCAGCTCAGTTGAAAGCAATATAAACAATATTTATAGCACTAAACACCTTCCTACTAAATACATTCCCATGCCTGGTGATCCACATTTTCTTATATTCTTATATTTTTCATTTAGTTTTAAGATCAAAATATACTAAACGTAAACTTTTTAAAGAGTTCAAATGAATTTTTATGACGTCACAGTTGCACCGATGAATCATCATCTACGCAGTCCACATTCATTCAGGTGAAATTCCCTGCAGATATTCACATGATTAACATGCCGAAAGAAAAGGTGTAATCTGGCAGAGCTCTTGTGCTCAGCGTGATGATTTCCAGGCGAATACTCCTGAGCCATACATTTCAGCACAGAACACAGAGCTGATAATACGTGTGTAGGAGACTTCACATACCATCTGGATATAACTTTACAGTGAGGGGAAAAAAAGAGGGAGAACTTTAGAGTACAATTCGGTGTACAGTTCTCTTAATATATAAAACATTTATTTATTTATTTTAAATCATACAAACTCATTGAATATTTTAGGTCATTGTATGTTGATGGAATTTTCTCCTTTGTGCGTTTTTAAATTTAAAATGAGAAATGCAAAAGAAGAAACTGTACTGCAAGATTAAAGACATAATTCAAAAAGACATTTTACTTAAACTTGATTGCAAAGTTCTCACTTGTTTTTTGCTTTCGGTAGCTAAACATGTGATAATGCTTTACATTACTTAACCAGCATTGCTTAACACATTACATAAGGAACAGAACACTTTGAGGTGTGCTGTTACAGAAAAATAATCAATGATAAGGTGGGGTGATGAAACAGATCTATGTTACCATCCCGAAGTTGATCATTTTCCTATAACAGCATGTCGCAAAGTGTTTTATTCCTCTTACGCCACAGTGCTCTCCCAATGCTTACAATTTTTTATTTGTTACAAGTCAGACGTTTTATCTGTTTACATTTCATTTTGTGAAAAATGTTAGTTCCTGTTATCACTTATGTTACAGCAGCTAGAACCATCACCAGCCTCTCTTTTAGGTAATAAAACAAAAAAAAACTCTGACATGAAATGCAGGTGTATTTCGGTATCATTTAAACAAACATCGGTTAATAAACGTGTTAACTTTTCTTGGTAGTTTGTTAGTTACTCACGGCATACTCATGTTGAAGTTCATGGTTTTCATTCAAAGCAACCTTAACGTAAAGTGTTGCCAAATATTTTTGCAACTTAAGGTTACGTTTACGTTTATAGCATTTAGCAGGTTGAAAGTAAAAAACACTGGGCGAGAATGATTTAAAAGTCGGTGCAGTCTAAACTAATTTGACACTACCCACTGTTATGTTAGCCAAATGCAACAACCAAAGCTATTGATTACATTGGGTTTGAAAATAAATCACAGGTTCAGCGTTACTTGCTGTCATGTGACTTCTTGCCTATTGACGATCAATTTTGCTAAACAAGACTTTGACCCCATCTCAATGAATGCCAAAAAATATATTGATCTAAAGTTATTAATCAGGAAAATCAAATTGTAATAATAATCTATTGACAACAGGTTGTGAATCATTAGTAGCTTTGTACAAGACACAAGTACAGAAGCTCAATAACATAAGATTTAATTATAATAAAACCTTTACCACTAAGGTTCTCAATTACATTACAGACCGTTAAAAAATGGATGATTGTAATAAGTAACCAAGAAAACAATGGTTTTACTTCAGATTTATAGTTGGTAGTCTTAACACCGGTCACTGTTATTAAGACTAAATATACAGTATGTGTTGGTCTGGGAAAACCTACTGGATGCAGCTGTGACTAAATTCTGCAAAACAGTCAAAATTTCAAGTTTCGAGACCTGAAATTGCCAATAACATACTCTGATCTCTGCTTTAACAAAACAGAAATATATTTACCGAAATAACATGGAAATGCCTAGGTGTCTGCCTGCAAAGATCACACAGCGGTAAAGAACAGTCACTCTATCTAAAGATGTCGAAATCCTCACCAGCTAAGTGTGATTCCCTTGCATTTTGATCAAGTTGCTTAAAACAGACGTTAACAATCCAGTTAGTAATCAGATACCAGCTGTCAAAATGTCCATGATACTCGTGCACCATCACATCATCATCAAAACAGAGAAGAGACGACAGTGAACAAAATTTTTTAAATGTCTAAATGACCTAATAAAAAGACATTTATAACAAGAAATTTAGCCAATAGAACAGAAGTGATTGAATGAATTAGTGATTATTTCCGCACCGATGTTAGCATGAACAGAGGCCAGTAGAGTGAAGAGAAGACAATGAGAATCATGTTTAAATGCTACAAGCGATTTTTTAGTGTATATATATATATATATACTGTATGTTAGAAAATGTCAAAATTTGACCATATGAAGGGTTTTCCCAGGCTGCCACACGTATTCAATAATATAAGAAAAAAGCACTGAGAACTGAAGCCGTTTGAAAATCCCTCATGTACCTGCCCTTTACAAAAGAAGATTATCCAGAATCCTATCTTTACACCTGATCTACAGGGTTTCCCAAAAGTCTCCATACATAGGGGAAATGATCTATTTTAAGCAAAATGTTTTCCAAAATTTTTCGTACTTAGTTTTTATTATATATGTATGTATATATATATATATATATA
>CM074938.1:3108752-3122750 GCA_037576815.1 Pangasius larnaudii
TAGATAGATAGATAGATAGATAGATAGATAGATAGATAGATAGATAGATAAAAGCAGGTCTATAGACATAATACTAACACAGTAGCTAATGTCTTTTAATGAGGGAAGCAAGATAAAGGTTTCAATTTAAGCCTTTGAAATGTCAAAGACAAAGCAGAAAATAAACTCAGCTAGCTAGGTACATAAACTCAGTAACATCTTTTTCCTTTCTTGCTTGGCTATTGAAACATTCAAACCAGCTTCTAACGTACAAGAGGCTTGTGCTAAGCCTGTCTGAAGCACGTGACAGCACCTAAAGGACTAAGCGATTTCTGTTCTAGCCTCCATTAAAAGCTGAAACGTTGGCATTTCAGCTACCTTGAAAGCCGTTAGGGACGTGTTCCAATCATCCCTAAATCTACACCGACGTAGAGACCATTCATAAATCAAGCACCAAAAGCCTTCTCTTCATTCCTGACACTCTAAAACACAAAACACGTTTTACTCTTCCAGTGACTGAGGGTGAGGAATTAGCGAAGGGTGTTCAGGTGAGAGTGAGAAATGTGCTTGATTGGCTAGCTTTCAGCACTACATGAATAATGCAGAATGACTCTGTGTGCTTGCTATTCCCTGCTCAATTGATTGCTTGAAGTCTTGTCTCAGTTTGAATGTTACTAGATCCCTGGAATAATAATTCTACACAGCTCTGTTATTTACTTATTCTTGAGATGCTGTCGAAAGGTTAATGCTGAACCACAATGCTGAGGGGATGTATCTGATGCACTGTGGAGCAGAGCTACTTGAAATAAAAACATTGCAGATATTGTAGCTGTAGGGAATAAAATGAGGATTTAAACCAACATTTTACATAATAAGTTGCACAGGAGTAAAAACTCTCAGAGAGATCTGAGTCAGAGTTGTGATGTCACTTGGGGAGGTAAGGCTTACAGTATTTTAGGAGTGGTAGCTCCTTTTGAAGCTAACACAACATTTTTTTTTTGTAATCTCTTGCTGTGTTTGCTCCAGTTTTAGCCCTATTTTTTGTGCTGATTTATTTTTTGAGTTACTGGTAGGTAAGGAGTACTTCAGAGTATGCTGTTATAGGAAAATAATCAACGTTGGGCTGGTGTGATAAAGCAGAGAAGCAGAGTCTCTCTCTCTCTCTCTCTCTGTCGAGCTACACATGCTACTCCTGAGATGCCAGTGATCCCGACCCCTTCTGCTCTCCGGACCTGTCTGATCCATCCGGATGCCCTACTACTGGTTGGAGTTCTCATCACTTGGAAACCAGTCGCTGCTGCTGAGGATGACCTCCAACACAGACAGCCTAAAGTTACATGAGATCACTGTGGAAGGTGCCACTTAGAAACCATGAAGATGGCTTTGGACTTTGATATGAACAGTTTTGCTACGATGGCTTTAGGACTGCAATTCCCACAAACAGTTTTGCACTCAAGTCTCCATCAGTGAGCATTTGATAACAAAATAGACTTCATGTGAAAATTATAATGAATTTTCGTCTCAGGGAGTTTTTCCTCATTAGGGATTTTATAAAAGAACACATACTTTTTATCTGTTTATATTTACATTTAATATCACAAAACAAGTTAGTTCCTGTTGTCACTTAAATTATAACAGTTATAAAGAGTAGTTCTCTCACTAGCCTTTTTATTTAACTATACAGACAAACTATACAGCAATAAAACTGGCTTCTGGGCATTTTATAAGAATTCTAGGGAAGCATGTTAAAGCATCCAATCAAATTCATCAATTAATTCATCATCCGCTTAATATAATCAGTTAAGAACATTTACTTTTTACTTTTTAATACTTGAGTCCATGCTTAAAGCCCATAAAGGCTGCATAAAGATTTTGACACCATTATCTATACTTTCACTTAAGTATCATTTCTCAGCACTTCTTCCACCCCTGCCTCTGAGCCCTAGCAATGGAGACTCCTTCCAAAAATGATAAATAAACGTCTACCTCACAGAAATCTTCACCACATAAACGATTATACTTTTTTTTTAAAAATCAAATAACGTTTTTAAAAATCTTTTAAATTATGTGGCCACATAAGTCCCCATGAATGAGCTGCTATTATAGCTACAATAATGTATTAGAGCAATTAGAAATCAAATTTGAGAATTATGCAGTGCACATACAGTGGTGAAGTGAAGTGATGTGTGGCCCAGTATGGGTGTAATTTGGGCTCTGCATTGAACCCATCCAAGTGCGCGCACACACACACACACACACACACACACACACACACACCCGGCGCAGTGGGCAGCCTTTGTTTTTTTTTTGCTGCAGCGCCTGGAGAGAAGTTGGGGGTCGGTGCCTTGCTTAAGGGACTCACCTCAGTCATGGTATTGAGGGTGGAGGAGAGCGCTGGTCATTCACTCCCCCCACCTACAATCCCTGCCAGCCTGAGACTCGAACCCATGACCTTCAGGTTCACCTTCCTGAGCCACGACTGCCCCCGTATTTCACGTTTCACGTTGTCCTCTCACCAAGCTGCTACAGAAGTGGCCTCTGTACTACAACCTGCATGTAGTGAAGCACCATCACAAATCCAGAAAATGCCATCAGCACAGAAAATGGCAGCTTGCCAGAGCTTTATCGAGCCACTCCACAACTCGAGCCCACATGTGCCTGATGCACTCGTGTCTTACAGAACAAACAATATGTAATGTAATAGCTGCTGGCTTCAGCTAGCTGATATTACTACCAGCTGAGTGACTATGAGGGTGAGTTATTACTGACTTCCCCCAGTGGTGAGTTTGCTTCTGTTGGATAAGAACATTTTACCAGCTGAAGAGGACAAGCACAGACAGACAGACAGACAGACAGAGAGAGAGAGACAGAAAGAGAGAGACAGAAAGAGAAAGAGAGAGATAGAGAATCTGTACCTAATGCACATACAGCACATCCTACCACACTAGAACAGGCAGGATTCGTGTGTAAAAAAAAAGCAGCTCTTACAATACTGCAGCTGCATATCACAGGTTTATATTAATGCACTCATTCTATTACATTAGTTTATAATGGATTTTACAAAATTAAATGCTATTTAATAAAGAAGCACTGCTGTTATGGTGACGTTTTCTGTGATGAGATGTTCATTTAACATTTACGGAACGAGTCTCTTGAAAACTGCTTTTTTTTTTGTCTAATTAACTTTAAGAGAGGAAAAAAAGAGAGGCTGGTGAGGGAAAGACTGTTTATAGCTGCTTAAAGTGAGAACAGGAACTAACTTGTTTTGTGGACGTTCCATCACATTGCATGTAACTGAACAGAAATTTAAAAAGTACATGATGTTTTTCTTTAAAAAAAAAAAAAAGTTGATACATTGTGATATGAGATGAAGAAAACACTTTGAGACATGCTGTTATAGGAAAATATGCAACTTTTGAGTGGTAATAACTCCGCTTCAGTCGAATTTTAACTATCATTCCTTCAGTATGAGCAACTATCAAGTCAATACTGTAGTAAATGAATTCTGTAGCCATTTATTTTGTACCAAAAACCCCTCCAATCAATCTCTAAATGCAACTTCAGTGCCCTTTTGCCCATGTCTAAAAACACTCTGGTGGCAACACTTTGCGCCATGTCTTAGTTTTTTTCTTGTGCTGGAAGAGACTATGGTGCTTAAAAACTCGTACTGTTCTTGCATATTTCCTTTACATCATAAGAAAAAACGAATATCTCCAAGCCTCTTTAATGTGGTCATTTATAATCTGGTCTGTATTTCATAATGTGTAATGCAAAGAAAGTTTGGCAAGTCAATATTCTTTAAAAGGAGGGTTTCAAAGGAGAAACCATTTATAAAACATGGCTTCAGTGTACAGGATGACTTTCTTCTTAAGGCTCCTTAGAACATCCTTTCTTGTTTAAAATAATTAAATATCTGAGCGCCTTATTTGCATTTCCGACGTGGACTCCTACCGCTATTGCATTCCTCATTCTGTGATTTAAATTACTCTTATTTCACACCAGATGGGTTTTTGTAGATAAGAGTGTGTCAGGATCCACCCAGGCGGATAATAAATTCGTATTAGGAGCTGCTCATTGACATCGTCTTGCACCGCATGTCTGAAACAAATGTGCACCAACACACCGGGCGATCAACAGAGAAGGTCACTATACACACACACACACACACACACACACACACACACAAGGGGATTAAATGTATTAAAGGGCAAAACCACGTCATTCTTTTCAGGGCTCAATGAATGAAACCATGAAATCAGCAATGATCAGCTACTTATTAAACATAATAGTTACATGCAGCGTGATTTGACAGATCCTGCTATGGCCCTGTGTATGATACTGAAGTTATTATATAACAGTCAGTGTGTAAAGTGAAGAAGTGCAGATCAAATTAACAGGACAAAGTTCTACAGGAAATAAGACACATGGGGTTAAGTGGCTTAAAGACACATTAAATATGTTTAATGTGACTCAGGGTGGAAAAAACATATCTCAGGGTGGTACCATGGTGGATTGTTTTCCTACAACAGCACTAATTCCAGCATATGTGTACTTAAGGAGTACTTTACTCAAATTACTCAAAGTACTATAAAAACTACAACTGCAAGCAGTAATTGCTTAAGGGTGCAACAGTGTCTGTTTCATGAGTCAGTATTGGCATGTGGATTATGTCCGGTGGAATTATGCCACACTTCCTGTTTGCATGGCACAACATGTTGATCGCTTAAACAGTGTTAAACACTGTCTAAGTGATATGTAAAAAATCATTTGCAGTGTAGCATCTTGCTAAGATCACTTTGATCAAATGTGGTATGAATCTGATTAAACCTGTAGGAGGAGTATTTTAAAATTTTGGTACCTGTCAACATGCACACAGAATCCAAAATGGCTGACACCCTGATAGGTGGAGATAATGGATGTGATTGTGAAATATGAAGACACACATGCCTACCAAATTTGGTGCATTTAGTTGAAACTGGATCTCTGCAGTTAAGTAAAATGTCACATGGGGTGCTAAAAAGCCTGTGTCTAGCTTTTGCCTGAGGGCCAGCACTGCATGTCAAGCTTTTAAAAATGCAGAAATCTCTGGATAATAATAATAATAACAATAACAATAACAATAATAATAATAATAATAATAATAATAATAATAATAATAATAATCCTAACTGATGCAATAGAGACCTTCGTACTCATGGTGCTTCACGTTCCCATCACACAGACTTCTAACATCTGCTATAATGGCAATGAACACTGGCGAAAAATAAAACTACTCTACCGTGCATTTGTTTTCCTAGAAACCCTTTAAAAATATGTGCAAACAAACAAATCCTGTCCTCAGATACTGCAGATAGTCCACATTTTGGCTCCTACCTCACCTACACTACATATTCAGTGTTTTCGGGCCAGATATATTGCAAGCTGGGTCTTCAAGAACTTTAAAGGACACAGGTATAAAAGCATGAATATCACGGCCAAACACTAGTCAGAGAATACATGTAAAGTCATCTTTACACAGTGCTGCACTGCCTCCTGTTGGAAAATCTGTGAACTTTAACCCTGGACTGAGAGATGATTACATTAAAAGCTGAAGAAAGAAGAAAGCATCCGAAACCACTCATCATCACATCAACTGTCCTTCATTTTCCGATTTGCAGAATAGAAAAGATCTTATCTGGAACTGAATAGAAGGCAAAGGTCATGGCTTTTATATAATACGATATGGCTGTTACACCACATTCAGTAAAACAAACGAGCAAAGAGAAGCGATCAAAATAACAATCGCAAAAACGTTCGCACGTTTCACGAACACAGCAGAGGAGCGGACTCGAGGTCTGTGACTCAAACCTAATCATCAGCGGGGTGGCGTGATACTTCCTGGCGTGAAGCGGAGTTAAAGTTACCACCCTGACATTGATTATTTCCCTATAACAGCACATCCTGAGAAGTGTTTTATTCCTCTTATACCACAGTGACAAAAAAAAAGCTTGTTATGTTAATGAGAAACTGTAAACTCCTCTGGCCTGAAGACTTTCCCAGGTCAGAAGACTGAAATGTACAGCTTTACTTCTGACTGTTATAAAGTGCTGACACCACAGACTCCGTCCAAAAAAATGTCCAAAAAAATGATCACCTGCTTACTGAAAGCTTCACTGTATCAAACGGTTTCACGCATTTGTTAATCTGTTTATGTCAAGCATCCTCCATGCACGTCCCTGTGTAAGTTGTTAGTATAGAAACAATAACATATTAGAAAAAGTGCATTAAAATAAACCTGTAATTTGCAGCTACTACTGTCAGAGCCTCTGTTATAGAAATTTAATCAACACCTTTTGAACTGAGCATTCGACATCAGAATTGAGCATTCAGCAGCGCTGTCATACATATAAAGAAGAGTAATAAACCTCTCAGAGATGTGACCCGTGGTCGGATCTCATCCACCGTTCAAATGAGAGTTTGAAAAATGTCCTGAGTTCAGGGTAATCAGCTGAAAGAGCACTGTTTGTCTAGTGAGAAAAACATTTTTTTTTTCAAGAGCGCTTGTGTCAGACAGGAAGAGATGAAAGCTGGCCGTCTCTCTGTAATAAGTCTGCAGTGAAATGGGTGACTATACTGTCCACCACGAACCACTCCATGGCACAGACATCTGGAATTGGCCATAGCAGGAGAGGGAAAAGAGTCACAGTAGGTCTTAAAATGAGTCTGTATTGTGTCTGTATTGGACTGTAATCATCTGTTCAGAAGTTCAAGTTTATTTATCATATGCTTGAAACACTAGAGTATTAAAAAAACAATGAAATTCTTGCTCAGAGCCCCCCCACACACACACTCATTAAAACATTAAAACCATAAAACATAAAAACTGCCAACAGAGTCATAAAAACATAACAACACGTTGTTAAGAACGAGTATGGCCTGAGGGAAAAAATAAATCTGGTAGATTTAGTTTGAATGCTGCCGTACGGTGTGCCTGATGGCAAGGTTATGAAGTCTGTTGGCAGGCTGAGCGGAGTCCTTAATGATATCGTGGGCCTTGCTGAGACAACGTGAGGCGTACGCAGGCTCAGTGTGCTTATTTTCTGAGCAGTTTTGATGATCTTATCTAAAACTTTTCAGTCTTTGTGTAGAAGTTACATACCAAATCAACTGCGATACTGCCATTTAAAACACTCTCAATGACATATTTAGTGTATGTGTGTATGTAGAACTGAGGGACAACGGTGCTTGGAATGTTGATGTCCTGAGAACATAAAGGCACTGTGTTGCACTATTGTAATGATGGAGTTGATGAAGGGAGACTTTACAATGCGATACGATCATCAAACCGTTACAATCATAATCTGAATGAATAATAATAATAATAATAATAATAATAATAATAATAATAATAATAATCCTAACTGATGCAATAGGGACCTTCGTACTTATGGTGCTTGGGCCATAATTAATTAAAAAATGATTACTGTTCCCATCATACACACTTCTAACATCTGCTATAATGGCAATGAACACTGGCGAAAAATAAAACTACTCTACCGTGCATTTGTTTTCCCAGAAACCCTTTAAAAATATGTGCAAACAAACAAATCCTGTCCTCAGATAGTCCACATTTTGGCTCCTACCTCACCTACACTACATATTCAGTGTTTTTGGGCCAGATATATAGCAAGTTATATATAAATTATTTACAATGCGATATGATCATCAAACCATTACAATCATAATCTTTCAATTCACAAGGCTACGATTTGATATTTTATAATATCACTGAATCTGCTTCAATATGATTTTGATTGAAAAGGCCACAATTCGATACTCATGATACTTCATGATACCACTAAATCTGGTACAATACAATGTGATTTTAATTCATAAGGCAACAATTGTATATTTCATACATGATAACACTGAAACCGCTACGAGAGGATTGCATTTCATAAGGCAACGATCCGATATTTGATGATTCCACTGAATCTGTTATGATACAATATGAGACAACTTACTTACCTTCAGCTGATACAGTATGTATCAAGCATTTTTAATGAACAATAGCATTCGTTGCATTATATTCATGTTAACTTTGTTTTAAGTCTGCGTTCAGGAGATCACACTTTCAATTTTTCCATTTTAAGATCCACTTTAAGTTAAAAAAAAAAAAAAGTGTTGGTTTTGTGTGTCTCAGAGGAATCACAGCCTGGTAGCTGTCGTGTGATAGGTGGAAAACTAGACAGATTGTAGTTTATTCTTTTCTATTTACTATGTGCTTAAAGTGTACTTTTAAGTCAATATGTTGTTTACATTCACATAAAGTAATAAAGTACTATAGTTTAGCATACTA
Organism: Pangasius larnaudii; assembly: GCA_037576815.1. Lineage (NCBI taxonomy): Eukaryota > Metazoa > Chordata > Actinopteri > Siluriformes > Pangasiidae > Pangasius > Pangasius larnaudii. The sequence goes on from CM074938.1 coordinate 3,117,070, forward strand.
CCATATAAAGTTGAGGTGTAATGTATTGTAGATAATGTACATTATCTGTATCTGTACTTGGATTTAAACCAGAAGTGGACGTGATCTAGACCAGAACCATTCATTTTCTATGTACATGCACAACACTGAGCTGTGACTTCAACGACAGCATCAAGTGACAAATCCAAGCTATTGGCTCGAATGGTTCCTTGCACTGTTCCTATGGGTAGGACTAATGTTAAGTAGCAAATGATGATGACGTAGAGAAGGACTATTTTTAGCTATTAGAGTTATGGACAAATCATGACTTCAAAATATGACTTCTTTTTTTTTTACACACCAGTTGTCTGTGCTAGTAAGACTTCCTGTTTATGTGGGATTGTGTTTCTGATTGGCTGGTGATGGTGAAATACATCACTATGTGCAACAGTTTTGATCTATGATGACTAGCTTACTAGTTACAACGCATCTCAAGTGTGTGCGCGTTGCAGTTGGAATTTGAAGTGTGTGTTCGCGCATTGCAGTCGAAATTCTAACTCCTCTTAAAGAATGGTTTCGGATCAACTTTATACCGTGACTTATGATTGAACATTACATTAAGCTGGTGCTTTTTATGGGGTCAATGAAAAGCCCATCTCGACTGGACTTGATTCTATCAGCCCAGGATAATTTTAGACCATACAACCCATTCACAAAGAAAATTAAATTAACCCAGAAAATGTCCTCAGTACTTTCAGCACAACGTGGAACTGAATTGTATCTACGTCAGCACCGTCACTGATGAATAGTGGAGTGAAGTGAAGTGAAGTGACATGTGGCTAAGTATGGTGACCCATATTCGGAATTTGTGCTCTGCGTTCAATCCATCCAATAGATGTCATGAATCATAAGAGGAAAACATGCTTGTAGACCATGACTTCTTTAAATAATGAATCATTCTGACCTTCGCTGCAGATGTGTGGGCTACGGCTCCCACAACAGCGTGGGCCGAGCCGTAATAAAGAACCCACCCTCCCATAACAGCGTGTAAATCAGTGCAGCTCGAGCTCCTTACACACCATTTATAAATTGCCAGCTAATCAATCAAGCTTTATGAGTTGGCGCCTCAGACAGCTTACAGCAGAAAGCACAAAACTGTACTATTTTCAGATGAGAATTATGTAACTCTGATAAGAAAATGTTTCTCTGGATAAGCACTAGACTAGACTAGCGCTTTCACACATGCTCACTTTCTCGTGAGCTCCAGCTGGCAACTTCAGGTAATTTCTGCATTCCAGTCAAATGGAAAAAATAAAACGGAGCAAACAACACTTCAGTTCATCTCACATGTTAAAGTGATAGTAAGCATTAGATTAATCATTAGGTTTTAAGCTAATTCATTTAATCTAATTAGGAGCAATCTTCTCCGAATACATTTATCAAGCATTTTTAATGAGCAGTAGCATTCGTTGAATCATATTCATGTTAACTTCGTTTGAAGTCTGCGGTCAGGAGATCACACTAATAAAAATGTGTTGGTTTTATGTGTCTCAGTGGAATCACAGCCTGGTAGCTGAAGTGTGATAGGTGGAAAACTAGCCAGATTGAATTTCATTCTTTTCTATTTAATATGTGCTTAAAGTGTACTTTTAAGTCAATATGTTGTTTACATTCACATAAAGTATATTGCTTATAAAATATACTCTTTTCGTATAAATAAAACAAGTGCTTATAAAATGTATTCTTTTTGTCCCAGTTAAGCCTGAAGTACTATAGTTTAGCATACTATGATATACCATGATATAAAGTTGAGGTGCGATGCAATGCCATTATCTGTATGTGTTCAGTGCTCAAATTATTCGTAGCTGTATTTGGATTTAAACCAGAAGTGGACGTGATCTAGACCAGAATCATTCATTTTCTATGTACATGCACAACACAGAGCTGAGATTTCAACGACAGCATCAAGTGACAAATCCAAGTTACTGGCTCGTATGATTCCTTGGACTGATCCTTTGGCATGTGTGGGCCAACAGTTTTTTTTTCAGTTCTGCATTCACCACATTAGTTCCTACCTGCAATTAGATCCCATTTACTAATTTGATGCAAAAATGGAGGAAAAACCTATAAGCGTGGTTTCATCTTATCCTGTTTGACAAATGTGACCTCTTATTAAATGTGTACAGAGATATTAGGAAGAGAAATAAAGCTTGGAAGAAAGTAACAGAGGTTGCTGGTACCTCTGGTGAGTGTACATAGCTAGCAGTCTTAGCTTGCTTTGCTAATCTGCCAATGAAGCTAGCACGTAGCCGCATATGAAAATCAAACCAATTTTCACAGCGAATAGTGCATTATTAAATGTTCTTTTTATTGAAAGCTGTGCATTTTGACTACTACCATTTCTCATGAAAAAAAAAAAAACCCCACAAAAAAACAAAAACTGGACTGTGGAAAAAGTGACATCAGTAGCGGTCACTACAGTCTTGCAAAAAATAAACCACAAGTGACACGACATTAGCGACTTGCTAAAGAGAATGTAGAGTGACATTGTTTCTGCAGGTAGTGGATGTGTTAAGGTGATCTACAAAGAAGAAAAATAAATAAATAAAGCAGGGGGGAGGAAACAATAAAATATAATAAAAAAGGTTTTTCTGTGTGTTAACTGTTCTTGATACTGACTCCAAGAATTAAATGAAATTTGAAAATGCTGTGAAAACTGTTCAAAATCCAGTATGAATGCAAAAAAAAAAAAAAACACAGAAATGTGTGTTGTTCGTAATATAAATATATTTTTTAATACTCTTGTCATTGTAAGTCTGAATTTGTGGTGAATAACTAATATAGAGCCTACTTTACCACAGTAATATTAAGTCATAATTACAAAAAAATCCTTCTTGATATTTTTTGAAACTGACATCATTTTCAAAAAACTTGAATGAAGTAATGTTTTTGGTTTCAAATAGTGGAAACAGGCTTATGCAAATTTAATACCTGACCTTTAGATGTATTAATAAGCACACCCAATTACCATTCCTGAAGTGATTTTCATGTTGTGGCAACACATTGAATCTAACCAGACTCAGGAGGGGTGTGAGGATCCATGTGCAAAGCTTTTATTTAACATGATAAAAAAAAGCATAGACAAAAAGTCTTCGTGGAGACATAATGGAAACTGTGTTCTTATACTGTATAGTCATTGACCAGGAAGTGATAATCAATAAAGAAACAGGAAGTGAATAATAAAACTCATTCAGATTTTATTTCTATTATTTTGGGGTTTTTTTTAATAATAGACACAGTCTATTATGTGCAAAATCAAGTATTTGGGCAAATGTGAAAATGTCTTTATTCCCTAATGAGCAAGCTAGAGGCAACAATGGCAAGAAAATCTTCCTGAGATGACATGAGGAAGAAATCTTGAGATGAACCAGACTCAAAAGGGAACATATCTTCTTCTGGGTGACACCAGATTATAACTCATTATTCTTCTACATGTGTTTACTATAAAGCAAATTCAAAGGGTGTTCAGTGTGTACAGGATGGATCAGGCAGGTCCGGAGGCAGGTCCAGCACAGAGTCAGGATCAGGAACCAGCATCCCATCAGGCAGCAGGAGTAAATGTACAGCTCAACAGAAAGAGACAGTTAACCAACCCCCCACCCGGCGGCTCGCGAAGCCAAACCACCAAACCACCAAACCACCCCTCTGACTCGGCCTTCCTCTTGGCCTGGGAGCAGGACTTTTCCGAGTGCTCACTGTAAAAGTCTGTGATAACAAAAGGAACATGAATGTCCCCTGAACAGACCCAGGAGCACTCGACCGTACCTCTCCCAGTCCACCAGATAATGTGTACAATACGCGAGTAAACTGAGTACTCTGTAGGCTGGTTCTCCTTTGAGCTCCAAACGAGGTGGCTACAAATGCATGGAAATGATTCGTCTATTCCTTGACCCTATTTTATATCCATGAATCCCCATTTATCCATGAAAAATATTTCAATTATTAATCTGCGCTCCGTCAATCAAGTGCTGGGAATACACTGCAAATGTCCAATGCCTGGGACAAAACATTCATTTTTCCCCAACCGGACCAAGAAGCCCAGTGACGGCTGGTCGTGATATTAGATGGGTGGAATAAAATCTAATATCTATCAGTAGCGCGATAATAAAATTATTCAGTCTGAGCAATGCGTTAGGTATAGCATATGTACGTAAGGTATTATAGATGGCATGATAAGAGTGATATTCTTTCATTCATCATTAGTAAGCACTTTATCCTGATCGGGGTCCTGGTGGATGCGAAGCCTATCCTGGGAACGCTGGACACAACGTGGGAGAATTCACTCCAAAAGGATGGCAGCCCATTGCAGGGCACCACACACACATACACACTAATTCACACCAGGGGCAAATTAGAGACAAGTTTTGCAGACAGAGGTAACAACACTACCTGCTGCACCACTTGTTCCTAAATACCCACTAGGTGTGAAATGTGGTGAATGGTGCCCTGCAACGGACTGGCTTCCCATGTAGGGCATGTCGCCGCCACGCACCCAGCGTCCCAGGATTGACTCCGGAACCACTGCGACCCAGACCAGAATAAAGCAGTTTTTACCTCTTCCTCCTTCATTTAGGTCTTTTTCCTCTTCCTCGTCGGCTTTGAGGCTTGGGCTCTTTACTGGTGTCCAAGGCAAAGTGAGGAGCGAAGCGTTTCAGTGATGGTGTGCTGAATTTCTCAGTATAACGTATCTGCTTACTATCACGTAACTGTTCCTCTATCAAGGAGGGACAGTTGAGCGTCTCCCACAGGAGCTGCTTGATCCTGAGGCCCAGCTTCATGGAGTAGCAACGTGGCTGTCCAGTGGACGTCACGAGCATCGGATCCTCCACTGAATGATAGACTCGTTGGTACTCTGGAACGCTTAGACCGTGGATCATAAGGGGCTGCTCCATCAGTGATTCACTGGCGGATCTTGTCCTTGGGGCAGCGGCAGCAAAGGAAGATGGTCGTGGACGGAATTCAGGAAGCACAGCAGCATTTACAAAGTAACACTCTTCCAGATGTGGCTCCAGCTTCCGCAGCTCTTCCCTGTGTTCCCTGCTTCTCGGTGCTGCTTCCATTTTCCTCTTCTTTGCAATCTGAACCGAGAAACATTACAAGAGCCTCGACAGTCAGTTTGTATCAGTGCAGACTGAACCCCCTTTCACACTGGCCTGTAGTAAAAGTCAATGTCTGCATGCATGTTAGAAGCAGTTTCAGTGCCTCTGGTTCAAATCTTCTGTGAAGTCTTTCATTCCATTTACTGCCGAGTCTTTAAAAAGTCTAAACAGCCTCCACAGTGGTCTCACTTGTGTCTTGCTGTAATACATGCCAGGTTCTGATGTCCAGTTCTTAGGGTCAAGGAAGCATTTCCCCTACAAATGAGAGATGTTTCTCCAGGTTGTTTATGCCAGTGGTTCTCAAAGTGGGGTCTGTGATGCATTGACAGGGGGTCAGTTTTTTTTTTTTTTTTTTTTTTATTTTGTTACAGTGGCATAATTACAATCTACCACTATCGAAGTGATGACATTTATTAAGTTCTTACGGTTATTAGCCTGTTTGACTGCTCACTCAAATAACTTAAAGGTGTCCCAGACTCCAAACAGGTTTGAGAACCACTGGTTTACTGAACTGTTTTGGATTCACTGATGTTAGTTTTGCATTTGGTTCCAGAGGAATAGATC
>CM074938.1:3122850-3137188 GCA_037576815.1 Pangasius larnaudii
TTTGAGAACCACTGGTTTACTGAACTGTTTTGGATTCACTGATGTTAGTTTTGCATTTGGTTCCAGAGGAATAGATCTGAACTGTTCCGAATCCTGTCCTTGCTCACATTTCTCACCTGGAAAGTGTTTGTATGAACCGAGACTCTGGTGATGCATCTCAGAAAAATGGCCTGCTTTCAATCGAGGTTACTGAACTGACTTGGAGTTGTTGAGAGAGATTTGCCAGTTCTGAGTGTGTCATACATCAGCTCAAGGTCACACAAACATTGTTCAAACCAAAAAAAAAAAACAGAAATTTACCGTCACATCTGTCCTTGTGGCAGCAGAACTGGATGGTCGTGGACGGAGGTCACGGACCAGTACAGCATTTTTAATGAAGCACTTTTTCAGATTTTCCTGCAGTTCTGCTTCCCTCTTCCTCTTCTGCACAATCTGAACCAAGACACATGACAAGAAGCTTCAATAATGCAAGATCTGAAAATATTTCTATTTATTTTTCACTTGAATTTTGTTAGTTGCTATATCACATTAAAGGTGGAAAATGAATGCAATTTTACAGGGGTGTATAGACTTTTTATATCTACTGTATATTGGCTGTTAAACCAGGGAACATAAGAGATATGGGAAATGGGCCTAATTTCTAAAGCTGGATATGAACAGAAATAATTTGCATGATCACCTGGTTACTGTATAGTATTTTTTTCCTCCATTTTTATGTCAAACCAATTTCTTTTCACCTCACTAAATTATACCTAATTCAACTTTTCTGTAATGTGGATCCAGACTTTGGTCTTTTTCAGGTGCTGTTACACTGATAAATAACATTATTTACTGGTGTAAGTCAAAATATTTTCCACTTCTGATTCTGAGAAATTCTTTTCATTTCACAGTTTAGTCATCATTTCATGCTTTCAGCTCTCTGTGAGCTTAATTTTAATGAGAGATTGTGGGCATCATTGAATGCCAAAATGACCAAACTCACTGTTTTGTCATCTGTTCTTCTGGCAACGGAAGAGGATGGTCGTGGACGGAGGTCAGGGACCAGCACGGCATTTTTAATGAAGTGCTTTTTCGGAGGATCCTCCAGTTCACGCACATCATCCCGGGGTTGTGCTTCCCTCTTCCTCTTCTGCACAATCTGAACCAAGAAACATGACAAGACATTTTAATCAATATCATGTATAAGCAGGGTCTGGATTCCAATTGTTCACTTGCTGTGTTATACGCAAAGTAAAGAAAAATAAATGTTTAGACCTGGCGCAGAGGGTTGACTCGTCTTCTCTTATGATGGCCAGTCATGATCCAAAGTCTTGTAGTAAAATTTGTAAAGAATTCAAAAGATGGTAAAATAGTTTTTAAGAGCAATCTCAGCATGTGTGATACCGCAATCTAAATTCACTTTGTGTTTTCTTTGGAATTTTTTTTTTTTTTTTACCAGAACAACAAATGGGCCATTTGTGATGTCACAGAATGCTGAGCTCAGCATGTTCATCATCATCATCATCATCATCATCATGATGTCATCAAGAGAAGAACAGGACAGAGAATTTGGAGATGATTTAACTCCTTCATTCACAAATTATTATAAAACATATCAATATTTATTTATTTATTTTCACTCAGAAATGATTTTCTAAAAATCACTTCTATTAAAATGTAACTCGAGTTAAACGCATTACCAGGGCTGTTTAAGGAACATTTCAGGGCCCTAAGCAACAGCTTAATGCTTACAAAATCCCTCATTCAGGGAGCCATTCACCGACTACGGACAATTTGGAAATGCTAATCAGCCTACATCATGCGTCTTTGGATCGAGGGAGAAAACCAGAGTACTCAGAGGAAACCCCCAAAGCATAGGAAGAACATGCAAACTCCGTTGAGACGGGAATCAAACGGCTAACGCCAGAGGCAAACGTGCTGACCACCTAGCCACCGTGCCCCCCTCCAAAATCTCTGACAAAGCTATTTGGTAATTCTCGAAACTAGCATTTACTGTTTTTGTACTTACCTAGGTTTTGATTTTGTCCTTTTAAGTTAGCAACTAGACCACTCTAGCACTTGTACAAACAGCATCCGTCTCTAGTCTGGGATGAGAATATCTTCCAAATTATAAAATTGCAAATGTAAACTGTTTACAAACATACAAGAGGAGAAAGCTCTAACACATTAAAATTAAAGCAAACCTGTCTGAATACATCTTGCAGCATGTCACATGGTCATTTACACCGCCGGTTTATTTTACCGAGCAGGTCATTAGGTTTAAAATGCCTATCTGAGCATTGTGCTGCTTCACACAAGTACAAACACAGCCAGTGAGCCTTTCTGGCAGACGGATGTGTGGTCCTGCCTTCCGTCAGTCACCGTGGCTCACTGATCTCATAAATGCCACACATGGCATTAAATCGGTCAGCTGGAGAGAAAAGACAAACGCATGCCACTCTGTGATGCCACTCAGGAAAAGAAGCGCAGCCATGATGACCTGCTGATTGTTTCAGTACACAAGATTAGTTTGTAGGTTTGTGAGGAATCACAATTAGACACTGCTGTGTGTACTTACTGATTGCTAAGTTAGCTGGATTGGACTGTTGATTGGAGATCCACAGGAGTAGACGTATTCGCAGTAAACATGAATAGATCACACATTTAGAAGCACTGTAATTAAGGAATAAAACTCCTGGACGTGTGCTGTTCTAGAAATGTAATCAGTGACCTAAGCGGACTCTTGTCGGCACGTCCCACTGTGTTTTATGTGCTTTCCTCTTACACCACAGCCATTTGCAAGCAAGAACCGTATTTTTATTTAGTAAAGAATGCCACAAAACAAGTTTCTGTTATCACTTACGTTATAGCAGCTACAAGCAGTTGTTCCCTCACCGGCCTGAGGGACAGAGGAACCGCAGAACATGAACTCCTCTGTCAAGAAGTTACAGCTTTACCTCTGACTGTTACAAAGACACTGGAGACTCCTTCCATAAAATGTTAAATGAACATGTCCTGACAGAAAACTTCACCATATCAACAATTATATGTTTTTCTTTAAGTAAATTTAAAAAAAAAAAAAAAAAAAGAGCACAGTAATAAAAACCTGTGATTTGCAGCTGCACTACTGTCAGTGCCGCTGCGATAGAAAATTAATCAGTGCTGTTGTATACGGCCTAGAAAATCGTATTGCATGATATATTATTAAGTAGATCTCATGATTGCTAAAATAAGGTCAATTCATATTGTGAGGCCTTAAATTAATTTAAAAAAAGTTAAGTTTCTGCTATAGCTATACTGATTAGCAAGAGGATGTGAGATTGTAAAATTGTATGTAAAGCGCTATATAAAGCATGATCTCAGTGGACTTACAGTTTTCTAAATTATCCATTGGTGATATGAAGATTGGACAGAGCCAAATTATTTTCATTTGCTTCTATCAAACATGTAGAAACTCTTCGGTGCATCTGAGATTGGCTGAAATGTTTACAGAACAAAATAACAGTCATCTGTCAGACATGTCCTGCACAACAAGGTTTTTAAATAACACTGCGATGGGAAATTGTTCTCCAGCCGTTACATATCATTTGCTCTAAGGCATGTTTTTGGTAACTGACAAAAACTATATACTGAAATAGAAAGAAATATTTTGTACACCAATAATTTTTTTAACTAAAATTATGGTAAGTTGTTGGAAATCCCAAACACAATCTCTTAGTTAAAGGAATTCTCCGGCTTTTTCAGCTTCATGGCAACGCACCACATCTGCAGTACACTGACTAGAATTTGTCAGTGTTTCTCTGCGCTGAGAAAAGAACAGAAAATGCATTTACTCCAAACTTCTATTTAACAATTCTGTTTAACAGGCTGATAATGTATACTTTCAGAGGTAGGACTCCTTGTTAGAGGGAAGAATCTGTGCTAATGTTGACAGTGTCGTTTCTCTCATGCGAGGTATAAGGACAACACTAACCCTTCGGAAAAGTTTTGACTTTTCATCTACACTTATTGGAAAACGCGAGACAGTCCTTGCTGCTGAACTAACGGTCAGGGGGTGGAGATGGATCTGATCCAAATCCTCCTAAAAGCTTAACCCTTAACCCAGACAATGCTTATCACTTATGCTTAGCACACTTATCCAGCCTGAAACACATTCCACCCCCTGGCTCGATTCTGCCCAGGTAGGAGGAGCTGAATTAGGTCTGACTCCACCCCGTCTTGACTCTGCCCAGGTAGGAGGAGCTGAATTAGGTCTGACTCCACCCCTTGGTTTGACTCTGCCCAGGTAGGAGGAGCTGGATTAGGTCTGACTCCACCCCCTGACTCAACTCTGCCCAGGTAGGAGGAGCTAGATTAGGTCTGACTCCACCCCCTGACTCGACTCTGCCCCAGGTAGGAGGAGCTAGATTAGGTCTGACTCCACCCCTTGGTTTGACTCTGCCCAGGTAGGAGGAGCTGGATTAGGTCTGACTCCACCCCTTGGCTCGACTCTGCCAAGGTAGGAGGAGCTGGATTAGGTCCAACTCCACCTCCTGGACGTTTTATTCTGCAGCAAGAACCGCTCTCTAAAGTGTATAAACCTGGAAACACTGCTTTCATATTAAAGTGTGAATAAGGGCATTTTCAAAAAAAAAAAAAAACATGATTGTCATGTCCATGTCATGTTTGCTGGTCGTGATCTTGAACTGGGGGGTTAAAAAAAATTCTGCTGGCTATCAGTAACTCTCGGTCACTGGCTCAACAGTTAAGGTGCTGAGTTACTACACAGAAGGTTGGAGGTTCAAACGCCAGCACCACCAAGCCGCCACTATCGGGCCCTTGAGCAAGGCTCTTAACCCTCTTTGCTCCAGGGGCACTGTATCCTGTCTGACTCTGTGCTCTGACAGACTTCCTAACAAGCTGGGCTAGCCAAAGAAAAGAATTCCACTGGGTTGTAATGTATGTGTGATAAATAAAGGCTTCTTCTCCATACCACGCTGCTGTGTGTTTTTGCTTATGACCATGAGTGGTGCTGTTGCACTTGTTTCCAAAAAAATTCCAAGATAATCAGGCTTGAACAACTTAATAAGCAAATAAGACCATATGGAAGCTGTAAAATTCAGCCTTTTTTTCCAGAGAGGGAGGTTTTTACCGCTTCAAGGTGATTTATATCGGCAAGCCCTGGTCATGTGATGTCCAGGATGGCGGAATGTATTTCCATTCTATTTTCTTTTAATTTCATGTTAGATATGAAAAAAAGCAAGAAAATGGCGGAAATGATATCAAGCCATCCTGTGCGATGACGTTTTCACATTTCGGCATTTTCAAAATTACCCATGATATTGTGAACCAAACCTCAGTGCGGGAAGGAAAACATCTGTGGTGTTCCTGCATATGCTAAAACCTTTAAAAGATGCCTCCAGGTCAGCCATGTCACTGGGATATTGAGGCTAGTGGAAACATGATTACTTTCTCCCTACATGCACATACCACGGCTCTGTCAGGAGAAAACACCGAATTACTTTAAGCACACACTCACTACTAGTTGTATCAGATGTTATTATAACATTATAATGCACCATAAAAAGATTATACTTCTCTCAGTAAACATCTTAGCTACGTCTGATTGCATGCATAAATTAGCCTGAGGCCCCGCCCACATGTACACTGATATTTTTAAAAACACAGTTTTACCCCTTAGTTTTCAATTTATGAAAAAAAAAAAAATATCTCCATCCAAACAGCATTTTCGAAAAGAACGCAAAAACGATTTGAAAACACTCATGAGATGAGTAGGTGGCAATAATTTGGCAAACCGTTCCGTCGAACGCCTCAGGAATAACGTTACGAGCTGTGTATCGAGCGGAAGAGAAGGCAAAATCTCCAACAAGTTATAGAGCGAGAAAAAAAAATAAATGATTCTTAAAAGTTACACATGGGTCTTATCCAGAATTTCCGTTTCTAGTGAGTGAAAGTGAAATTAAACTGCAAGCATGTTATCGATGTCATTTCTAAGAAATTTCAGACCACAACATGACACAACCTTTGAGGGTGTTTTCTAATCTCAGAGAAAAAAAAAAAACCTACATTTTCAAAAAAGAAAAAGAAAAAAGCCTTAGTGAACTGAATCAGGCTCCTGTACCATGATCATATCATGACAACATTTTCCACATTACTATACGACATATTTATTTAACCATGGACAAATGGCGCATGTCTCTACGTGTCCGGGACACGTGTCCTCACTGCTTCGAGACAGACGCAGACAGACAGACAGACAGACATTACTCCAACGCCGTCTGTAGAGACAGACAGACAGACATGGGTGTGATGGCCGGGTGGTGAGAGTACGCAAGCCTGCAGCCTGCTAGAGTTCAGTCTGAGAGTTCACACACCCAGTTATATCACTTTATATCTGTTTTCCAAAATTCTTTTCAGCTTTGTTGTGTGTAAAAAAAAAAAAAAAAAGACAGACAGTAATGAAGAGGGTGGAGGCCGTGGTGCTGAGGTGATCTACTCCAGAGCCACAGTGCCCCCTGCTGCTTCTAGAGCCGCCTTCAGTTTCTCTGCCTCCTCTTTAGAAACGTTCGCCCGGATCTCCTGCGGCAGCGACTCCACCAGCTTCTTAGCCTTCAGAGACGAGAAATTAAAAAAAAAAATAATAAAAAAAAAGAAAAAAAAAAAAGAGCTCAATGAAAACTAATAAGCCAAAAAATCATTTTTAAATCATTAAAATAATTTGTCGAATAATTGCTTGTTTGATTATGTTCATGATTGCTTGAAGAGCAACTCAAGTATTACGCAAAATAGAAATTATTTTACTTATTTCTGATTTTTTTCTGGTCCAAGAGCATCTAATAAAAATGGCCTCAGAGATGAGACACACGTCACGTGTTTCTGGGGATTTTTAAATCTCATATTTGTCGAAACACGACCGTCTTAAAACGTGACTTACTGCAGAACTGCAGACATGTAGTCGAGGTATCGGAACTGTTCTGCTTTCGTAGTTGCATATGTTCTGCTTTCATATGTATCTCTCGAGTAAAATATCCTTCTGTAATGTCAGTACTTATTGGGTAAAAAGAACAGAATAAAACCAATCCAAGAGGAGTTAATGGTTTAAACACCCCATCTGAGTCGAAGGCTAGTTTAGGTTTGATATCAGCTAGTAATCACACCGGGCACTGGGTAAATTTAGACTTCTACCCCCTGGGCATTCCCGTACGCGCTCGTGTTTCAGTTAGAAATCCTGCGCTTCGCTCTCACCTGTACGAGATTTAACCCCTGCATGCAGTTCTTCACTTCCTTAATCAGTTTGACTTTATCCTCCGCCTTCAGCTCGGTCAGTTTGACAGTGAAATGGGTTTTCTCCTTCTTCGCCGGGGCCGCGTCTTCCTCCTCTGCCTGGAAATAAACAGCATGTCGAGCGAAGGTTTGTTTTTAATCCAGTCACACACAGAGTATACTGTGGGAGGAAATATCCGGCGTCTTTAACATGGAAAACAACACAATTACATCAGAGCCAACAGTGAGAGACAAATACGAGCGATATTTACTCTCAGTATTTCAAATAAGCAGTCTGGTGCATGCGTGAGAGTATTTCTACTTTACTACATATCAACAATTTAATATTACAAACATAGCAATTTCCAAGTCTGGATTTAAAAAAAAATGGCTTAAATTAGGCAGCTGACTGAAGTAATTAAGTATTTGAGTGTTATAATATAAAATCCTCGCTTCTATGCAATATGTAAGGAATAATACACTTGGTGCTGTGCTGTTGTAGGAAAGTAATAAAAAACAACAGGGTGGTGTGATAAAGCGGGGTTACTGGTTCCAGGCCAAAGTTGATTGTTTTCCTATTACAGCATGTCCCGGAGGGTTTGATTCCCGTTATACCGTGACGATTTCCAAAAGGTTACAAGTTTTTACATTAATGAACGGCACGTCTTCCTACATGCTTTTATGTAAAGCGGTAAAGCATGCGCCATACAAGTCCCGGGGAATGAGCTGTTACTATAGAAACGATAAGCTCATCTGAACTACTGTCTGAGCTGCTGTCAGAGAAAATGAATCAACACCTCCTGACCAATCAGGATTCAACTGCACTGAAAATATCACAGCAGGATACCTGAAGACATTTCTTTAACACCTGAGACGCGTCACAATATATAGGTTCGCTAATAAACCTATATAAAGATGCTATAGAATTTAAACTACAATAATAAATTAATAAATAGCATTAAAAGCGTGAAATGTGTGTTTCCATGAACACAGGCTACTGAATGCTGAACAATAATCTTAAACACTGAATTATGATTTTTTTTGGGTGTGTCTGAATATACATCAAATTTAACATTTTAGAAACAGCTCAAATCGGCAGACGAGATAAAATTTATATATATATATATATACACACACACACACACATACATACACACATATATATATATACATACACACATATACACATACATACACACATATATATATATGTGTGTGTGTGTGTGTGTGTGTGTGTGTGTGTATGTATATATACATACATACACACACACATACACACACACACACACACACACACACACACTTTGCTCCAAGTGTTTACCGGAGCTGCTGTGGCGGTCGGTGCGGCGGCCACTGCGCCCATCGGCATCATCCCCACATCCTGAATGTTCAGTGTTTTCTGAGGGGGAAAAAAAAAGAAAAATACATCGAATTCAGAAACGTATGAATAGAACAGGAGGAATCGTTACACGAAGTCAGTCGTCACTGCTCTGTGACTTCACTTCCTGTTTTCTTTTTTTCACCTACCTTGAGCAGCTCGTTGAGGTCGGACACCTCTAACAGGGTGAGACTGGCGATATCGCTGACCAGCTGCTGGATTTTGGGCGAGTACTGCTTGGGCGCTCCGTCTAATGGCGGCGTCGCTATGGCGTCGGAGAGACGGGCGGGGCTACAGTGGAGCGCTCGCAGTGCAGTCAGAGCCGGAGAAGACAGGCGATGCCTACCGAGAGTCACATCAACAAACATGGAGTAGAACACGCATCACACTGGAGAGTACAAACGTCTGCTTTCACGCCGCGGCGCTGTCGGGTTCTCGATTCTGATTGGTCAGAAGGTGGGGATAAACTCTACAGCAGTAGCTTTTGACAGGTTTATATTAATGCACTCGTTTATTACGTAGGAACTTGTACGCCGGACGCTCCGCATACACACGTGTAATCGTTAATGTGGTGAATACTCCAGTAAGGAAATGTTTGTTTATCATTTAGGGAAGGAGTCTCCAGTGTCAGAGCTTTGTAACAGTCAGTAATTCCTCTTCAGGACAGAGGCGTTTATGATTTTCGCAATAACGTGACACACAGTGTTTTCTGACATATTAACTTCGAGAAAGAAGAGAGCTGATGAGCGAACGAGTGTTTATAGCTGCTATAAGGTAAGTGATAACTTGCTCCACAAATCTTTACTTTACAGAATCAATGAAGTGGAGTTACTGTTACCACACTGAATTTGATTACTTATCCATAACGGCACATCCCGAAGCGCTTTATTCCTCTTACACCACAGCTGTTGGAAGAAAAAAAAAATTCATGAACATGATATTGATTTTATCCGCTTATAGTTACATTTGATGTTGCGCCGTTCCTTCACCTGCCCCTCGCTCCCATTTTTCGCTTATTTTCAATTTAATAAGACACACACACAAAAAAAAAGCTTGTCATCAAAGAATCGTAGGAAAAGGTAAAGTTAAAGAAAGATAAGAAGCGCTGACACTGGAGACTCCTTCCATCAACGTCTCCTTACAGAAAACTTCTCCATATCGACAACTGTGCCTTTTTTTCCCCCCAGCGTACAAGTCCCTGTATGAGCTGTACCTCTATAAACGATAAAGTGTTAGAACAAAAGCACTCATACAACACTGCGATCTGGAGCTGCACTACTGTTAGAGGTGCTGAGATGGAAAAGTAATCAACGCCTTCTTGACCAATCAGAATGCAGGATTCAGCAGAGCAGTGCTATAAGCAGAGATGATGGCACAAATTAGTCTAATATTAAAATAGTATATGATTAGATGATATGGAGGTCTGGCTTGGACTTGGAACACGTGTGAAATATTAATTTAATAAAATTATATCCGTTTAAAACCCAGTATTAAAAGAACATTCGTGTTAAACCTTGGCTGATATTTGACCTTGCACAGAATCCATCCCTTTCCCACCCAAGCTAACGAGGCTAACAAGCTAACCTGCTAGCTAGGAGTCTGAATTATCCTCTAAGATTTTAATAAGTATAAAGATAAATGTTTCCTCAGAGGACAGAAAGAGTAAAACCTTCTGAAACGTGAGAACACACAGGCGTCGAGCTAAACACTGATGCTCCACACTGAGTGCTAGCAAACAAGCTAGCTCACTGCTGCTGACTAGCACACTAGTTTATTACTAGCAAAAGATAAATTAGCCTAAAATAGCTCAAACTGGTTTATCTGAAGGGTCTTAACAATTCAAACATGTTTACCAATGTAAAAAAAGCATAATAATTTCGCAGAAAACCCAGTTCCTATCCTTGAATCATCTCCTAAAAAAGAGCCACAAAATTGATGGCCGAATTCCAAAAATGTCGCCGCATGAAAGCGAAGTGCACTAGATAGGGCGCGCGGGCTGCACAGAACCCCACCGCTGGAGTGCACCTGTATGAGGAGAGGTACCCGATTTGGGATCCAACCCCTTACCGGGTCTTTTATGAGCGAGTCCTGGCTTTTTACTCACCGGGGTGTTTTTGCGACTATCCGCAGCGAGTTCCGGATGCAGTGCAAAGTGCAGTACATTTTTCCTTCCTGTCGTTCCTTTCCAAACAAATCAACAAATCCCAGGTGCTAATAACACAGCACAGACCTGTCAGGATCCCAGTCACACTCACAAGCACATGGCGTCCTCCACTCGCTTTCCCTGACCTACCCACAATGCACTGCGTCGACATCGGGCTGGTCACGTGGTTGCCAGACGTCCCTAAAAATTCCTCTTCCCTTAACTGGATAGATGTGTTGCCAAAAAACAAAAAAACAAAAAAAAACACTTCTTTTTATAGCCTTTCATAATGATATTTTTTTCCTCTTGCTTTTTTTTTATTTTATTCTTTTATGTTTTATCTTTTATTGCATTGCCTTTTATTTGCATCTCATACTTTTTATTAATAAGTGCTAAATTTATACATATATATATGTGTGTGTGTGTGTGTGTGTGTGTGTGTGTGTGCGACTTTAAAAGTGCGTTAGCTTTAAATTGGTGTAATTCTCTTTAAAATACACCAAACATGTTTTTTTTTAAACTAAACAACTTTAAGCATTATGTCAGATAAGGAATAAACCACTTCAGGACATGCTGTTATAGGAAAATAATCAATGACACAGTGATGAGATGAATTGGAGTAACTGTCACTTAACTATAACCGCATTTTATTCCTCTAAAACCTCAGCAATTTGCAAGCGACTACAATTTTTCTTTATTAAAGAACAACAATGCGTTTTATCCGTTTATAGTTACAGCTACAGCATGTTGCGGAACGTCTGTAAAACAAGTTAGTTCCTGTTCTCACTTTCACTATAGCAGCTATAAACGGCCGTTCCCTCAGCAGCCTCTCTTTCCTCTCTCTCTGCTGAAGTTAATAAGAAGAGTTTTTACTTTACAGAGTAAAGTCCTCTATCCTGAAGACTTGGCCTTGACTGTTACAGAGCGCTGACACTGGAGACTCCTTCCATAATCCTGTGGTTTGAATTACCGTCAGCATGAATGTCAGAGCTGCTGTTTAGAGCAAATGAATCAACAACTTCTCATCAACTGAACTGGACTCACTACTGTGGTGTAAAAGTAGTTAGCAAAACGTGTCTCCATTTTATATTAACATTCGTAAGAGGGATTATTTTGAACTTGGCAACCGGTGTTCATCTTTTGTTACAACTTTATTTAAAGTCTGTGACTAGCAGATGCAGTTGCCATGCAGGTCAGTGTGTGTACACTTAGTGACTGGAGCTCATGTTTTACACCATGCATCAGTGGAAAGTTATTATTTAGGTGGTGCAAAGCACTGACACTGATATTAGTGTGTGCAGTGATGGTACAGGTGCTGGCCACTTTATTAGGCACACCTTTATTGTGTGTGCATCATAACTACAGGTGTACAGTTAGAGAGAAACCTTTTTTCTTTTATTTTTCAAGCACAGAGGGTGTTAATCCTTCTGTTCTGGTTAATGGACTGTTTCACAAGTCATTCTGTAACAAAGTTTATTTCATTTGTGTTTGTACTTTGTGTACTATGTGGAAAGCAAGACAGGCAGAAAGGGTTGTTATTTTGGTCGCATCAATTATTTTTCAGATTTTTGGATACATTTCATCTTTAACCACAATTTCTAGAGCATGAAATCTCACTGTATTTATAAACCCATTTTTCCTAAAATTGTTTTTTTCTGTATTCATAACCAAACATCTGTTTCTAGATAATTCATGAAATTGTACATATCTTCATATCCGTTCGTATTTAGAAGCTTATTATAGAGCAGTTTCTCAAAATGTTCATAATTGTTGGATTTATGTTAGATTATATACTGAAAAATGGCATAAAATAATATTTTTTTTTAACAGCACATGCAATTTTTGTCTTAATTTAACAATAAAGAAACGATTTCCAACAATCTTTTCTGTAAAGGATTTTCTATTGTGCATTCACTGTGACAAACATTTTTAATTTTAACATCCTCAAAAGACTAGCTTTGTGGGCTTATTAAATATGCAAATGTATGAAAATGTAATTAGATGAGGCCTCATGCATAAATCATTTTGTTAAAGTAACAATACAAAAAAAAAAATACTTGTAAGAATCTCAGAAATCATCTGACTGATCATCTGATTAATTATGGCAACAAAAAAAAAAAACAAAGGCTTGCCTTAAACACAAGGTATATAATTTTTTTAAGTAAAAAAATTTATGCATAACTGTCGTCTGATGAGAGTGTAAGAACGAGGAGGAGCTCCAGAAGCTTCTTAAGCAGGTAATCTCCTTGTCCATCTGCCACATCATCAGCCTGCAGTGACGTTCCTCCTGCTGGCCGGATAAGAAACTTTACAAATTGAGGATCAGTGAGGATCGGTGAGTGAGAGTGTCATATTTGTGAGCTTTAAATGTACATTGTGCAGTAATATAATGATTCCTTTCCAGGCTGTAGATCATGCTGGTGTCCCCTGCAGCCGAGCGCAGTCAGGACGCTTTACTCTCGGTCCTGCAGGACGTCCTGGAGGATCAGGCTGAGCGAGAGCTGTTCGCCCTGGAGCTGGGCTCCGGTACCGGACAGCACGTAGTTCACTTTGCTCAAGAGTTAAACTTTATCACCTGGCAGCCATCAGACATCACGGAGGATTCACGAAACAGGTACACAGGACATGTTCATGCCTAATGACTCTATTTCAGCATAATTGCATGTAGTGATGGCTCATCCATATATATATATATATATATATATATATATATATATATATATATATCAGCCATTCATACAATTTAAACCAAGTTGAAATGCTGATCGAAATACTAATGAACTCTTTTAAGAGGCCAAAGATTCAAAAAAACATGTTGCTATCTGACAGATATAAGCCCATGTTTCATTGATTTGCTCGCCATTTACATGTGGCACTGCATTCCACTGAGTTCTTATTGCACCTAGTGGTCAAAACTGGGAACTGCAACATGTGCTAATAAAGGCCCATTGGGGAGCGAATCACGCTGCCCCATACACGACTACAGGACCGTTAATGACAGATTTGCCAGGATCGTGATTTTTTTTTTAACTCCAGATTGGGCTAGTTTTAAATACCACCATGGCCAAGATCTTGTTTTAGAACAAATAATCCGAATTCGATCTAATAAATTTCCACAAACAAAGGCAAAGTGTAAGTGCAGACAGTGGGTCGATGATGAACAGAACTGTTTCTAGTGTAAGATATATTACAAAGACTGGGAGAAATGTGTGCGTGTACCACAGTGACCTTGTTTCCGACGTACAGGCTGAGCAAAAGAAGAAAAATGTCTACTCACCTGCTGTATGAAACACAGCTGAACTAAGGTTTGTCTAAAACCGTGCTCTAGACTGTGTGCTGAATAACCGTATGTTTTCGACTACCAACTGCCTGTCACTGGGTTAGTCTAAAAAAATTCACTAGATAGTAGCCTATAGCATCATTCAAGAGTGACGGTTTCTTGACTTTGGTTAGTATTAATGTCATCCTGCACCACCAAAATCTATGGTCACAAGCCACTGCTGAGATACATGATGTATTTAATCATGTATTTAACCACAATTAAAGAAATACTCCAGCGCATTTCAACTTAACCT
>CM074938.1:3180694-3200485 GCA_037576815.1 Pangasius larnaudii
CTGCAGAAAGATCCAAAAGGACAAGAAGTGATGGTGAACCAGCATCAGCTGTCATCAGCAGGTCATTCGTGACTCTCACTAAGGCTGTTTCCGTGCTGTGAGCAGAACGGAAACCAGACTGAAACTTTTCAAAAATGTTGTTGTGTTTGAGGTGGTCTTGAAGGTGGCTGGCAACTACTTTCTCCAGAACCTTAGAGAGAAATGGCAGGTTGGATATGGGCCTATAGTTAGCAAAGATTTGAGGATCAATTGAGGGTTTCTTAAGTAATGGTTTGATTATGGCCGTTTTCAGGGCAGACGGTACATGGCCAGTCTGAAGGGATTGGTTTATTATTATGGTGATAAGGGGACTGATGGCAGAAATATTTGCTTTCAACAGAGGTGTAGGAAAAGGGTCGAGGGCACATGTGGAGGATCTCATCCGCCTGATGGTGTCCTCGACCTCATGTTGAGTAACTTCTGGAAAGCAGGAAAGCAGGATCGAAATATCAGACTGTGGATCAGCAGTTGGGGCAGACATGGATGAAGGAACATAAAAAGAGGAGTGAATTTTGTCAATTTTCGTTTTAAAAAAGGTCATAAAATCGTTGCAGGTTGAAGGTTATAATGAGGTTCTAAAGGTTCTTATTCATTCTTCTACATCATCTTTTGAATCCAGTTTCTAAAAACACTAAGCTTCTAAAGTAAAGCCCTTAGAATCTGAAGGTTTTAAGGAAACTGGAGTTTCATTCAAACTAAACAAGTTCTACAGATCTTAAGGTTCTAGAAGTTCTAAAGACGCTAAAGTTTTTTTTTTTTTTTTTTTTTTTTTTTAAATTCCAAAGACACTAAGCCTCTACGGACGTTAGGGTTTTAGAGGTCCTAAAGGCATTATAAAGACACAGAGGCTCTGAAGATGTTTAAAGTGTTTCTAAGGTTTTAAAGAGGTTCTAGAGGTTCTAAAGATATTAATGTTGTAAAGGCAGTAAAGCTCTAAAAAATTCAGGTTCTTAAGAGATTTCAAAGATTGTAAAGATCCTAAAGACACTAGATTGTAAGGTTCTAAAGTAAAAACATTCAGAACATTAAGGTTGTAAAGGTAAAAACAGAGTTTCTAAAGGTGTTAAGGTTCTAGGGCTTCTAAAAATACTATGGTTCTGTAAATGTGCTAAAGACAGTAAGTTTCTAAGGATATTAAGGTTCTAAAGAGTTTCTAAAGACACTGAAGAGGCTCCAAAGGTGCTAAGGATTTAGAGGTTTAAATCCAGTCTAAAGGCACTACGGTTCTAAAAAGTTTAGCGTTCTGAAGAGAATTCTAAAGATGTTAAGGTTCTAGAGGTTCTAAAGATAATGAAGTTCTAAAGACTCTTAGAACATTACCCTTCTAAAGAGGCTCTAAAGAGGTTGTAAAGTTGCTAAGGTTTTAGAGGTTCTAAAGACATAAGGTTCTAAAGAATATCCTAAAGGCATTAAGGTTCTAAAGAATCTTCTAAAGGCATTAAGGTTCTAGAGGGTTTAAAGGTAGTAAAGTTCAGTAAATTTCTTAGAACATTAAGGTTCTAAAGAGGTTCTAAAGGTTTTAAAGCCTTTTTTGAAGGTGCTTCAGCTCTAAAAGCATAGTGCTTTAAGAACATCTTCAGAACTTCTTTAGTGTCTTTAGAACCTCAAATTTTGAAACATGGTCTAAAGTCACTGGGGATCATGATTTTATAAATATATATTTAAAAAAAAAAAAATGTATTAAAAAAAAAACACAGAAAACTGGAAAAGCCTTGAAAGATACCAGAATTTTTTATTTATTTATTTATTTATTTTTAAATAATAAAAGTGCAAGAAAGCCACAAACTCTGCCTGTGTCACTGAGTAGGTTCTCCTGGTCTGCACTGCATTTCTCCACAGTCTCTGAGCGAGGCCAGTCTGAGGGTTCTCGGGAGGGACCACGACCCACAGCAGGCTCTGCAGACGCTGGCGGAGGCTCGGACCCTCTGCCCCGGACGTGTGTCGGTCGACATCATGTTTGGAATTCCAGGTCAGAGTGTGGCATCGTGGGAGGGCGAGCTGGAGGAGGTTCTGCGTGTGTGTGATGATCACGTGTCTCTGTACCAGCTGACCCTGGAGAGAGGAACTCACCTGTACAAGCAGGTACAGCAGGGAGAAGTCAGCATGCCTGCTGATGATGTCACTGCCTCCATGTACAAATCCGCTCGGAACGTTCTGGAGCAGGCCGGATTCCTGCAGTACGAGGTGTCCAACTTCGCCAGAAACGTGAGTTCATAAAAGTCTTAAAGTGAGTTTATAACTACACTGAGGCTAGTGGTAGGTTTTTTTTTTTTTTTTTTTTTTAAATTTCTTTGTTTTTTTTTTTTGTTTTTTTTTTAGAACGCTGTAAGCATACACAACCTGGGCTACTGGAGAGCACAGCCGTATATAGGAGTTGGACCCGGTAAGGTTTCACTCGTTTTTGAGCGACAGTTAAACACACAGTGACATTTATATTTATTAATTGACAGATTAGTAAATTGTCTGTTAAATTACTTACAAGTAATTACAAGTAAATGAGAATCCAATCCAAAAATAAAGCTTTTCCTCAAGGGATCCATCAGCAACTCTCCGGCTTCCTGTAGCCTCTTTTGTATGAACAGATTTGAGCTTAAACATTCATCGATTTGTTTTTAGGCTTAATGTAACATGCAGATGAGGATTTATAAAATCTGGAAGTGATGTAAAACATCTTTTATACACGCAAACCGAAAAAATAGGTACAGACATTTTTTTGAGTTCAGACTGACTTTTAGTCCTGCTGGTGTTTCATGAGTGAGAGCAACTGAATGAGTGAAAGAAAGAAAGAAAGAAAGGCAGAATGAAAGACAGACAGAAAGACAAGAAGGAAGAAAGAAAGACAGGCAGACAGAAAGGAAGAAAGAAAAACAGAGAGACGGACAAGAAAAGACAAACAGACAGAGGGGAAAAGACAGTCAGACAAGGAAAGACAGAGAGACAGACAGATACACAGACCGACAAACAGACAGACAGAAATAGATGCACAGACAGACAGACATACGGTTTTGATCCAACTCGAGTGATATTGATAATTCTGATAATTCTGTGACAATACATTTGAGCAGAGGTCTGTATTATTTCTAGTTCCACTCATATGTCCCTGCTTGGTACACTTATTACCTGACAAGAAGAACTTTCTTAACCACATTCAGTACAACATATCGACAAAATGGGCGATCATGGATTTGCTGCTGCACCGTACAGCACTAGTGGATAAGCACCTAATGGGAGGATAACTGGTTTTGTTCTCTCGGTGAAAATTATGACCCCAATTTATGACCCCACTTCGTGTGGGAGGAGCTTGTGGGTGGGAATATGGCTGCAACTAAACAGAGAGTAAAACACTGGAGTTTAGTTTGGAGCTGATGTAATCATTTGTGTGTCAGGAGCCCATGGCCGGTTCGTTCCTCGAGCGCTGGGCGTGGTTCATCGGGAGGCACGCACTCAGACGTTAGAGCCGGACGTTTGGATGAGAGAAGTTCAGCAGCACGGACACGCAACACGCAGACGCATACAGCTCAGCCAGCTCGGCCTGTGAGCGTCATTCGTTCATTCATTCGTAACTCGTCAAGGACACACTGGACACACTGCACGTGTAGGAGGTTAACCTGTGATGTGTTGTGTGTTGTGTTGTGTTGTGGTTGCAGGCTGGAGGAGGTGTTGGTCATGGGTCTCCGAATGACTGAAGGAATTTCCCACCAGGTATGACTATTTCTCCACAGATTTGTAAAAATCTTCCCATTTTAATCAATTCAATTCTAGGAAATAAAAACAGACTTAAAATTAAAAGATCCAGTGTTTCATTTTTTTCCCCCTTATTATTTTTATTTTTTTGAATTTCTTGAATCTGTTTATAAAAAAGATTGACATCATGTCACACACATTGGATGATACACAGTCGCTGACACTGGCTTTAGCTTCCTGATATCTACCAAGAACACAAAGGCATGCCAGTACGAGAGAATATACAGTAAATTCAACAAAAAAAACCTGGCCTTTGTACATTTTTCATTTAGAAGAGAGATCTTGTATATCATAACTGAAAAAGTTTTCCTAAACTACATCTAAAGGAGCATTTATCATGCATAGGTGTAAGCAGGCTTTATCTGTGTAACTATACATGTAACTATAAATGGATAAAAGGTGTGACATGTCATTCTTTAATTGTAAAATTGTAATTGTTGGCAAATTTTATTTATATGAAATTTTGAACATTTGGACAGATTTGTAAGAGGAATAACTGACTTGGGGACATGCCGTTACAGGAAATTAACCAACATGGCAGTGGAAACAGTAACTCCTTCATGTCGCTGATTATTTTCCCAGAACAGCACATTCCAGGTGTTTTATTCTGTAGTTAACCAAAGCTTCCCAGTTGAGCTAGTTTAGCATGCAGGTGCTGCGGCTCGATGTTTTATTGTGGCCTGTATGTGTTGTGATGGATGAGTTTGTGGAGTCTAACCCTTGTGTTAATGTGTTGGTTTTGGTGGAACAGCACTGGGCAGCGTTCAGCCCTGAGGTGAACCTACACCAGGTTCTCGAAGCCTCAGCAGACGTTCGGGATCTTCAACAGAGAGGCGTTCTAATCCTCGATGACAGGTGAGTGAGGTTCTCCAGAAGTTTCTGTGAGGGTTTAAAGGAGCAGTTAGCAATGTTTGAAGTGATTTCTAGTCCTAAGAAATGACAAATTACTGCTCCTTTAAGGAATCACAGAATACACAAGTCCCAGAGTTTGTCCAGTGGATTTGTGTGTGTGTGTGTGTGTGTGTGTGTGTGTGTGTGTGTGTGTGTGTGTGTGTGTGTGTGTGTTTGCGTAGCTCTGATTCTCAGTTTGTGTCTGCAGGGGACTGCGTAGTTCCTGGGAGGGTTTAGCATTATTGGACAGTGTTTTGCCTGTTTTGCTGCTGGAGTTGGACACGTTCTTCCACGCACGCAGACCTGCAGATGGACAGACCGAGAGGTGAGAGTCGATAAAGTCTGTGCAGCCGGACTACCTGAAAGCAGCTACCACATTTCTCCTTCCTCAGTTTTTTTTTTTTTTTTTGGAGTTGATTCTGGAGTAACACTGGAACGAAGACGTAGAAGCACTGTTTTATATCAAGGCTTTTTGTGCAGGACTGAAAGGCCAAATAAAGCTTAGATTATTTTCTTATAGGTTACCAGGTGAGCTGGTTTTCTTAGTTTTTCAGATGATGTCACTACGGTACTACGGTGGGTTAATTTAATTCCCTCGGCAGTTCATCAGAATAACGAGCACAACACTACTGAATAGTTCTTTCAGTAATTGGCTCTTAGCCTTTAAATATGATTAATTTCTGTTTTACTTCTGAATATTACTTATTTAACGACAGAAAGAAAACTGATTTATCCCATGACTGTTTTCTACTATTATTTTTTTTGTTTATTTTTTTTTCATATTAGTAGCTCCTTGTCGTTGTAGTTTGTTTGTATACCATCGTGCCTATGAATCTTTTCAGAGGATTATTTCTGTACAGGCTTGTGGCTGGGTGATGTGATGATATAATGTTTAAATTATGATTATATTAATATCGTGATACACTATTGTGTGCACTCAGTGTCTGTAAGCATGAGCTCTTCCACTGTATATGAAAGTAATCAATGATGACACACACTGAAGTGTTTTATGCCCCTTATACCACAGGAATTTGCCAACAGTTAAAATCTTTAGTTATTAAAGAACAACACGTCATAATGTTTATCCAGTTATGGTTCTGATTCATTTTGTGGAATGTCGGGGAAACAACTTAGTTCCTGTTCTTATGATAAACAGTCATTCCCTTACTAGCCTCTTTTTATTTCTCTCAGTCAGAATCCAGAATTCAACAAGGCTAGTTAATTAGGTTTCTGGAGTTTGTCCACCCCTGAGGTATCATTTATTATTTTAATACAACCTGCGATGTTATGGATGTATGCAAGTTTGATTGTCTCATATGCACTAGGAAGCTCGAGATCACATTACTGCTCATGAAGTGATCCTGACTTGTGTGTAGGAATCACTACCCACAGCTACAGCTGTGTCCACATCTGCGTCTTTTCAGTTCAGATCAGTGTGAATGAACTGAGCAGACAGGGTGTTCTTCTGCATAACCTTTCATTCTCCTTCCAATCATATCGTACCTTTTCGGAACGATTTTCAACATGTTTGTGCTTGTCTTTTTTGCATTATTATTCCTAACACACACACACAAAAAAATTCTTCCTGTAAAAGCCACACCCTTCTGTCCTGATGGACCACACACACACACACACACACACACACACACACACACCTGTGGATCTGTCTTCGTTATATGTCTCTTTCACACACTGAGCAATCTGCATGCTGTGTGTGCTCTAATACAAAGACCACCTGGAGAATGAAGGCGCTTCATATACAGTAATGAAAATGAGGTTTAGGACCCTTTAGAGCAAATCCCACCGATGCCTGGTGAAATTCTGTGCTCGCTGTCACTCCCATAAAACATGGCGCATAAAATCACACAGGTGAAGATCATTCCTTTACAATACACAGTGCAAATCCATATGGCTGGTTGTTTTTTGCTGTTGCTTTTTCAGTTTACGCTTTCCAACATCTGCTATCAGAAATATCTTCCATCCATCCATTCTCTGTACTGCTTATCCTACACAGGATGGGTGGTGGGGTGGCCTGGAGCCTATTCCAGGCGACTCTGGGCACAAGGCGGGGGACACCCTGCATGGGGTGCCAACTTATCGCAGAGCACAATCACACACACACACACATTCACAAGCTATGGATGATTTAGAGATGCCAGTCAGCCTACAACACGTCTTTGGACTGGGGAGGAAAATCCCAAAGTATTCAGAGCTCCCAACCCCAGAGGTGCGATGCTAACTGATAAGCCACACCGCCAGAGATATCTTCAGGACTCTAAACTCTGGGCTTCTCTGAATAATTTAAAAAAAAAAAACCCTTTGTTATCGGTATCACAGCAGCTCTGAGAGTAGTGCAGCTGCAAATCACAGGTTTATATTAATGCACTGGTTCTAATATGTTATTACACAGAGGCTTGGTGTAATAAGAAGTTGATATCGAGATGTTTTCTGTAAAGAAATGCTTATTTAGCATTTCTGGAAGGAGTCTCCATTGTCAGCACTTTGTATCCGAATCTTCCGGATGGGGGAGTTTACACTTTGTGTTTTCTCAGCAACAAGACCTTTTTTTGTCTTATAAACTTCAAGAGAGAAAACATGAGAGGCTCATGAGTGAACACCAGCTTCAACATAAGTGTTAATAGAAACTAACCTGTTTAAACATAAGTTTAAACAGATAAAAACTATTATGATTTGTTCTTTAATAAATAAATGTAAACATTTACAAACTGATGTGGTTTAAGAGGGATAAAACACTGTTATTGGAAAATAATCGAGTTGTTAACAGTGACTGCTTCTTCACACCACCGTGCCTTTGATTGTTTTCCACAGAGTGTTTTGCTCCTTAGATATTCAAAAAGATTGTTTTGTTTTTTTTTTCAAAAAAGATAGCTTGTTTTACTATTTATACCATTTTTATTACTCGGGATAATAAAGGACCATCTGTGAATCCTAACTCTTGTTAAATGTGTTCCTCATTTTCAAAGTGTACAAACTTTTGCACTCAAGTGTAAATAAATCTGTAAAGCCGCATGAGGGCACCAAAGTAAGAAAGTTTCAGAGAGCCCATGCTGAGCTCAGCTGAAATTCGTATCTTATCCACTGATTCATTTTCTCCCACCATCAATCACACAGTCAAGTTCCTGCTATTCTCACATGCACACAGAGCTGGTAGTAGATAGTTAGCAACTTTTATACTCCTATATCTAAAAAAAATATATCGTATCGGAGACAAATTCTGCTTGTTTGCCCATGCTGTGAATGAACTCGAGCATTTTGATGTAAGCATTGTTCAGCACTTCCTTGCTTTGCTCCACCTCTCCGTCTCCACCCAACAACCCCCCCCCCCTCACCCCCAGCCCCAGTCTGTCTGCAAGCCTCGCTCCAGTGACGTCACCCGGCTTTTGTTGGGAAACAAAGAAATTGGAGTCTGTTTTCAGGAAAAAAAATAAAGAAGTGTGTGTGTGTGTGTGTGTGTGTGTGTGTGTAGGGGGGTTGTGGTGAGAAAGGCTGTGTGAAATTCCCCGAAAAGGAACAACGACCGCCAACTGTGTCCCAGTGCGGGAATCTGAGGAAAGGAAAAAGAGGATGAAATGACGTTATAATGGACATTAAAAATGCATGTTCCTGCCTGAGTGCAGAGTTAAAAGCCAGCAGAAATACCAACAGGATCTGTCCGCTTGAGTCAAGGTGACACGCCCAGGGGTTCAGGAAAAAAAAAAAAAACACCCTGTTATTATTCATGTGACACATCTGACTGCTTCCAAACATGTAATCAGAGGTAGAATGGTTTTCCTGGTGGGTTCTTCGAATCATCTCAAGGTCATCGATTTGGTACACAAGATGATATTGTGACACGAGTAGGAAAGTAGGAATCAAAAGCTGCCTGTAGTGCATGTTACCTGCGGAATGTCAATAATAATAATAATAATAATAATAATAATAATAATCATCATCACTTTTATACCACACATGTTCTTATTTGTCTCATGATTGTAGGGAGGCAAAAAGTCACATTCACTGAAAAATCAGCTAGATTCAGTTAGATAAGAGCTCACCTTTCCTGCTCGCCGTTCCTCGATATTCCAGTTTTCACACATTCCAGCGTACATCCTCATTCAGGTAAATGTTTAGACCAATGAAAAAAACAGTGAAAGACAAACCCATTTACTTAAGTTGCTTAATGAAATTAATGAAAATAAATTCATTGAAAAACAATAACTGATGTGTCATTAGGTATCGCCTTTTATTCAACATTTCATTATGATAAATTACTTTGTATGCCATGAATATAACTGAGTCATTTCACATTCAAATTCAAGGACATTCAAGTTCATATACATTAATGTCATTTTAAAAATCCCACAAAAAAGCCTCATAAATTTGAACTTCCTTTTACAAATCTAATTCTACCTTTAATTCTAAAATCATTTGCTAACAATTTATGACTTTAGCAAATAATATGTTTTTACAGATTATGTGAAACAGAAGCTCTAAAGGTGGGCTTTTAATTCTGCAAATACAGATCACAGTTTCAGCACAAATTACACACCAAAGGCGTGAACAGTTTTTGGCATGGTCCTGTGCAGCTGCACATTCACATGCAAACAGTGTGTGTGTGTGTGTGTGTGTGTGTGTGTGTGTGTGTGTGTGTGTGTGAGAGAGAGAGAGGGAGACAGAGAGAGAGTTCTGAACAGCTACAGCCTGTGCTGGACAGGACCGGTGGCATTGTAGTGGTGTTGCCAGATTGGCTGTTTTTCATCATATTTCTCAACTTCTTATGGTTTCAGCCAGCATACTACTACTACTACTACTACTAATAATAATAATAATAATAATAATAATAATAATAATAATAATAATCATCATCATCGTCATCATCATCATCATCATCATCATCATGTTTTCCCTGTTTGTGTTCATGTGGGTTTCCTCCAAAAACATGCCAGTAGGTGTGGTGTGAATCAATATGTGAATGTGTGTGTACATGGTGTCCTGAGGTGGCCAGGCGTCTGATCCGTCCAACCCAGTGTTCCCTGGATAGACTCCGGATCCACCAGGACTCTGACCAGGATAAAGCGGTTTCAGAAGATGAATGAATGAATTAATGAATGAATGAATGATAAGAAGAAGAAGAAGAAGAAGAAGAAGAAGAAGAAACAGAAGAAGAATCTGCACCCGACTGGTGTTCCATCCATAGTGTATTCTTGCTTCTTTCTCAGACCAGGAGAAAAAGTTTATTGGAGATAAATTACAAACTTAAATAAGAAAGAAAGAAAGAAAGAAAGAAAGAAAGAAAGAGATGTATATAAAAATTAGGGCACTTTCCAAAGCCTTTTACAAAAATATTTTACAAAGATAGTTGCACAACTAATCACAGTAATGGTTTGTAATGGTTTTAATGGTTATAATGGGAATTGGTTTTAATGGAAACTGTAATGGTCCCTGTGGGTCTCTGCTGGTAATTTGTTGCCTTCTGTTGGTGGCATGTTATGTCTAGTGGATACCATTAAGAACCAATAATGGGAATGGTTTTAATCGTTATCTGATGGTTTGTAATGGTATTTGTAGTGGAAACCATTAGAATTCCTGTGTTGGTTTCTACTGGGTTTTTTTTTTCAGCAGGGTGGAAATGTGGTAGATATAGTTGTTGTTCTTCTTTTGGCTGCCCTCGTTAGGGATCACCACAGTGGATCATCGGTTCGCATATTTGACTTGGCACGCTTTTACTCTGGATGCCACGCTCCCCAATTTAATCCGGGATTGGGACCGGCATTGGGAGTGCATTGTCATGTGCGGGCAGGAATCGAACCCGGGCCATGGCGATGAGATCGCTGAGAGGCCTAACCACTAGTCCTCCAGGAACCCATATATGATAGATATAATAAAATATAATACAGAAATAAATTTTAAAAAATAATAATAAACTGATTGTATGATTGTTAATCAATCTGGCAACCCTTTTTAGTTGTTTAGTTGTGTGTGTGTGCGTGTGTGTGTGTGTGTGTGTGGGGTGTGGTGTGTAAGGGGTTAATGGCTGACTCTGCACCCCTCCCTCCCTCCCTCCCTCCTTCTTACCCCACACCCTCACTTCACTTTCCCTGCTTTTCCAGGCTTTAGGGCTCTAGGTGTTTAGGTTAGTCGGGTTTTTTTCTTCACTTCACACCCCAAAAAAATCAGAGCACATCCTGAAACTAGAAACCCGCCTAGTCCTGCCTGCACTCAGTGTGTGTTAGGTGTGTGTGTGTGTGTGTGTGTGTGTGTGTGTTGCGGAAAGTATCAGCAGGAATAACAGCGCAGGAGAGATGTGGAAAGGTTGCGCACTTCTGGCCAGGATCCTGAAGTTGGGACGGATGTGACGAGCCATGATGAGAGGAGGTGAGGGGGAAAAACGGGAAATCTGCAAAGTTCCATTGCTTTCAGCTTGTCAGGGGAGGAATAAAGTCGATTAGCTTAGCTTAGCTGAGTCACTGAGGCTCTTCTGACGCAGTGCTGGCTCACATCGAGGGTTTGGGGCAATGAATTTAGGTTTTGGGTCTGAATTGTAGCTCAAAACAAACCAAAAGCTTGGAGGAGGTGAAAGGAATGCCGGGTAAGATGGGGAAATTTACTCAGGTGCCATGAAGGGGTCTGCAGATATACCGACTTACGTGCTACAAAATAATAACAATAATAATAATAAACCAGAATGCAAGTACCAAGAGTACAAACCAAACGTTAAAGTGTGTGTGTGTGTGTGTGTGTGTGTGACAGTAGGAATGGGCTTTGAGTTTTACCTTCACTTCTCTCATCACTCCAAACTTTTGTTTTTGAGGTAATAATTATTTATTTGGTGTTTCACAGCTTTTTCTACCTGACCCTTAGTGTTAGACACCAATATTCTAGTACATCTAGCAAAAAAAAAAAAAAAAGACACCAAAAGATTAGTTTTGCAATATTTTCATTTTACAGATTTAAATTTTTTTGATGAGTCATCCTGTACTAGTCTCGTGTCCATCCAATTAAAATGCTGTCCAGAACGTACATGTCCCGCCCCCAGGGGTGTGTTTTTGCTCTACAGGAGCAGCTCATTAGCGGTAAACATGGTTTGTCGGTGTGTTTTTGCTTGTCCTACTTTCCACACATTATTCCATTTTGTGCATTTTGTGCAAGTTGGTGGTTTTGTGACTTTTCGAAGGAGTGTTTTACTAAGATCAGTCTGTTCAGTGCTGGAATGTTGCTACTCCAGACTGATTGAAAACATGTATCTATCTATATACACAGTCTGGGCTTCTCTGTTAGTAAGAATAATATCATTTTTTCTACCACTTAGATGCACCAGAAGCTGCTTTTTGTCTTGTTAAAGGTGCTTGAGGCAAGATTGGTGAAAATTAATCAAGATTAGAATAGGATTTGAGTTATTATTTTTTTATACTCCTTCCCAAAGAACCAGGTGTTTTTTTATTATTATTATTATTTATTTATTTTTATTTTTATTCATTTAATTTTTTTTAGAGGAGAATTATCTCGCTGTGCTGGGCGCTTAACGATTTCAGACGGAGATGGGGGCGGAGTGATGGGGCTTTGGGGAGTGTCTATAAAGAGACGAGACAAGAGGCCTATGCAGACCTTTTTTTTTTTAACCATGTTCTATGTATTTTTTATTGGTTATATGTACAAATAAGAAAAAGATATATAGGCTGGTGAGGGAACAAGTGTTTATAGCTGCTGTAACGTAAGTGATAACAGGAACTAACTTGTTTCATGGACATTTCACAACATTATATGCCGCTATAAGCGGATAAAAGTACGACATGTCATTCTTTAATTTTAAAAACTTTGTAATGGTTGGTAAATTGCTGTAGTATAAGAGGAATAAAACACTTCAGGACATGCTGTTACAGGAACAGTGATTTAATTTGCTATAATCGCATGCCCCCATGTGTTTTATTCCTTACATAGAAACTGGGTTATTATACAGGACTGGCAATGTAATAGTAATGTCACAATAAATTATACACACTTTTTTTTTTAAAGTATTGAGCAGTATTTTTACTCACAAGTAGGTAACTGGATGTTTTTTTTTTTGTGTGTTGTAAGATTAATTCTTCCTCATTCATTTATTTCTGTAGACCAGAGCAATAGTTTTTCCTATTAGCAGTACCACTTTACTGATACATTTGCCAGTAATATTGTTACCAAACATTAATATAGATTTTTATTTTTTATTATTTTTGTTTTTTTTTATCACCCACATCTACTATTGGGCACATCCTTCAGGTGGCGCTTAGCAGAGAGGCTTTGTGTTCTTTATCGTATCCCCTTTTTATATATATATATATATATAAAAATAATCATCTTTATGGAGTTTGAGTATGTTAAAGCTAACAAACTATAACTACATTGTAAACATTGCACATGTGTCTCTGGCAGAGTGTGTAAAAGCATTTATGTTTTCCCGTAAGTTTTTATCCGGCTTTGTGGATGACCATAAAAGGAAAACGGTTTTGTAAAGGTTAAGGATACACTCAACGTACACTCAACATATCGATTAGCGCCCAAAGTGAACCTCAGTGCAAGAGGAGTGTCCTGACGTCAAGGTCATGACTTTGCACTGTGAAACACTATCCATTTCCTCATCAGCGTTCCCAAACCTCATCCGACGGCCAACAAAGCTACGTTTGTCCGCTTCTTTTTTTTAATCTCCAGAAAGGTCTGTCGTTTACTTTAAATCAACCTCAGTGCATATATTTCTGCATATAGCCAGGAGAACAATTTTTAATTATTATATGTATATATGTATATGTATGCATGTGTGCATTTAATAGCTGATGTCTTTGATTGTCGTTGGATTTAGTTTAGAGCCACATACAGCTAAATATGTATATAAACATGAATTATAAATCTATTAATAATAATCTATACAGAGTAATAAACTAACATAGCTAGCCTAACTATGGCAGAAACAATGAGCAGGTCACTTTAAATTCTTTCAGGGTTTTTTTTATGGTAGTGATTCAACATTGAGGTTTCTGGAAATAAAATAACATTCATTTCCATAGAGAATTTTAGATTAAATTTTTAACCCTGATAAGAAGGACTTACCACATTTAAGTGAGATCGATGTTAAATGATGGTATGCACGCCTGCATAAGCCCTAAGTCAGTCTGATTTATTATTTTTTTAAAATAGTATTTATATAGTATACAGTATTTTAATAGGATTTTAGGATTGGGCTGCCATTTTTGTTGAAAAGATCAGTTTGTAAAGCATAAAACTCAGGTGGGAATACTCTGAGATACTACAAATATTCTACTATGTTGGTGAAAGCTGGTTAAAAGTGGAGTGAATGACATTCCCAATGCATTATGGGAACAGTAGCTCTTGTCACGATTTTGTCAGTATTATCGTGACAAAAACCGTACAGTGTATGCAAACTTTGGGTGATACTTTCTGTGGGTGTTTTTATGTAACACGGCATTTACATCTTTAACCGTTAACATCAAGGGTCCAGGAGCAACTTTGTACTTATACTTTGTAATAAACGGTAACCGCAGCACCCATCAGTCACAATGCAGCCCTGATTCTCAGCCACAGAGAATCACAGCTCAATTATCGATCACAGAAAGCTATTTCTCCTTCATGCAATCCGCTGAGACTGCTGTTATGATCTGCCAGTAAAGCTCATCTGTTCTACACCACGTTCATTCCACTAAGCCCGAACTTCTTTGTCTGGTGTATTCAGGAAGAAAACTGTGTGGAAGTTGAGTTGTAGTTTGGATAAGTGGTTTATAGCCACAGAACTGACCAGATCAACTAGGAAAAACCCCCAAAAAAAAGACCCCCCTCAACTTGTAATGCCTACTTGGGACGTCAGGAAGGTGTCTTCAATCCCGAATTTGGCACGTGACATCAAATCAACATGGCTGCTCACAGCATCAACAGTAAAGTAGCACTTTTAAACGAGTTAAGAGCCCATGACCAGAGCCCTGTTCTTTATACTTTGCTAAACACCTCCACAATCACGTACGCCATATTAACTATTCGTAATATTTCCTAGCAGGCGAATTCAGTCCTTCGAATCCACCTGAGATTTGGATTAGTTTAGCCAGATAAAGTTGTCTGAGATAACAGCGCTCTCCTGTTTTGCCTGTTTTGTAGCAAAACCGTTCGCAGTTCGCTAACACGAATGATACGGAAGCCTGGCGAGGCCAGTTTTCTTTTTACAGTGTAGTAGAAATATGCAATTGAGTTTAAATGTTTTACCAAATTGTTAGTAAACTTAATTTTTGCTGGTCAGGAAATTGTAATACTTGAGCAAGATTTAGCTACTTAATGGGTGCAAACTATAAAATGAACCAAAACATGGAAATCTGAGGACTCCGATATCATGTCACGTGTGCGATTTGATCATGTTTACGCTGAATTAGCCTGCTCTTGGGCATGCTAGCGCTGACAGACTTCTAGTCTTGATAACCAATCTGACAACAGCTTTGAAGAAGTGACAAATTCTTCAAATTCTATATCACATCACCAACAGTCCAATCTGATGCTTTGTTATCTGTTGAGACAAACGAAAGTGTGGAATTGTGTTCTTACCACTTCCTGTTTAACCACTTAATTAATGTGAATTAGCAGAGAATGCATTTTCATATACATTTAGTCATTTGGTATAAACGTGGCAATAGGATCAACTTAAACAGCATTGCAAGGTGTTTGCCTGTAGGTCACTTTTTTCCATCTAGACAAGTTTGTTTTATTTGCATAACCCGATTTATTTTCAGGTCTCAGGATGTCATCCGGCTCCTACATTTACACCAAACCGCCAAGAGCTGCAGGCTTGAAATAGGAAACTCTACGTTTCGACCTCTAAATTACCAGCAGTGTTTATCTTTACATGAGCATATTTGAAACTGGTTAAGCCAGTCAGGTACCATAAGCTAGTATGCTAAGCTTCCTCCATGGATACAGATTGCAGTGCTGGTAAAATGGCGACTATATGTGACATACATTACGCTCCTCTGCAAGTCCTGAGAATCCGTTTTCTTCTTTCTTGGGCTAATTTAAAATGAACACCATCTTGTGTGTGTTTTCAGCACATGAATTAGGTCTGATATCAGACTGAATTACACTGCTGATATCTGTTCCAACACTGATAATCCTGTTTAGTCTGGAACTCGGCTTAATCTGTCAGAAAAGCATCCATAATTTCCTTGTGAGTAATTATTAGCTAATGGCCAAATAAACATTTCCCTCTGTGCAGACAGATACTTTTTTTTTTTATTATTATTATTAATTTGTGCTTATTTTTTTTTCCACCAGAAGTGTTACATTTCACAAGAGCTGAGTTGGTTGTTTTTATGCTTATCATAAAGAATTGTTGACTAAATAATGATCCTGTATACATTGAAACCTGATCTTTTTTCTAAAGTGGGTGGTTATTTTCTGACTAAGGTTCATGGAGTGATGTCAGTAGGCTACAGGGTTACTCATGCTTGGGTAAACTGTTTTCACTGGGGGTTTTGTTGGTATGAAAGCTAATATTTTTGTGTTTTTCCACTTGTTTTTGCACTAGGTTCATAGCCTAGTGGACTCTGATGCATGTTGCTGAATTTGGGCAACTCACTCCTCTTCAGTCCTCAAAGCTACACTGAATCATCTCTGTACCCCAAGCTCTCTTAAAGAGGACACCAGAGAGGCAATATTGTCCCACTGACATCGATTAAAACACCATGACGACGTCGTCCTTGCGCCGCTCCGTGAAGAACATCGTAAACAACTACACGGAGGCGGAGATCAAAGTGAGAGAAGCAACCTCCAATGACCCATGGGGTCCTTCGGGTTCACTCATGATGGAGATCGCCGAGCTGACTTTCAACGTGGTGGCCTTCGCCGAGATCATGGGTATAATCTGGAAGCGCATGAACGACCACGGAAAGAACTGGCGTCACGTCTACAAGGCGCTGACGCTGCTGGATTATCTGGTGAAGACGGGCTCAGAGCGTGTGGCTCAGCAATGCAAGGAGAACATCCACGCAATCCAGACACTCCGGGACTTCCAGTACATAGACCGTGATGGCCAGGACCAGGGCGTGAACGTGCGTGAGAAGTCCAAGCAGCTCGTTTCTTTACTCCAAGACAAAGAGAAACTGAAGCAAGAGAGGGGCCAGGCTCAGACGACACGTGAGCGCACAGCACATGCCGGCAGTGTCAAGGCATACGGCTCCATGCCTCCACCCTACTCGGGAAGCCGCGCCAGCCAGCCCAGCATGGCAGCCCTCTATGGGGACGCGTACGGCCGCTCTCGAGGCTCGCCCTCCTCCTACAACTGTGAGTAAAAGACACTATGAATAGATTATAGTGAGTAATCACCCATGCATGCCACTAGGTCTGGTTTATTTCGCTTTATCAGGAAGTAGAAAAGTCTATTTTGTTCCACTCTAAAGCAGGGATGGGCAGCTCGGGTGCTGACAGCCACGCACCACGTTTAGGTTAATACACCTTCTTCAACAAAGCAGGGTGTGATCATTAACCTATGTGTTAAATCAAATATGTTGAAGCAGCACCGGATGGAATTTCCCAGATTATCCCATCTCAGAACTCACACCACACATGACGCATAACACACACTCCTGTGTAGCACAGGTGTAGCATAAGCATCCTTTATTGACTCACTTCATTTCTGTTGAGTAAACTAATTAGAGCCTATACGTATAGAACAAAATGACGCACAACCTTGGGACAAAATGCATGACGTGAAATTTAATTTATCCCAAAGACATTTAGTGTGTTGGGTTTCATAGATGTTCTTTCAGGATCACAGGAGACCAAAAATGTGGGGAAATTTAAAACACTCAGGGAAGAATGCAGCTATAGGAAAATAATCCATAACAGGGTGGTGTGGTGCAGAAGGTACTGTCGCCAGGAAGTGGATTATTTTCCCATGACACCACATCCTGAAGTGTTTTATTCCTCTTACAGTCTCTAATTTATTAATGCTGCATTCTTCCTGTTCTGGAACGTATGGAACATAGTAGAACGAACACTTTAATATAATCATTTGGACTAGTGCCAGAACTAGAGAGCTGATGTTATTATAAAAAAATAAACATCTGGCCAATCACAACAACTGCCTCAAACCTCTTCCGTGTCCACCGAGTCCATTTTTTTCCCCTGACATGTCTGTTCTCTGCCAAATGTCACACACTGCTTTCTTTCGATCAGGCCTGGAGAGCCTCATGACACTGTAACTAATTGCTTTTGGTTCTTTTTAAAATATTTTTTCCATTATGTCTGGATTGTTTTGTCTTGGTGCAGGATACACCCACATTTCATTTTTAACTCCTTTTTTTTTTTCTTTTTTTTTTTGTAGATAAATCAAGGCACTTCCCACTTTTCTAAAACAGACAAACTATAAGGGACGCAAACTTTTGCACTCAATACAGTTTAACAATTCAGTAGATAACATTGTAACACCACTGTAAGTAGGTAAAAGTTGGCTCAGGTCAGTGTAGGACTAGAAAGAAAAATAAAACAAAAGCGAGCTTGAGACGAGAAGTACAGAAATAACCTGTGGCCTTTTTTTCCCTTCTTCTTCTCCTCCTTCTTCTTCTTCTTCTTCTTCTCCTTCTTCTTTATTTCCGACTAAGAATTAGCTTGAATATGGATTCCTTTGGTTTCTCTCCTTGCTGTGGTGTGCATGAGTTTCAGCTCTGTTTCAGCAACACCTTCACCTGCATTCTTTCCATAGAGTTAACTCCAGAATTATTGGCACCCTTGAGCGAAAATCATTAACACATGCATATTTCGAGCTTAGACCTCTTTTTATGAAGTAGTGAAAACACTAGTTTCAAAATGATCAGAACCCTGATGAGTAATATTTAGTGACGCTTCTGCTAGAGAGAATAACAGCCCTGAATCTCTTCCTGTAATGTCTGACTAGAGAGTCTTGTAGATTTGGATTTTGATCTACTCCTCCATGCAGACCATTTTAAGCTCCTTTATATTTTGTAGATATTTTGTAGAGTTGTGCATTTCAGATGACGTGCCCTCAATGGGTTCACACTGATTTTTGTATCCTATCATTTGCAGTCACTTCTGTGTTTGTTTTGGATGCATATTTGAGATTATTATTATTGTGAGATTTTTGTCTTGGGCTGAGTCTTAACCTCCTGGCAGAGGCAACAGCAGAATTTATTATACAAACCGGCCCGAAAGCATCAACAAGCCACTGCCATATTTTACACTGTACATTGTGTACAGTTTTGCTGACGGTGTTCATGACCATAACATTGATTTTGGTCTCATCCGAACACAACATCTGACTCCCATTTCACAGTATTTTTATACACTTTTATGAAGAGTGATCATATTTCTTGAGCTGACTCTCGCCCCTTTTACCCCAGTCTATGGGAGATTTTATCACGAGAAGCTTTTCTGAGCTGTGTCATGGTTCTGCAATGCTTGCGTGTCAGTCATGAGCTTATCTGATATTTACTGGCATGTCTGTTCGATTTTTCCCACAGTCCAGCAAAGGCCAGTGAGCCAGGAAGGCACTCTGTGTGTGTGTGTGTGTGTGTGTGTGTGTGTGTGTGTGTGTGTGTGTGTGTGTGTGTGGGGCACTACTGTCAGAGCCTATCAGAGTAGCCGTTCGGAGTCATTGGGTTTTTCTGCTCGATTTCACTCTTCGCATACTTTATACACGAGCCCCAAACCAGATGACCTCGTTTTCCCAAGGAGCCGCTCGTTTCACAATCTACTCCACTGGATTTTCCAGACTTGTCACATGCTTTGTGACATGTCGGGAAAAATGTAGTGGGCTGAAAAGTTCAGAATAACTGGAATGTTCAAGAACTATTTTCATGGACAGTACAGAAAGAACGCTTGAGACGTTTTCCACACCTCCGGCACAGAAATAATGGGTTAAAGTTTGACAGGAACGATGGTATTTTCTTTCAATTAGTAACCTGTTCTAAGCTAGAATTATGCTCTATTTGGCCCACAATTGATTGCAACTGCAACATGGAAATACTGCCTTATTATATTTATATAATTGCCGTATTTTTATATATATATATATATATATATATATATATATATATATATATATATATATATATATACAAACACACACACACACAC
>CM074938.1:3218791-3230932 GCA_037576815.1 Pangasius larnaudii
TCCACCCATTCCAACCTGCCTGCACTCGCTTCTTTACCTCTTTCCCACACTCTCCATTACTCTGGACTGTTGACCCCCAGGGGTTACAATGATAGAAATAACACTTGTATTGTTGAGTTTTTCTCTTCCATCCTGCATTTCTGAGGTACACTTTAGTAGCCTACTATTAAAGGTGTTATTCTGGTTTCCTCTGTAGTGCACTCCAGGCATTTTACAGTGTAACAGAGTTAATAACTGGAAGCAAACTCTGACCTTAAATAATCAGATAATCAGTGACAGCTTAAGAATGAAGCTATTTTTGTTGAGGTATCATCCCTGGCATAATAAGAATGATGTGGGCCAAAATATTCACAATGAATATATGCTCATACCGTATAAAAATTCCATGTGTACTACACACACGTCATTTTACAAATGTTTAACAAATGTTTTGTTTTGACTTTTATTATAAGGAACTGTGGTAGGTCCATTTAAACATCTATATTTTATTTTTCTACACTTTAAACAGGGATGAAGTATAATTTATGCAATTTTTTTGTATAATATATTGTTAGGTGAAATGTGTATATGTTTTTATTATTTCTTAGAAACTGAGTTAATGGTGTGCAGTTTTGATGTTGTCTAGAAGTAAATGAAAGTATTCATGGGTAAACCTGAATCTCTTCCTCTTTTCTTGCAGACGCCAGAAAAGGTTCTGAGGACAAAACTGTGGGTGCTGCTGATGATGAGGGCCACAAAACCAGCGATTATTTCATGGATGCTGAGTCCAGTGCCAGACAGCAGCAGTTTAACCCGACTGTTTCCACATTCCTACCTGTGATTCTCTGGATGCTGATGTTGTTCCAGTGACACATTTATATATCTTAAAATCATACTCTTAAAATCTAAATCTTAACAGCAGGAGAAAATTGTCAGAGCCACTCCAAAGACCTTAACAAGTTGAAATGTTTAACCCATAAAGTCTCAAATATTAATGAAAAACATGCTAACTTAAAGCAGTATGTAAAACTATTAACAACTCACATTACAAGCATTAAAAGCATTGCAAGTTTTAAAAAAGAGTAACATTAATTAAATGCAATAATAAACAGAAAAGCTGAACTGAAACAAATGTAAGAATTGTATAACAGTTATGTAATTAAATTTGACTATTGGATTACCTCTGACATGGCTTAAGGAGACAATCTTTGCAGTTCCTCTCATGTAATAGTCAATGCTAAAAGCCTAACTGAGTGCTTTTTAAAAAAAAATTAATTAATACATTTTAACATCTGTGAGTCTAAAATAAATAAATGTATAATTTTATGTATGTATGTATATATATATATATATATATATATATGCATGTGTGTGTGTGTATATATTTCTCTATAATTAGGAAATCTAATAAGAAATAGATATAAATGTATTGATATATAAAACATTTAAAAAAATTTATTGTAAACAATCTAGTCTTAATCATGATCCCTCTCATTATGAACTCATCGCACACAATATGATAAATATTTGTCTATAATTGCCTATAATTTATATAAGCATGGTTTATGGTATGGCTTTTATCTAACTGGTTTATCTTTCAAGGCCTTCTTTTAAAAAAGCATTATTTAGAGTCACATTAGGACCTTAAACGGTTCAACAAAGTGCTTTTTTTTAGGTTTGCTTAGGTTTTTCCCCCCCAGGAAAGTACAGGCCTATTGCTATTCCTGTTACTTTGCATATGGCTTGTACAAAGTGCTTGTTTCTTGTCTTCTGTTCATTGCCATGTGCAAGTTTGTTAGCCCAATGGATACAAATCTGTGCTGTAGTTTGCTATGCAATTAAGAAGGAGGAGAAAGTGAAGCTAGAATTGTCAGAGATAGCTGGGATTTGAAGCTGGAGCAATGGATAGTACTGTGAAATCCAGGGATTTTTTTTTAAATTTTTTTTATGAATTTCTGGTATAACCACAATACTATCCACTCCATTATCCCACAACAGAATGGTTCTGTACATCACAGACACTGCCATTTTGTGTGAATTTATTACAGTTAATTCATTTAATTCAGATTATTTGCTATAAAACAAGCTGGCCATGGACTATTTTAGCCTAGCCCAATCTGGGTTGCCATTAGGGGTTAAAATTAGGTTAACTGTCTGTTGCTTTCTTCTCTGTCTCCACTGAGATGCTCATAGAGCGAGCATGGGGCAGGAAAAGTCTTTAAGTCTATTAGTGCTTGTTGCAGTTCCCATTTTTGACCAGTAGGTGTAATAATAACTCCATGGAAGCAAAGTGAGCACACACACAAGGCAAGCAAATAAATGGAAAATTGGCTTATAGCTGCCAAATAATAACATTTTTGGTGATTCCAAAGAGGGAATTGGTATTTCAACCAATTTAAAGTGTATGCAGTTGTGAATCAGGACTTTATGGAGAATAATATTTGTTGAACAGCTTGGCTGTTCAGATCTCTGAGTCCATTCCCTACGTTGATCTAAAAGAGCCGACTCATTTTTGACCTACACATTGCTCCCATTTACCTCATCTGTAACGCTGTTTGATTCCTGAAATATTGTGATTCACAATGCATGGGTTTCGAAGAATCGACTCCTTCAGAGATTAACTCTCAGTCCTACTCGTTTGCAGTGAAAAACTAAAAAAACTTCTTCATGTTACCGAGCAACCACAAGGTGTAAACTCTTCTGTCCTGAAGACTTTCCCGTAGCAGAAATCTTAGTTATAGTTTTACCTCTGACTGTTACAAAGCGCTGACACTGGAGACTCCTTCCATAAAAGGGCACCATATCAATAACAACATTTTTTTATCCAATTATTATTAGATTTAGGTTATGTGGAGCATCCGCCATACAAGCTCCTGTGTAAGTTATTACCATAAAAACAACATATTAAAACAAGTGCATTAAAATAGACCTGTGAGTACAATTACAGCCATAACTAATGTCCGAGCTGCTGTTATAGAACATAAGTCAACACCTTCTGACCAATGAGAAATGAGAATTCAACAATGCTGTGCTATAATATATTTTAACATTAATCTTCATTTATAATTATAACTTTAAATCTTATATAATCAAGTAATTGTACTTTTGGTTATTTTTTACTCATGTATCTTTACATCTAAGTATGACTATTCTGTACTGTTTGGAACACAGATTGTGTTCAGAAGAACTGCACTGTAATACATCAAGTGAATAATGCAGATAGCTACTTCCTGTTATATCGACCCTATAACGTGTCACTTCACACAGAAAACAAACTGCACTTTTGGCTAACACCTTTTCTGTTGCCTAAAAGCTTAGTGCAAAGCCATGCTTTTACAGCTGTGCAGATGCATCATGGTAATAAGTCTGCCTGAATGTTTTGGAGCCTGTGTGCTTCTGGTTCACCACATTGTTGTGACATTTCTTTCACTCTTGTTTCTTTTTCTTATTATGGGTCCAAACTTGCAGTCTGATTGATATACTATCTGCAGGCATGTGTAGCATGGTGACATGTCTGGGAATAAGGAAATGAGGAAATGGTACTGTGTGAGTTTGTGTGTGTGTGTTTGTGAGGCTGAAGTGTATATATTATTGTGTACACAGCATTTTTTTCTGAACACCCACTGTTCCTTTCAAATACTCTAGCAGTAAATCTACTGAACTTTTCAAGTGAA
Source organism: Pangasius larnaudii (assembly GCA_037576815.1). Taxonomy (NCBI): domain Eukaryota; kingdom Metazoa; phylum Chordata; class Actinopteri; order Siluriformes; family Pangasiidae; genus Pangasius; species Pangasius larnaudii. The sequence goes on from CM074938.1 coordinate 3,222,445, forward strand.
ATGTTATAAATAGAAAAACCTGATACAGCCGATATATCACGCTAGTAAGGCTCTTTTAGCACACAACATATATTTGTGTTAAGGTTAATGCTAACTCTAATATCATATATAAACTGTAAGACAAAACTGTGCCCAGTCCCATGCATGTATTGGCTGACTAGGCTAAATAGTGTTAGCTAGCGTAATGTAATAGCGTAGGGTCAGCTGGTTAGCTAGTTCGCTAGTTAGACTAAGAGACCCAAACAAGTTTTGCGTATGACCATGTTCACGCTCTCAACAAAAACTTTGAACGTTGTGGCATGTAAAAGATTATTCGGGTCTGGTTAATGAAAAGAAATCTGCTTGTCTGGGCCACTATTTTTGTCCACCCCTAAGTCTTATGGTAAACCAAACTAGGGCATTTGTCCTCAGTACAACACTTGAATCTGAAAGTGGATGATTAACTACAAAGATTTGCACATTTGATATAACACATTTAATTTTTTTCCTGACATAATTACCAATAGATGTACAAGGGAAAAGTTTTCAAGTAAATATTACATTATTAAAGCTAGCTGATTGAACCATTTGGTGGGAATACACTCAGGATGGGACAGTGGGACCGTCAATGGGACATATTGACACAAGGAGATGAACACATGCATCAGAAGAGAGTGAATTCAGTTCAGAGACAGTTCTGAGACGTTCCTGTAAGTCAGAGGCATCTAGTAGTGACACTGGAACAGAGGAGCATTGTGAAGACCTGGAACGAAGACATGATGACTGAATGCTTTATTCATCCACATGAGAGAGAGAGAGCAAGAAGGAGAAAGAACACAATGTCCTTGAGTACGTTATGTTGAGTAAAATGAATATGAGGATGTGTGTATGTGTGTGTGTGTGTGACCTTAGCGCACCCTGTGAGAGCACTGAGAGTGTGAAGAGGGAGGTTTAATCTGTTCAGCATTCAGCACACAGTGAATCAAGGAAACAGAATGAGGCACATACAATAGAGCAATTAAATCCATCAACACGCTTTCCTGAGCTGGAGTGTGTGTGTGTGTGTGTGTGTGTGTGTGTGTGTGTGTGTGTGTGTGTGTGTGTGTGTGTGTGTGTGTGTTTATGTGTGTGAGACCATTATTGGCCGTTATTAGTATGCTGCAAAAACCAATGAGTATTTATTTATACCACAGCCTTGTTGAATTGTTGAATCAAAAGGTGTTGATTGATTTTTCTCTGTAAAATGATAAGCTGAGCTTGTTGTCTTATTAACTTCAAGAAAGAGAAAAAAACAAGACTGGTGAGGGAACAACTGTTTATAACGGCTACAACGTAATTCAAAAGAGGAATTTACTTAACCAAACGGTTAAAAAGTGCGTTGTTCAATAATGAATTAAAAATAGTAATTATTGGCAAATTTCTGTGGTGAAAGAGGAATAAAACAGCTTGGGACATGCTGTTAAAGGAAAATAATCAACTTGAGTGTAGTAATGGCCTGATGTGAATCATCACACCACCGCGGTGTGGGTTATTGTCCTATAATAGCACATCCTGAAGTGTTTATTACCTTAATTATTGCCATAAAACCCAATTAGTTACACTTATATATTCATTGCTGTGATGTTTGTAATGCTCTACTGGCTTCATGCCATGTTTCCATCAAATACAAAAAAAAAAAAAAAAACACTAAACTAAAAAAACACTAAACTTACACTTCCATCATCTCTCCTTTTGTGAATTGTACTTTGATTGGATAATGTGGGTTTAGTCTATCTACTTTTAGTTTCTCTTCCAAAGGCATTTTGAGAATGAAATAAATGCTAACAGAGTAAATAATCTACCTCGTTCATGTTCATTACGCCTGCGACCGCATTTCACATGCGCCTTCTCATCCACTGCGCTGATGTGTTACAGATGTGTGTGAAAAATATCAGCCCAAATTTATTTAGGGGCTGTGTCACTCTGTGAATCACCCACTCGGTCACTGATAGGCTGCATGAATCTACAGTCTGGCCTAGAAAGAAATCAGCCCCAGAATCGTTTCTCATCCGGTGTGTTTTTATTACAACCGTCAGTGGTGCTGTCGCTCTCGATTCCACAAATAATCCACTTTTAACTTTTGTTAACAGAAAATAATCCAATGTGGAGGCCAAAAATGAAACCTTATATATTTAATTTTTATCTTTAATAGACAGGAAGAGTTAGCCTTGCTAGCACGGTGATATCCGGCGGCTCCTGATGAATTTACTCCATAAGTATTCAGTCCTCTTGAGTTCTGGAAAGGCAGCCCTTGGTTTGGTGTGGCTTATTACATTTCCTCATATTCAGTTTATTGCATTAATAAAAGATGGGTAGGAAAAAAAGGGCGTTGGCCTCTGCAGATTTTTGTGACGTGTGTCTGTTTTTAAAGGTCCCCAGGATGATAGGAATATCTGACAGTTTTGACCCAGTGTCCATGAGGAAGACTATTTCCCAAAAACTGCAGCTTTTATTCACAAAAGCTAAAAGCTTTCCATTTGGTTACTGAGCTTTAGATTTAGGCATCAGTGGGAGGATGATAAGACAAATGTGTGTCTGGGCGTGTTTCTTCATTTACATTATTTTAACACAGTTGTAGTACACGTGATTGAATGTGGTGTCAGACTAAATACACTAATTTCCTCTTTTTTGGCTAAATGTGTTAAAGTGAAACCCGCACTCTGGGCAGTGGTGTAATAAAACCCATAAATTTGTTACCCAAGAATTGGACTTTTTTTTATTTTATTTATTTGTTGGTGGATATGATGAACCTGGTGACATTTCTCCTGTACCTTCTGAGGTTTCAGCTTTAGGAGGAAGTGGTTGTGGTGTAATTTCTGGTTATATTTAAGCCCTATATAAGGACTGAAGTCACAGTGAGAGCTGAAGAGGAAGAGAAGAAGAGAAGCAGTATCACACTGAGTAGCACACTCAGGCATTACAGGACTTATTCACACTGAAGCAAAGTTTTTGAAAGGACTAAATATTATCCAGGTTTTGTAAGTCTTGTAGCATATATTCTGTCCCACAGCTGGAGTGAGTATCTATCAGTTATCCCGACATAACATAACATTAATAGAACTACTTTTCTTATTTTCTCATCACAGTGTACTACCACACCCCTTTTTAAGGATATATATAAATGAGATGAAGTTAGACAAATTAGAAGTTAGACGAAGATTAGTTCAAACCATGTTTATAGCCAGTCAGGAATTTGTTGAGTTTTATTATTTTGAGTTGTGTTTCACTACTCAGTTGGAAATTTAGAAAATTTAAGCTTTAAAATTCATCTTAAATCTTAGTTCAAGGTAATGGAGTAACAGGATTAAAGGCAATCTAAATTTACTCTAAAACAAAAACCAGGATTAAAGAGAGAGATTAAAAATAAAGATTAAAAATCTTAATTTAAGATAATAGAACAAGACTTCATTTAAGTTTACTGTAAAACTAAAACCATTAAATGATTGAATGTTTGGTTTAAATGCAATCCTGAACATTTTTTATAACACGGTTTGAATATTTCAGTATTAATTTAGGATAATCCAGGTCTTTTCAGAGGTTCTCTGGTAGCTGATCAGTTCCCAACACACTTCCCTCCTCCTCGAAATGCTGATACATCACGGCTTTTACCAACGTAGTGGAAAATAAACCACCAAGAGAAATCCAACTAAACAATCTTACATGAAGCAATGAATTTTGTATTTTGTATCTTACCAAATATTCTACACTTCTGACTCTCTTACCACACAGGATGCTGAAATTTCCATGAATACAGCTAAGGTGGTTAACCATCGACCATCTGTTAAACTGACATCAGCAGTTTCTGACTTTACTGCTTGCATTTGATTAACAACTGTGAAAGTATGAACATTTATGTCAACAAATAAAACACAGTCTGAAATAGTGATTTGTTCCATATCGCCATCGGACACTGGTGTTCTGTGTAGATATGTAGAATTACCTTTGAAGAGCACTAATAGAAAGTTGCACTTTGTTTCACTTCAGGATGCTAAAAACAGAGATATAGCCTCAAAAAAGAAAATGCAATACAACTCGACGTTCTGTTTAGTAATCCAGATCTTTATCTGCATCTGCAATCAGATTTAAACGCAGCGTGGGCGTGGGCGAAACCAAAATGTTTTTTTATTTTATTTAATTATTTTTTTTTTTTAATTGCTTGCATGACTCTTTCATTGAGTGACGGGACACAGGGGACTCAACTAGATACCACATGAACCTTTCTTTCAAAAAATAAGAATAAAAAAAAAAAAAAAAAAAAAAAAAGCAGTATAGTTCAAAAATATGTACATATACAAAAATCCTTTATAGAAAAAGTTATTCAAAAGTGAGATAAGAAATCAAAATGCAATGTTTCTATCGCTTATATAAACCCTCAGTATGTTAAAGTTTCGCAGTACGGTTTTGATAAGTTGTCTGAAATTGTATTTCACAAAAGTCCTTCATTTTCATATCAAATAGTTTCACCAATTTGATGAAGAGCTTTTGTGTGAAACCTCTTGTTTCTCTGGAAACTTGTGCACACACACACACACGCACACACACACACACACACACACACACACACACACACACACACACACACCTATTGCAAATTGCATTGTGTCCTTCAGCACAACCAGAACTCCTATTTTCAGTGGCAGTGAATAGCATTACTCATCAGGCACTGTGTGTCCTTGGTGAGACCCCGGGTCTTTTACGGGTCACCCCATTGTTGTAACGTAAAATGAACGTCAGTATAACAGCCAAACGGCAATCACTAAGACAGTATATCGTGCCACACTATGTAACCATGTCCCTTATGGGCTTCATATTCGCATTGTTAGGAAGTCTGGGACTTTTCACTCATTCTTCTGGCTGAATAACACTGTATGACCACACTTAACCTCTAATGTAGTACAGGGAGAAAAAAAAAAGTCTCCCCAGTCTCTCTCTCTCACACAGAAACATACACACTATGAACAGCTATGAACAACATACGATTAATACAGCAGACTAGTATTCACACTTCAAATGACTGTTCCGCATGAGAAATAAGAAGTGGCACTTTCAGAAAGAACATTCTGTCTCCATGTTGAACTGTGACAAAAAAAAAAAAAGTGGCAGGTTGCAAAAGATACTTCCTCCACTACCTGCACGTGGTTAAGCAGGATGTAACAATTTCTAGTGAATTTTAACTAAACGCTATAACTAAATATGTGATGATATGTCATGTATGTGTCATGTAATATGTCATGCAATGTTAGAGGTGTTTTTAGTTATGCTTTTGGCCAGAGATATTAGAGGCAGATTTGGGTGAAGACGTCCATAGGCAAAAATATTTTTTGGTCATCTTAGCATGAAGCGGCGTAGTAGAAGTGAACATGAATACACAAGTTACATTACATAACATGTCACTAACATGCACATTAGACCTTTCACGTCTAGCTTTAATTAGCTTTGCCAAGCTAGGAAAGTATACGGAAAGATTTTATGAGTTACGTCTACTAATGCAACATTGTAGACAAGTCTACACAGCAGCAAGGCAATTTATTAATCTGTTTAGCTAGGCAAAATGGATGCTGGAAAATACCAACTGGCCATTCTGTACCTAGCTAGCTAATCATCTAGCAAACCTTTGGACAACCATTAGTAAATATTTATGATGGTTATAATTTGCTAATATATAGTGAGGTTATCTAAAAACACCTCACTCCTCCTCCTTCTCCTTATACAGCTACCTGTTGACTGTTTAGCTAGCTAGCTAGCTATCATAGCTGACTAACAAACTAATGTTAGCTTATACTGTTTAAATCACCACTAAATCACACACTGAGAGCAAGCTGACCAGAGACATTACTGGCCTTCAATTGATTAAAAATATGTTGTCATTGGTCAGTTTTCAGTTGATCCTAGTTTATAACTTTGTATTCAAAAAACAAACAACTAGTAAACACGGTAGCTAGCAGCAGCTAGCACGTGAATATGTTTGACCTGTACAGGGAAACTCAGTGCTTATATAGAAGATTAAAAACATACTCCTGAATTTTTGACTAATTTTGAATGATCTTTTTGCTTCCATTTCTGATATAGACTCTGTATGGATGGTGAGACAAGTAAAATAATGCTGGTGTTGTAGTTTGACATGGAACAACTTCAGAGGCAGACAGGGCGTTTACTCTTCTCGATGGCTCCTTGGTGTCACTTAGCAGCAAGCAGCAGTGTTACAACTTTCAACCTACTAACATTACTAATAAAACGCACCATCACCTCACACTGAAACACAACATGGAGCGAAAATGAAGCCAAATGAGGCACTTAATAACCAAAGACTAGCTGTGGTGAAGTTTTGTCGAGGGCGTAAACGCAACAGGCTTTATAAAGTCAGTGTGAGATTCTCCCCAGACAGCAGATTTTGCAGATATTTAATACCCCTGGTGGCACAGACTCTGTAGAGTTAATAATTTAACAGGTTAAAACTTTTCTGCTGAAAGAATTACCAAAATGTCAAAGAATATGGAAAGAATTTATGAGTTACTGCTACTACAATAACATCACAGACAAGTCATTTCTAGAAATAACACCACTTAGACAATCTCAAACATTTCTTAATCCGTTTAATGAAGAAATAATGAAGCTAGAGTCACGGGTTTAATCTGTTCAGCCCGTGTTTTATCAGTTATAGAAATTTAATAGCCAAAATTAATATGGAATTGCCTTTAAAACTTGTGAACAACACCAAAAATCCATCACAAGCACTGCTAAGGCAAGCACACACCGCCTGTCTCTGAGTTACTACATGCCTAAAGCATCTGTCACATCAATGTTACAATGTTTGAAACTTCACTTGAGAATCTCACTTATTAATTTATTAATTAACTGTTTTTTAATCATCTTGTTAATTGTTTTTAGGGCAGTTATTCTAAAAAAATAAAAAATAATAAAAAAAAATTACAATTAATGTGTGATATGAACTGCCCAAATGATTAATAGCTCTCTATCAAATTTGTGCTTTTTCTTTTCTTTTTCTGAGTTTTCTTGTAGGAACGACTGGAACTGCTCACAAAACAAAAGTTAAAATGGTTTAATAATAATAATTTTAAAAAAAAGATTATAAATATTAAATCCTCCAGAACCTACAAAGTAAAATGCATTTACTTGATTGTTGATTATGGATGTAAAACATAAGTATTAGATTTTTTTTTTATTCCATCCACTGTCGAGAAAGACACTGAGGCACAACGTAGAAAGATCAGCAGTCTATTATGGAAGTTATGGAGCGTTCTGTACATATTTTCAGCCTTTTTACTTTTATAGCCATGGAGACTCATACCATCACAACTCCCCTGCAGTTTCCCCCACCTCCCGAGGGGCAGGACTTTCAGGGCTTTCACTCCATACCCAAAGAAACCCTCCTCTTTTCATTTCAGAGCTGAGTTTGAGCCATTAAGATTTACACAGGTTTAGGGAGAGCTGGAGAATAGTGTGCTTTGGTTTTCTTTCGTGTGTGTGTTAACAGGGCCGTGGTATAGAAAGAGAAAGACAGACAGTGGTTGTGTTATCGTTTCATTGAATGACTGAGAGCAGGGTTTAATCAGTGGCCAGTGTGTTTACTCTGGATCTGTTTTCTTTCTCATCACCATGTGGCGTCTGTATCTGCTGTTTCTGGGTGAGTCACATCATCTATTTCTGTTGTGTGTTTCCATGGCAGTGGTTACAGTTGTATATTGTACATTTGTAATCACACTGCCTTTCTCTGAGGATCTTTGCAACACTTCATGGCATTGTGTATGTCACTGGTGTGGTGTGACAGCATGAAATTTAGCATTTGTAATTTAGCAATGAGTATTATTTAGACTGAAGTGAATGTAAATGCAATGTAGTGAATGCAATGAATAAAACACTCCATGTCATACCGTTATAGGAAAATAATCAGTGACAGTGTTGCAATGAAGTAGAGCAACTGTTACCACCTGAGAGCTGGTTATGTTTCTATAACAACATATCCTGAAATGTTTCCTTCCTCTTATGCCACAGCAGTTTTGTCAACTATGACATTTTTTCCCCCATGTCTTAAATAACATGTTGTACTCTTCCATGTTGTACACTTCTATTTACTGTTATGAAATATCCGTTTCACACTTAGCTGTAAACACTCATTCCCTCACCAGCCCCTCTTTTTTTCTTCCTCTTTCTTCCTAAAGTTAATAAGACAAAAAAAAACACACACACACATCTTGAAGACTTGACAATGACAGACACTGGAGACTCCTTCCATTAATGTTAAACAAACACCTGCGGAAAGTTTCACTTTAACTATAATGACTATATATATATTTTGTTAAATAATAACGTTTTATTATGCAGATTATGCAGAGCGACTGCCACACAAGGCCTTGTGTGTGTAAGTTGTTACTATAAAAACGATAATGCATTAGAACGAGCACATTAATATAAACCTGTGAGGTGAAGGCAGTAGTGTCAGAGCTGCTTT
>CM074938.1:3235784-3252101 GCA_037576815.1 Pangasius larnaudii
AGTCAATGAATGTGGTCCTAATGCTTACTGCAATAACACCATTGGCTCGTATTATTGCACGTGTAAACCAGGATTTGGGAGCAGCAATGGACAGGAAAAAATTAATGCGAGCCACAATGTTACATGCAACGGTGAAGTGTTCCTAGTTCTGCTTGACTCTGTAGTATGATTAGTTTAAATGTATTAAATTTGTGTAAATCACTAGCTAAAGACAAAATTATACCATTCACTGGGTTTTAGTAATGAGAAGTTTATGAAGTTGATGAAAATATTACTTCATCAAAGCAGGATTCATAGTAGATTTATCTAATTGCACACACAAATTAGCATACATTATTTGTCACTCAGTAAATCGGGGGAAACAAGAAACAGGTGAACACAATTAGGAAAGCAAATGATGAGACTGGGGTGGTGACTACAACAAAACAAGAAATAAAAGAAAACCAAGACCACTTGGCGCACTCTGTGGGATATTTCACGGGAAAGTGTCGTTTTTTTAGGTTCTGATTTTATTTGAGAGCTTCACTTTATAATAATAATAATAATAATAATAATACTATAAATTAACAGAAAAATATTCAACCCATCATCCAGAGACTGCCAGCTCGAATCCTGAAGGTGCCACAGCCCTCTTTCCTAGAGCGCAAACATGGCTGTAATAATTTATGTTATTATTTTGGATAAGCTTTTCAAAACCAAAGCTATCAAATAAAATCCCATTCAAACTTGCGAATCGAATTCGCATTTGTAAAAAGTCCAGCATTTAACGTGTGCAACCTCTTATTTACATCCCAGGGATTCAGAACATTTTAAAAATGAGAGCATTTTAAAAATGTTTTGTAAAAGTAAAAGTACTACACTTTGTTTGCTTTTATTTTAAATCTTCGCACACAATCCTGCATGTTTTCCTTTAGTGTTTATGCTAGAAATTTAATGGTGAACCTCTGCTCTTGTTCTTTATTTGCAGACATCAACGAGTGTTTGGACATCAAATGTGGTCCTAATGCTTACTGCAATAACACAAGTGGCTCCTATTTCTGCGTGTGCGAATCAGGTTTTGTGGCCAGCAATAGAGAGGAGAAGTTTAAAGCAAACCAAACAGTTAAATGCAACGGTGAGATGTGAATCTGAAGCAAGATTTCATTTACTTGCATTATTGTGTTCATTGTTCTGCAGTCCATTGATTAAGTGAGGAATAAAACACCCGGGACCACGCTGGTATAGGAAAATAATCAAGGATTTTTACATATTACATATCACCTAGAGTATGTAAATCATCATTACTGTTACCTCTATAACATTTATGATCTGTTTTCTCTGTAGAACTGGAATGTAACAGACTTGACAGTGGAAGCCTATCTGAGCAGGTATCTATAAAAAAAAAAAAAAAAACTGTCACTATAAACACTGTATAATATCCTGGTACATCTCACCTTTTCTAGAGCTGCCAGTGAACTTGGGCATTTCTCCAAACCACCTGATAAAGATTTCTGCTTTATAACAAAGCAAAGAAGCTCATTTATTCAGTCATTCACTTCAGGTTTCATTTATTTCAGAAAACCTGTTGTCCTTGTGGGTGGGACTTAGGGAGAAAATATACGAGAATAAGACCAGCATACATAAAACCTCACACTTATCATTTACCTCCTCTATCTGTTATCACGACAGATCCCTGTGGCACTGAAGCAGATTCTGATAGAGCTGAAAAGCACATGTATGCAAAAGGCAGTGAAGGGCGAGGAAATGTTACAGGTAAGCGTGCACAATAAGCTATTGACTTTCAGATGTAACTAAAGCAAATCGAATTCAGTCAACACGTTTATATGCAGTTAATCCAGTAACAGACATGCTAGATCTACATGCAGAAAATCAGCCAGTAATTATCTGTTTTAGTAGCACTGATGCAAGCTTTAGTTTGTTTACATTTCCCAGCAGCGAACTGGTAGCATCAGTTGTTTTTTTTTTTTTAGAGGTACTAAGGAATAAAACCCCTTGGGGGCATGCTATTGTAGGCAAATGATAAGTGACAGGGTGATATGATGATTCTTGACGCACATAGAAGTTCCTCTTATAGAAATCTGCAAATTGCTAGCAATTATTTATTTAAGTATAGAAATACATGTCACGCTTTTTAGCCATTTTTAGTTACATTTAATATGTTACATTGTGGAACCTAAACAAAATAAGTTCCTGCTATCAACTGTAAACAAGAGTTCCCTCTATTTCTATGGAAATTAATAAGACCACAAAGTGCATATGTCCTCTGTCCTGAAGACTTTCCCATGGTGGACAGCTTTACCTCTGTTATGAAGCTCTGACCCTGGAGACTCATTCCATAAATGCTCACAGAAAACTTCACCATATTAACACTTAGACACATTTTAAATCTGTTAATGTTTACCGTCTGCCAAACAAGTCTCTGTGCGAGTTGTTCCTATGGAAACAAGAACACATTAAAACAAACTCATTCGATTTGCTTTAGCTGGAACTACTTTCAGAGCTGCTGGTACAGAAAATTGATCAACACAAGTTGTCTGATCGATATTGATTTATGTAGTGATGTATAATCTGAGAATAACATGATGATGTATTAGGTTGTTAGTGTACTTATTAGTGTAAACACAGTCATACCGCATAGTGGTGGCTCAGTGGTTAAGGCTTTGGGCTACTACTCATCAGGAGGTTATAAGTTCAAATCCCACCATGAACAAGCTGCAGAGTGTTTGGGACTTTGAGCAATGAGCATGGGTTTAGTTCCACTAGTTTGAACTCACCTGCTTTCTCTTGTTCTCATAGATTCTCGTCGAGGCGTTAGAAGGCTTTCTTTCAAAAAGGCCTTTAACAGATACCAAGATCATTACAGCACTGTTTGAAGTGGTTGAAAAAACACTGTCACTGGTAGGACAGCTGCTGGACAAGAGCAACATCAGCCAATCATCTTCTCACACACGTAAGAGACAGCCATCAGACCCCATACACACTCATCTCACTCATTATATCACAATTTAACATCCTTCATGATATAGTTTACTCAGCTAGAAAATGATACCATGTAATTATTATAACATATACTAATGTTCGTTCTGCAGGAGTCGAGATGTTGGTCCAGAGAAGACCGACCGCCCCACATGGTCCATTTTCTTTGTCCAGCAACGATGTGCAATTCAACAGCCACTGGGAAACAGCAGTGGGAAATTCATACAAGGGTACAAACCATCTTTCACACTGTGCTCTAAATCAACTCACTGCTTTGCATTTTTTTTTTACTAATAATATGTAAAATGTAATATTTAAACTTTATATGCTTTGGTCATTATATAATTTGCAACTAAATAGGTTATTTTTGACCCAAACACAGAGATATTTTGACTTTTATAGTTCCGTGAGTCAGTTAAATTATTCACAGAGATTCTTTAACCAGTTTGTTTAGTTGCATGATTTGAAACGTGCAGCCTGATCATCCCGCTATCGAAATCAGACAACAAGCAGCGTGAGTACTTTATAAGTTGCTTGTATGTCTCCTGATTGTGCTTGAATGGCATTCACTGAACTCACTGATTCACCTGATTCACTGACAGAGAGGCGAGTCGTGACCAAAGAGGCACAGATCGGTTTTCAGCATACACGTGATTGCACATTTGACTTACGCAATTCACAGATCATTGAGAAACTCAAAAGAAAAAAAAAAGAAACGACTGAAGGATTCACCGACTCAAACACTGATCTGCTGAACCAAATAGGTGTCAAAGGAGTCACTGACTCAATTCTGGGGATACAGTTTGACATACACGTAGCTGCACTGTTTGATAATCATGACGTCAGGTGGTAATGGATGGATGTTATCTTATTGTTTTGGCTTCTACTCTTCAATTTTGTGCCTGATTCTTTCAACTTACTGATTTTGGCAAATAAGAATAACATGGTGAAATACAAAGCCTATTTTACACTCATACCTGCACACACCTACCTGTCTTCAGGTGACTCCTGAAAAAGGAAAAAGAAATGTATATATTCAGTATTTTGACACATATTGTAATAGTCGTAATGCTATAAAATGTGATTGTCTGCGAACATTGTTTGATCATTAGTGAACAGAACACAGTGGTATAGACAGTATCAGCGCTCACTCTGCCCGCTTGTGTACATTGTTAAACAGGATTTGCCTCTGCGTCCCTGTTCCAGTACCAGAGTCTGGAAATTCCAAACATCAGCAGCTCAGACAACAGCGACGTCAGCAGTACAAAAATCTCGGCAGATCAATTCAAGCTCAACTCAAAAGTAGTGACGATAGCAGTCACAAACTCAAACACTACACGTCTGGAGAGACCGATCACACTTAACTTCTCTCACCTTCAGGTACCACACTAACAACAATATGCTAATAAGGGAATGATATACCACTTATTATTTTAGTGTATTTATGATGACTTTCTAGGTTTCCTAAACATTTGAATTATATAACTGATGCAAATTGTTATTCCGAACAACAATGTTCTTGTTAATTATCCCTGAATACACATAATTTATATGTAAACATCCTTCGGAGGCAAGTCAGAGTGGAATGGTATCACTTATGCATACTAATAATTTTCTGTAAAACGAGTAGCCTTCAGGCGCCAAAAAGACATTACTTTACTTTATGGATACAGCTAGATCCATATTACTGGGATCAGTGAGCATCCTGTGTCATTCATATTAAAGGATTACATTTTCTCTCCTTATACCTTTAGGCTCTGATTTATTAAGATTGCAAATAACAAATACTAACTTGCATGTGCAAGGGGATAAATATTATGAATCTGTTGCGTATGTTTTTTTACAAAGAGGAAACTGTGTGAATGGCATCATGTGCAAAGTGGAGTGAGGAAACACTTGTGTGTGCTAAAACTCAAGAATCACGCAAATAAGAGGCAATGAGGCAATGAAAAACTGCTCAAAACACGCTATGGAAGCAAAATAAGAATGTAGATATGTTCAAATCAATTCAGGTGTATTTGTATAGCACTTTTTAACAATGGATATTGTCACCAAGAAGATTTACAGAAATAAATATATTCAGGATATACATTATAAATGTATGAATTTATTGCTAAATGAGCGAGCCGGGGTGATGGTGGCGAGGAAAAACTCCCTGAGACGATATGAGGAAGAAACCTTAAGAGCAACCAGACTCAAAAGGGAATCCATCCTCATCTATAAATAAATCCCTTCTATAACTGTGTACTACATGGACAAATAGTGCAATACTGTAACCACGAAATTCATTAGTTTTCGCATGAAGTCTGTTTTGTTGAGCTTATCCACTGTTCACTTGTGAAGACTGGAGTGCAAAACTGTTCATGGCAATTGCAGTCCTAAAGTTATCATAGCATAACTGTTCATATGGCTTGTGGTCCAAAGCCATCTTCATGGTGTTTAAGTTGTACCATCCTCAGTAATCTCAACGATCTTCAGGCTGTCCATGTGGGGCCATCCTCAGCAGCAGCGAGTGATTTCCAATTGATGAGAACTCCGATCAGAAGAGCAGAAAGGGTCAGGATCACTGGTAGAGAGAGAGACAGAGAGAGAGAGAGAGAGAGAGAGAGGGAGAGATTATTGTCCTGTAATGGTTAATGGTAATGTACTTTGTGTGCAGAGTGCAAGCAGGGACTCCGGCAAGACTAGCTATGACAGCATAACTAAAAGGGAGAGCCAGAAGCTAACACAGACATGAGGGCTTCCTGGGATGTAAAGCGGCCAGCCACTTCACCGTCAACAAACCTTAGTGAATGCGAGAGAGTCGCATTTCCCATGAACCCTCCTATTACTACTATGAAAAACTATTCACAAAATGTTTGACTGATCAAATATTTTTCAGCCAAGACTTAAACACTGAGACTGTTTCTGAGACCTGAACACTAACTGGAAGGCTGTTCCATAACTATGGGGCTTATATGTGCATGAAGTATGTTAATGAAGTAAAAGTAAATATGTTTAAATGCTGTCGGCATCAGTGGCCAACATGTGGTGAATATCAAAACCAATGTTACCGAGGAGCTAATAGGGTGCTGTATTGTGCGATTAGATGAGGCAACAGATAAAAGCGAAAACTTAGCATGGTATTTAATAGGGGGAATTCAAAAATCATAGCTGATGTCTGTAATGTAGGTCAAAGGAGAAGTGGGCAACAAAAAAAAATGAAAATAGGAACTTAATGATACAAGAATGAACAATAAAGCAAAGGACAGAAACAAGAGGGCATAAATAGACAAGCGTAACACAGAACAGGTGAACACATTAGGTTAATGAACTATTGGCAAAACAGCGGGGAGACAGGAATAGACCAGAAACAACAGCACACGGCAAAGTAAACAAAAAGCTCAAAACAAAACAACACGAGACCAGTACTTTCTAATTATTAAGACTTTATTTTGTCCTCAACTGGATAAAAATTTCTTCTACGAATTTAATACATGTGCTTCAGTCATACTAATTGCCATATCCAATCTCCCGGGTTAGTAGGCTTGGTAAATCACACCCCCCCATACAACTGAGCAGTTGAGGGTTAAGGGCCCGGCTCAAGAGCCCAGCAGTAGCAGCTTGGTAGTGCTGGGATTTGAACTTTCAACCTTCTGAGCTGAAGTCCAACATCTTAACCACTGAGCTACCACTTCCCCTCTGCAAATCACACTGCATATCACACTGCATGAATAAAATGAATCGATTTGCCTTGACAGTGTTTCGTACGTTTAGATAGAAATGCTCCATATTCATCATCCATAATAACATATTCATTAAAGCAACTTGCACCTTTTTTTTTTTTAGGAATTATCATGTTGTTAAGTGGTTAAGATGTGATTATACACACAAACTTTTAGTAAATCAGGACTTCTATATGAAATGACCTATCCCTTTCAAATCTAACTCCCTGACTTGCTTTTTCTCTGGCAGGAAGCAGTGAGGAACATAACCTGTGTGTTCTGGGACTCGGCACTGGAAGGTGGTGCGTGGTCTACTCGAGGCTGCAGTGTGGTCCAGTCCAGCACCAATTACACCATCTGCTCATGCTCACACCTCAGCAGCTTCGCTGTGCTAATGGCGCTCTATGAGCTGGAGGTGGGTGGCTCTGTACATGAGGCAATAATGAAACTGCCATATTTTGGTTTAAAGTATTTTAACCTTGGGAAAAGGTGTTTGGTCATCATAAAGAATCTTAATGATATTTACCTGCATCAATGTTTTTTTTCCCTTCATTTTCTATCTATGTCCTTGCCATAGAATGTGTTTGAACTTCAGCTGATCACATGGATTGGACTCTCCCTGTCTCTAATCTGCCTTCTCATCTGCATACTGACCTTCTGGCTTGTCCGCTCCATCCAAAGCACCCGCACCACCATCCACCTGCACCTCTGCATCAGCCTCTTCATTGCCGACTTAATCTTCCTCGTCGGCATCAGCCAAACGGAAAACAAGGTACCTCAATACTGAGCAAGTACCAAGAACTTTCTGATAAAAATTTCGTGCATTTCAATTAAAGTAAATAGAAGATGCAGTTTAAAACAAAGTTTAAAGTGATATTCAGAATTTCCTTAGTATTAGAAATGTGGTCATGTGGTTTAAAAGAAACTCTAAAAAAGGAACAACTGAAGAAAATGATGTCAAAGCTTAATCGCTCTAATTTTCCATAAAGACTGTAGGAAATTTTTGCAAACGGTCTCCAAAAAACCAGTAGGGGTAATAGCAGAAGTGAAATAGACCAACTCATCACAACACTGATGGAATTAAAGCTCTAGTTTTAATCAAATAACATTGTAAATTAAGTGCAGAAGTGGAAAAAAAAGGAAAACGTACCTCTCACAGTTGATCTTGACAGAATGAATTCTGGTTCAAAATTAAATATGGGTTTATCCTGCTTTAAGAAAACAAAAAACAAAGATAACATTCAAAGACAAAGCATGGACATACAAGGTATTAAAGAATATTTATATCACATATGATGTAATATATGATGATGTAAAACATATAATGAACTGATAGTGTATAATTTATATATACATTTTTATTAATATCTCGACATAACCTATTTACTTTTTTGTTGATAATGAAGAACTATCTGTCAAAATACTACCAGTAATTCTAGTCCATTGCAAATCCATGATGCATGTAGCAAATCTTTGGTTATAGAGATATAGGATATAAGAAGAAATATAAAATATATATAAAGAAGATCTTTCTACATATTTTTAAACTGTAGGTGTGAAAGTAGTCAGACTACCAGGTGACAGGCTGGAGAACAAAATGCACAGGTTAGATGATAAAAATACATGGAGAACACAGATTGGCTGATTAAAATACAACGGAGATGACCAGAGGTGATAGTTTTGTTCTCTACACTCTATTTAGCTAGCTAGAGTTGGTGGGCTAGTTTTTTTTTAAATTAGTGATAGAAAGACAATATACAGAAGCAGAATACAGTGGAGGGACCAGAGGGTTTCGTGGCTTCTGTAACATTGAGGAAACATAAGCAGGTAATTCTTCTTTTAGGCATAAAACTTAGTGCACATTGTGCTGTTTGGGACGCAGCCCAGAATCTCTAGATATGTATTGATTTGTGAGATTAATCCATGCAGTTCAGCAAAAACTATATTACAAAATCTTCTTCCACAATTAGATTCCTCAAAACAAACTAACCTCCCCTGTGAGAAGAATATTATTCTGAGTGTTTCCCTCCTCTCTTGTATCCGCTCGTACTCCAGGTGGGATGTGCGGTGGTGGCGGGTCTGCTGCACTTCTTCTTCCTCGCTGTGTTCTGCTGGATGTGTCTGGAGGGCGTGCAGCTTTTCCGCATGGTGGTGCTGGTGTTCAATACCACTCTGAGTCGTGGCTACCTGATGGCCGCCGGTTACGGAGTCCCCGCCCTCATTGTTATCATATCAGCCAGTGTCAATTACAGAGGATACGGCACGTCACGCTAGTGAGTTTCATCCAGGCTCTTCTGCCGTTACTGACCATGTCCTTAAAAGAATCTCTGTCTACCACGTCTGTAGTGTATATGCGTATGTGTAAGCACCACAGACAAGAATCTTAAAGTTTGTCAGTACTGAGAATAGAACAGAAAAATCTTTACTCCAAATTCACTTATAATGAAAGTCTTAGGGCAGTCTGTGATTTTTTTCCCATTATTTCTCCACAATTCTTTGGTCATTTGCTAATACTCACCCACCAGCCGTCTCTCCTCTATCCTTCTTTCAAGACACATTCTCAGAGAAAAACGCTATCTACCCTCTTCCGTATACTTGAGCTCACAGATGCCCATGATTGGCTGGTGCCACTCTGATTGACAGGAAAGAGAGAATATGCCCCTCCCACCCAGAGAGTTTTTATACATTTATTTTTTTACATTTTTAAAAAATTCAATAGGGCAAACACTTTTCCGGCACGCTACTCAGGAGCATACAGTTGTTGAATATCGACAAGAACTATTTAAAAATATATTAATACACGCTGCAAATTCCGTACTACACCCAATACAATCAATGAGGCGTTAGGATGAGATAGACCTCATAAAACGTCTTACCACCGCTGTTCTTGCTTTTGAGTTTCATTCAGCTTTCCAGTGTGGTTTTGTGGTATTCATAAGTGAACTGATGGAAACCATGCCATTTTCATATTTACTTTGACCTACGGTGGCTGCCATGGCAATGCGCAACCACAATATCTTCCCTGTGAAAAAGTCATCTCTGAACCAATTCCTTGTGCAGATTCAGTGCTTGATTTACAAATCAACGTAATATACAAAGATGCATATTAATGGTTATTGACTGCCCTAGCAACTGCCCTTAGATTACTAATATAAATTCGGATATTTGTTTGTTATTTTTAGAGGGAAACATGTCGAAATTCTTGTCTGTGGTAATCACACATGCATACAGATACAGTAAACAGACATTAGGTTGACAAAACACTAGAGTATTTCTTTAATAGTAGTTAATGTCACTGATAATCTCTTGCATTTTTTGTTGCATTGTTGCATAGCTGCTGGCTCAATCTGGAAAACAGTTTCATCTGGAGCTTCTTCGGCCCTGTTTGTGTCATAATTGTCGTAAGTAATGAAAACATGGGAGTTGACTCTTGTCTGAACTGTAGCTTTGGATATCTTATTACTTTTTGTTATCTCAATAATATCTCATTATTATTTTGTCGGTCTATGCCAGGTAAATGCAGTCTTCTTCCTGATAACGGTGTCGAAGCTGGCACAGAAATTCAACTCCCTCAACCCTGACTTAAACAGCCTGAGAAAAATCAAGTAAGGGTTTTCCCCATTAACCTAGATTAAATTATTTAAAAAGAATATAGTAACATTGAGGTTCCTAAGATATAAATATGCATGTGAATCCATTTGAATTTCTCTTTTCCCTACCATATAGTTATAGTATCTTATTTTTAAGATGACCCCTTTTACCAGGATCTCTGAGTTAACTGTGTATAACTCTTGATCTCTGTCTCCCCCTACAGGACATTCACAATCACTGCCATTGCCCAGCTGTGTGTGCTCGGGACCATGTGGATCTTCGGCTGTTTTCAGTTTGATGAAGGAACGCTGGTCATGTCCTACCTCTTCACAATCCTCAACAGCTTGCAGGGGGTGCTGGTGTTCATCATGCACTGTCTTCTCTCCAAACAGGTCTGTCCATTTATCTTGAGTTTACATAACAAATAGAGATATTGATGTACGGCTGTACAAAGAAAGTGCTTTAAAATGAGATCTTGATTAAATGTAATGAAGGGGGATTGTGTTTCAGACTCTCTGAGAGTTTATATATTTTTGCACTAACAAACGTATAACTTGTATATGTTACAACCAGCAGCCTCACAATTCCAGCATGCCTCTAAAATTCTTCTCCTCTTCTGTCATTAGGTGAGAGATGAGTATATCCGATTCCTGACATGTGTGACTACACGACAGAAGAGGTCGTACTCCGAGTTCAGCACAAACCAGTCCAGCAAATCCCAGGTACACTCCGTCTTAAAGTCAGCCTTATAACTCTTATATTAAATTTGTAATGCAGGCTCATGGGGAGGTAAAAATACAGAGCACGTTATATGCAGGATGAAAAAAAAAAACAAAAACGCTTGAGTCCAAGTTGGGTTGTTCTTTTAATAAATGAATAAATTAGATATTAGCTTTTGCTTCTTTTTGTGTCTTTTTAACTAATAGGACAAAGCAGGCCATTTAATTTCCATTTAGATATCAAACATAAGATATTTCCCTCAAAGCCAACACTGAGAGGTATACTGACTCTTCTGAAATAGGCTGTATTTAAAGATAGCCTATTTCATTTTCTAGCTAGCTATCGAGTGAAATGATTGAGTGCAATGCCAGCGACGGCGCTGTGTAACTGGAGTTTTAGATGATACGCAGGAAGAGGGTGATTTCTCAGCACAGACAATGCTCTCTTAGATGGTCCAGGTTGAGATAATGATCAGCCAAGTGCTTTGAATGAGATGACATGAATGAAAAAATGTCTGTTCTAGTCCAAATGGCAAATAAACTGTCTGATGTTCTGGCTCCACAGGTGTCCAAAAGCATTCAGAGCACAGGAGAGTCGAGGATCTGAATCACACACACCTCCTGCAATGCTTCACAAATGCAAAAGTGCAAAAGTGACCTTGTCTGTGTCCTCACCGATACTTCTGTGATGATGCTCACATTCAGCATAAGCTCATCTGTTGAATTAGCTGCTTTCTGATTCTGCTGTTGTGTGTTGTTGTTGTTGTTGTTGTTGTTTTTGTTGTTGTTGTTGTTGTTGTTATTTTGTGACACCAAAGACCCTGTACATACAAATCCAATTCAAGTTTCAGGTTAGCAGATCTCAAGTCTAATTAATCTCAGGCTCAATTTCTAGTGCAAGTCCAAAAAACAATAATGTGCTACTCAAGTCAAAGTCCTGCTCTGGTTCGGGCTTCATTAATGAAGTGCAGTAGGCTGTAGAAGCATGTTTTATGTGATGTTGTTCAATATGTAAGGAATAACACACAAAATAATCAACAAAGCGGTGGTGTGATGAAGAGGAGTTACTGTTCCCACTCACAGTTGATTATTCCTCTAATAAAACAGCAATTTGTCAAAGACTACAATATTTTATTTATTAAAGAATAACACGTCATAATTTTTCAACCATTTAATGTTGAGGAACATCCACGAAACAAGTTAGCAAGCAGCTATAAACAGTCGTCCCTCGCCAGTCTCACCTTTTTTTTCTCTCTTAATAAGAGAGAAAGAAGTTATAAGACGTTATAAGATGTTATAAACGTCTCCTCACGGAAAAATTCACCATATCAACAATGACATGTTTTCCGTTCATTAAATAGCATTTTTAAAAATCTGTTTATTTAAATTTACGTTAAACGGAGCGTCTGCCACACAAGTCCCTGTGTACGGTGTTACTAAAGAAATGTAATGTAATCAACACCTTCTGACCAATCAGAATCGAGAATTCGATGCGAGTGCACTATGGTATAAAGATGAAATACTTATTTACAGAGCACAGCTATGAAAAGTTACAGTAAATCACAAGACTGGAGTACTCGATCGCAGATATGTGTCTGAAATTGATCAGTACACCGATTGTGTGTGTTGCAGGAAGGACTTGGACAGTCTATAATTAAAATGCAACAAATAAGGGTTGACTTCATATGATCTTTAATGAGATACATAAAAAAAAAACCCACACCTTTCTATTCTCAGAGAGCACATCACTAATGAACCTCAGTAGCAGTGACTTAACCACCTCTAAGCTGAATCAGTGTTGTTTTATCGTAAAAGCAACAGATTAAAGGGTTGAAATGATGAAGGGAACATGTGTTTCAGGCTTAATTTCAAAGGGTTGATGCAGGCCATACTGAAAAACCCTTTTTATGTATTTAAAAGTGGGTGTATTTTTTTTTTTTAATATGATGTACACAATTTAAAATGAATTTTAAATAATTTTATTGTAATATTTAATGCTGAGCTTTAATTATTTGAAAGCTACTTTTTATGCAATATTGTTAGAATGAATGTTAACAATATGTACTTCTGAGCTGTAAAACAGATCTGTGCCTTTCTTTCAAGGATTTATTTTGTATTGTCATTAAAATATTCAGTCTAAATATTGTTGTAATGCAAATGACTATCTGGTGTTACGGCGCTGGGAGACACGCTGGTGTTTATGGCACATTTTATTGCGAGAGGAATAAAAGGAACTTTCTCACCATTTTTTTTTTTTAGCAGGCCAGGAATTATGAGCTTTGAAAATTCACAATGCATTATTGTAAAAAAAAAAAAAAAAAAAAAAAAATTAGGTAAGGATTAGGTAACTTTCTTATTTAACCCTTTCTCACAGTACACTGCTGTTCCATTCTGCCAGAGGAATGGAAATCGACCTATTGGACATTTTCAGTCAGTATAAACAAATGAATAATTGAATTGCAAGTCTGTTATAAGATTAGTCAGGACACTGTTGGGTTTCTGTGTGTAGAGTATCATGCTGGGAAAACAATTCACACCTCTCCACAATAACATTGCTACAGAGATAAATCAGACAGAACAACTAAAGTTTTTTTTATATATATAGTAAAACACTGCATACAACTTCCACAATAAAATGATAATATTTAAGTAGCAGGCTAGGTAAAAAAAAAAAAAAAAAGAAAGAAAAAGAAAAAGAAATACTTATGAAAAGTCCTGTGTCACAAATACACAAATAAATTAAATGCTGAATACATATATCATATTCATGCACATGTATGGCGACACTTGAGTGGGCTCATTTTACATACTGTGACTGTAATACTGTAACAGCAAATGAGGCACTTGTTGCACACGCCATAGGTTTGTGGCATGCATGCTACAGTACATAGGGCTTAACTGGTTTAGTAACATGACAGGTGTTTGAAAACGTTTATGCCTGGTTTGTTTTCTTCCAGATTTAAACATGTCTGCCAAATGCAGACATCTGATAATACTGCAGACATCTGATTCTTCATAACTACAAGAGCTTGACAAATGACTAATGTTGGGGATATTTAGGTGAAGTCGGCTTCTTGGGTGCTCGTGCTCTGGCCATTAAAAGCAAGCTGAGAAGTAAACTATTGAAATGTGGAACAAATTCATAGCTTAATGCAAATTATGTGCATTAAAACAACAAAAATGTGTCAGATTTTAATGTCAAATTTATTTTTTGAACTAGACTGAGAAAATATAATTCTAATGTTAGATGTGTACTTCCTTCTATTTATGCAAACAGTTCATTTTTGCCTCCAGTGTTATTGCAAGAACTGCCCTTCAAGTGCTGCATACAAAAAAATCTCAACAATGACTCTTAATTCCCAGAAACACAACCTCTGTCACTTCATGGAGGATTCGATAATTAGCAGATGCTTTGAGTCAGGTGTGATAGAGATGGGAAAACATTTCATTTCACAGTGCAGTGGAGTGGGGCACAAACAACACCACTAATCTTAAGGAGCTCAATGGCATCACTTATCTAAAGGCACTCAGTGATTCCTCTGCAGTCGTAGCACCATTAATAACAATAATGTCCTCTTGTGCATTCTAAGAGCACAAACCTATGTTCAACTTTCTATCCTCCAGTTCTGAGGAATTTTGTCACTTCTTATAGTCTGACATTTTATAGTCTCTAGCAACCATTCATTGGTTTTTCATTAATTCATCTTCAATAAGTTTTATCCTGGTCATGGTCGTGAGCCAGTCCCAGGAACACTGAGCACGAGGTAGGAATACACTCTGGATTGGACCCCTTCTAAGTCACCACACACAAACACACACACCCATTCGCACATTCATTCACACCTAGTAGCAATTTAACGTAGCCAAACCATCTATCATCATGTTTTTTGTAGGTTAGAAGAAACTGGAGAAATCCACATGGACAAGAGAGAACAGACAGTAAACCCAACTTCAGAATCAAACCTGGGACCCTGGAAATGAGCAGTCAACCATGTTTCCTTTGCTCATTAAAACCCACATTTATTTTTTATGAGCTGGCTAAACTCCATGAAAACTCAATCTGGGATCTGAAACGACAGGGTCAGACTGAGACTGGTGAGAGTAGAGATAGAGACTCAAGCCATGACTCGGTCTTGTTTATGAAGTAGTGTTGTGGTTGAGTCAAGTCAGTAGTGAAACATGCAAAGCAGGCAATGGCTTTATATATCATTAATAAACACTTGTACTAGTTTTGAGTCCCATTGCATGTTTGAGTCAAAGATGAGTTCATCTGGTTGGATGTGTTCCCTGTGCAGAACTGTGAACGTTTCTTGCTCTAGAGCAGGAATTGGATCTAATAGCCCTAGCTGGAGAATCTAATTTGAATTTATGTGGCAGACTCCAAGTCGAGTTCAGAGTTTCTAGCTCTATGTTGATTGCATATTAATTAACTTGCATAGTGAAACTGAATCTTGCTGATTAACTAGCTGCCAGCATGGCAACTCGTATAAGCTATATAACAAACAGCTCTTAGTGTTTTCGCGAATGAAGGATGAGGTTAGTTGTGATGTTCCTCTTAGATTATAGATGCAGACCTTCCCATTTTTTCTTTTATTTCATTGCCTTTGCATCTTAAAGAAACAACATACATGGCACAATCGGAGATGGGTGGGTAATGGCATCCAGCACAAGGGTTTGTGCACTTTTTAGGGTCCTCTCAAGGAAATGAGACTTTCATTTTGACTGAGAATTACTGGAGTAGAAGGCACAGTAATCTGAGTTGTTTGTGTCAGAGATCAGTGAATAAGAATAAGAGACACGATTCAGTAAATTAGTGACTCGGGTGAGATTCAAGTCACGGATCGGAGATGCGAGTCCCTATCTCTGCTGCTCACACTTCTCTCACTCCCTTGTGGGCTGATTTAGAGTGAAAGAAATGGAAAGAAATTGTTCCTTCTCTCAATTTCTTATCAGCACACTTGAGTACAACTATCTTCTGGCTCTCCCTCTGAGTTATGCTGTCATAGCTAGTCTTGCCGGAGCCCCTGCTTGCACTCTGCAAGCAAAGTTCATTGTCCTTAACCATTAGAGGACAAAAGCTTACCTAACAATCTCTCTCTCCGTCTCTCTCTCTCTCTCCCTCACTCTCTGTCGAGCTACACATGCTACTTCTGAGATGTCAGTGATCCTGACCCCTTCTGCTCCCCAGACCTGCCTGACCCATCCTGATGCCTTACTTCTGGTTGGAGTTCTCATCGGTTGAGTTCGCTCGCTGCTGCTGGGGCCCCATATGGACGGCCTGAAGAACCGTTTGGATTGCTGGGGATGGTGCCACCTGGGGGCTGTGG
>CM074938.1:3277139-3289516 GCA_037576815.1 Pangasius larnaudii
CAGGTACATTTAAAATTCAGAAGACCAGGTTACAGAAGGAGGGATTTGACCCCCGTATCACAGAAGACCAGATCTACTTTCTGAACTCCAGAGCAGGGCGTTATGAGGTAGTGACTGAGGAAATCTATAATGCCTTGGGAGAAAATAGGATACCTCTGTGAGAGAGGATGAGGAGCAGGTCAGGTAAAGCCGTGGCATTTCAGGGATCAGTTATTGAGGTGCAAAAGAAAGCAAACAGGATCTCTGTTGCTGTGGCTTGTACTGCTAATATTTAGAGAGACAAGGTTTAACGTTTAGCACTGTTTAACTGAATAGCACTACATTTAAAAAGTGTTCATTTTTTATGTTTTACAGCGTGTAAACCGTGCCTTTTGCATGAGATGCACATTAGGTTAAGGGGGTTCCTCAACTGGATGTTCTGTTACCAGCAAAAAGCTCTATCCGATACGTTGGTCTTTATTCGGAAAGATGTGTTACTCTTAGTAGAGGAAATTTCCGAGGTCAAACTTTTCCGAGGTCAATTTATGCCTGCTAAATGGTGTTCATATAATAACTCATGCGGAACAGAAGTATTATTGCTCTATACCTGTACGAGAGGAGAAGCCTTCTCCTGAACACCAGAGCTGTCGATTTTCTTACATTATTTCCCTCCTGATATTGTGACACAAACACAGACCCGGCAGCACAAACGAATAAATTCCTCATCATTTTGTTGTCCTTTATTTACCACTATTGTTTTAGAGACAAATACTTTTAAGCAATAAATAAAACCTCCTAAAAAAAAAGGGAGTGTATAGTTTACTTTATTAATAATAATAATAATAATAATCCCTGTCTGGGTTGCCAAACACTAACATCAGTGATGTTTTCCGCACTGACTGTGTGCACGTGATTAGCTTGTTTTTAAATGATTGTAGAGGGATATTTCTAAAGACGTCTAATACAAAGTGCCTTAAATCTGTTCTCCCTGAATTTATGAGAAATTAATCATCCATTATAGACAATTTAATTTGGATGTTAGTGTTATTCTGTTACACTCTGTGAGCCATCAGCACTGACAGTTGTCCTGTTTTAACATGATGTGAATGGAAACTGAGCTAAAAATAAACATTATTAAAAACCTGCTTTCATTGATGACTTTATTGTCAGACTTCATAACAAATATTCCTTGATTTCTGGTGTCCAAAACATAATAAATATGAACATTTTTCATTACTGAAATGTTTTTAAAGGAGGGGTGGGGTGATAGGACAAAAATATTGCACGACACTGGAAGATGATATATCGTGATACATTGTAGAATGTATAGGTGTTGGATTTACAGAACATGTAAAATAAATAAATGAATAAATAAATAAATAACTAAAAATTTAAAAAGCTGAGTTTAAAAATACTGTTATTTAATGTCCTATAAAATTGAACATATTTTTTAAAAAACTATATAAAATCTTTGCCATTTTTAACATTTATTCACTTGATTCCAATCAGAGTTTGGTAAAAAGTACTGACAATATCCACAATATTTCAGAAAAAGTATATTGAGATATAATTTATAACAATATCAATAGTATAATCATCATACTGAACACCCCTAATTTACAGACATCCAGAGTACTTCAGCATTAAACAGAAAATATTGAGCAAATTAGTATTATTCATATTAAAATAGTATTTCTAACCTGTTTGTAGTTGATATGTAGTATTTGATATTCACTCATTGCTTCCTGCAACTGCAATTAAAAATTTTAAAAGCCCTCAGAAGTTGCGCATCAGAGGAAAAGTGGCAAATCTGGGCAGATCTGATTTGGCTGAGGGCGGAGCTTATTTCAGGGGTGGAAAAAATGGAAACGGATGCTGAAAAGAAATTTAGGAAATTAGACTGGTTGCATGGGGATATTGAAATCTATGGGTTTTTTTGATTCTTTGAAAGATATCTTTGAAAAAAAAATGTGCATATTTCTGGTCTAGAAGCACATTTAAAAATGGCAATCTTCATCTTTAATTTGATTTAATTAATTGATCTTTAATTTGTGAATGGGGGAAAAGAAAATGTATCTGTAAGTATTTTACAGTTTATCATTTATTACAAGATCATGACTTTTTAGAAGATAACAATCCAAATTCAAATTCAAAAGAGCCAAAATTTAATTGAGTTTGGGGGAAATATTTTTATCACAATAAGAAGGGGATGTCTTTAAACTAATGTCTTAACTTACACTGACTGTTTTCGTCACTCATCAATAGAGGAACATCTGGAAAACACTAATACACACACTAAATATCTTTATAGTTACAATACATGTTTTATTCTGCATTTTGTACTAAGGATGTGCAAACTTTCGCACTTTAGCGTAACTGCATTCGAAGCTAATTTAGTAAACTAATGGATGGATTTGAAGTTGTCGATAAATTACCACTCCACTCTGTAATGTAAATCTGGTCAGATGTGTGTGTGGGTGTGTGAGGGAGGGTTTTGCTCAGGTCTAGCGCTCCACTTTAACGTACACATTCACTGGCAGTACTTTGAGTGGATATTCCTTGCAGGCACTGCAGAAGTAAGGAAACACTCTTGGAGAGATGATGTCCGTGAACGTGTAGAGTGGTGTCCTCTCTCTCGGGTCATAGAACGTCACCTTCGACCTGTCCATATCCAGCACCACCCTCACCACGTCCGGTTGCCTGCTCATGATTAGAGATGACCACGGTGCCGAGCAAGCCTTGTACTCACCGTTCCGCAGTCGAATAGTCCAGAACCCCTCTGCGGGCGTCAGCACGTTCTTGCCCTTCCTCTTCACCGATTCGCTGGCTACTCCGATCACCCAGTAGGTGTTGTTTTTGACTTCCACGTCCCAGCTGTGTTTCCCTGAGCCGAAGCCCTCGGCGCCCAGCATCTCGGCGCTGACGTCGAAGCGCTCTGGGTTGTCCGGGAGCTTGAAGATCTGGGAGCAGCACTGAAGAGTCGTCAGGTCCTCTGACAGCTGGAAACAGCTCGCTGCTGTGTTCGGGTCCAGAATCACAGGAGCTGCACGTGTGAAATGTTTCAAATCATAAAAACCTGGCATCGACCATTTTTGAACTACCCTCACTTCTTTTCAAAAGCTTGACATAAAATCTTTCAAATAGAACTTGAATGCAACATGGACTGCCATTTTAACCTTATTAGCAGTTTAGTCTTAGTGAGATCTCTGGACTACCCTGAAGTTATTGCAGGTTTAAGACCATGGCTTGGTAAATTAGGCATCTCAAAAACCAGGCCTGGTAATGCTCATTTTAGGAGTCAGTCCTGGAGGTCCCTGACCTACAGAGATTCGAGCTTTTCCTGCTCCCTGTCACATCTAAACCAGCTTGAAAGTGTAGAGGAGTAAAGTGGGCCTCAAGGACTGGAGTTAAAGGACCCTGTCCTAAATGATTTGATTAGGATCTAATTTTAGCCTTAAAGAAGAACTCCACCATTTGTGGATTGCCTGGACATTCTGTTGCTAGTTTGTTGGTTGGTGCTGTATTTTTGTCATTCCCGTGAGAAGTTGTTGGTTGTCCGTCACTCTTATATCTCAGGGAGACATTGTTATTGGCAGCACAGTTACAATGGTGTTTAATAGGGGAAAATATTTCACTGATCTCAAGCATAAGGGATAACAGTCTGGTTTTGCTATTGGCTCCGAAAAAACAAAAGCGCAAGCTCTACTTTTCTCACCCACCATTTTTCAGCAACAATGGAAAATCCAGCATATAAGTAGCGGAGACATCAGTGCAAGTGCTGGACTCAAAGTCCCAGAATGCAGTGTAGCTAAGCGACGCAGTTGTGCTAAGTTACGTCAGATGATCAGCTAGTTATCTATGATATGATGAGGACAGTGGCGTTGACTGTGATATTGTTAATCATAATTAATATGTTAATCACGGATGCCGCGGAAGATCACACGTTGATTGTAAAGATTAATACCCAAGTCGGTCAGGGTGGGATTTTGTGCCAGATCCATGACTCTGACACAAATATTTCTTCCTTCATTATGATAAATTGCTCAATACATGTTTGTTTAAAAGCAGCCAGACTGGACAAGACAGCACATCATTTATAATGTAACCTGTGTGATCTGGGAAACACTAATAAATCACACAGATTGATGGTCAGTCACTGATGAAAAAAGACATTTCAAACAGGTGTGACTTGCTGTAATTTATGCTCATTCATTTTCATTAGTGTCATCTATTCAAGCTTCTCAGGTCATGCGAAATAAAAATATCCAAGGCCTAAACCAACATCCATAATTGCTACATAACCTGTATACTTACTATATTGGATGATATTCTTCATCTTCTCCCAGACGTTGAATTTTAAAGAGCCTAAATGTTTGGCTACGTCAACCAAAGACCCTGATATCATCTGTGGTTCCTCGGGTATCCGCCAAGTTCTGCACATAGCGGTGAAAAAAAAAAAATCACTTGATGAATGATGGAGAGTTGAATATCAGTAATGTGAATCTCAGAGTTTGAGGAGTGTTGAGAGAGAGAGAACCTCATGAAGGTCGACATACCTCTTTATGGTTTCCTTGTAATTCTAGAAAGGAAAAAAATACCTTACCAAATCTGCCATGGTCTAATAAACACCATTAATGATGGGTTAAAAAATCTCTAACATGGCCACTGGATAAAATAAAAAGTTCACCGTCGACTACATAAAGGATTTTACCTGGAGGAACGGGATATCCTGAGAGCTCATCTCCTTTTCAATATACCTGATGGTGTTTGTGAGGGATGCGATTTCGTTTTCCATCTCATCAGTCTTTTTCGTTATGGTCTCGCTCTTCTCCGCCTCCTCTTTCTTCAGTTCAGAGAGTTTGACAGCTTCTTCTTCTCGAAGAAATTTGTGCAGCGCTTCAAACTCATCTCTGATCTGCCTCTCTGCATGTTCTGCCTGTCTCTATAATAACAACAATAGCACACCATGTTTTAGAATTGAAGAAATACCAATTTCCCCGTACAATAGTCATGTGCGTATAAATGTAAGTCACCCATAAATTACCAAGTGCATACATGGCACAGCTGATTTACATTTAGTGATGTCCACAAAACTCCATAAAAGGCAAAGCTCACAGAGAGCTGAAAACGAAAAAAAAAATGACAAGTAAACGGGGAAAGAGCCAGTGTCCATCGTTAGCCCACAAGGTTCAGGCAGTAAGAAAGTACCTTGATGTGCTCTGCTGATAGATCATATGTGGATTTAACATTCCTGAAGAACTTCAGCTTGTCCTGCAATGGCTTCAGAGCGGTCTTCAATTCAGCCTGAAATAGAATGGTAGAATATTCTGGTTTCGATTTCAAGACTCTGAAGCTTTACATCATTTTTTAGCCATCAGAGCATGTTTATTTCTATATATCCAAGGCCAATGGTGCATGAGCTACACCCCCCCTGCTTGGGAATGTCATAGCTGTCATAGCATTTGTGTAAGGCGAGAAGACACGGCTATGGTGATGCAAGCTGAGGCGTTGCTGCCCCGGCATTTCCCTGACCCAAGTCATAAAGTCAAAGAGGGTAGGAGCTGTCAACTAGTATGGAGAGTGACGAGCACTTGAGAAAGCACTGGGAATCCGATTTCAGCTTTTTCAGGAGGCTCCCTGCCAGGGCCAATAAAAATATAGGGTTATTCTTAGTAGAGGATAAAGTCTGTTGAGGTCTCAGTGATATCGGTTTCTGAGTAGCTGAATCAAGCCAGATGTTACATTAATATCCTAATGGTTTTTCATAATGTCATTTCATACGTTGGTTATTTATAAGTCATTTGAGTCTTTGTGATAATAGATCTGTCACTTGGCTGATCTGAAGAAGAAAGGTGGAACATATGGTTTTAAAACAGACCATGGAACTCATAGATAGATACATGATTGAATTTCTCTTACTGTATATATTATACGTTTTAAGCAGGTATATTTCTGCTACAGGACATAATGAACAAGACCTGGGTTGCAGTTACATTCCAAGCCAAATCGATATATTTCTTATAAATTGAGAAGGAATACCGGGAATACCTTGTTAACAGACCCTTGAATCATGATGCCTTCTAAGATCTTACTTGTTCTTTCATCTAAACATACCTTACAATCTTGCGAAGCCTCTTCCAAAGAGTATAATCTATGCCCTTTGTGGCTTCCTGATTCTTTGCACTCAACACATGTAGGCTGTAGATCTTCCAGACAGAATAAGGTCAGAGATTCGCCATGTTCCTTGCATGCAAAGGGGTTACTCTTGCGCCGTTCTTTCAGATAACCTTCACAGGACTTCTTGAGCATTGTGCTAACTATGAGTTCCCCCATGGACGAAGGCTGGCAGCAGAGAGGACACTCGCAAGCTTCTCCACCACCCCAGGTGCTCTCCAGGCAGGGTTTACAGAATCTATGTTTGCAAAAAAGCACCACAGGCTCTTGAAAGATCTTCCCACATATTGGGCAGGAGAGGTCATCTTCGAGGACAGAGCGCCTGGTGGTCATTGTGTCTTTGAGAGTCCAGCTTTAATGGTGAGGTTCATATAGGGTTACTGTGCTCCACCCACCCCTCCTAGGGTCTCTACCTCTTCATGAGTTATGCACTTGGAGTTCTAGGAATCTGACTTCCTATTTGGCGTGTGATGTTCTTGTCACTAAGACCTACATATTCAGTGGATCTTCAGAAGGGGATGATACAAATGAGATGTGTGTAAACATCAGAGTGAAACCAAAGTAGCAGGAAGGGATTTACTCGAAGGTGATTATTGACTTCGTCTGGGACGATCATGTGCAAAGAGTGTTTAGGTAACATGGCAGCTGATTATATTCAGCACATTAGCCAGTGCATTACAAGATGAGAAGAGTGGTTTGGATAAATGTAGATAGCATATTTGGGACCAAATAGGAAAGAGCCTTAAACTAAACCAAGTTCTGAAGTACTAATAAGCTGCAAGCTTCAAAATTCCAGTTCTCACATTGAGCACTACAGCAGTGTCCTAAAGAACACATTATAATGATTAAGAGTCCCACTATCCAGTGTCACCTAAAAAATGTTCCCTTTTTCTCAAAGTTTCTTTCTCATGTTGTCTCAGGGAGTTTTTTCCTCACCACTGTCTCCTCTGTCTTGTTAGTGATCAAACTCTGCTTTGGGTTTTCTGTAAAGCTGCACTGTGACTACTTCTAATATTACAAATTGCAAAATTTGAATCGAGGTATCGTCAATGATTTTTAGCATCAGTAAAGTTACCAGAACAACTACAGCACATCCATTCAGAGTTCCTCAAAACACATACCTTGACTTTTACCACCAGAAAGTGTACTTTGGAAGCGCTTGAAGGGTTTGTGTAGATCTGTTGTATATAATTTTATTTGTCCTGTTGTGCATTTTCATTTTACTCTACGTAGTCCTGTGTACCGTGCTGCTGTACTGTTGTGTCTTGCACCATGGACCTGAAGAAACAACATTTAGTTCCAGTGTATACGTTTTATATGGAGTTATACGTGACATGTAGAAGTCTGTTTAAAAGACTGTAACCAATCCACAGAACCTTGTTGAACGTACAGGCTAGAGGTAGAGGCAGTTCTTTTTATTGGAGCCCCTTGCTGGCTGTGAGGTGAATTACAATGGAAGGTTCAACTTGGCTCTAAATACATAGGCAAAATATTATTGCATACATTTAAATAGGGCTAATGAGGCTACTGTTTGAATAGTTTTGGGATTAGGACCATAAAATAAATCTGTGCTGAAGGGGTTCTTGGAATTATATATATATATATATATATATATATATATATATATATATAATTTTTTTTTTTACAGTTAAATGTTTCTTGGGTGCAAAAAGTTTGATGACCCTTGATATATCCCTCCCTAACTTACTGCACCCTCCACTTATGAATCTACATATAGCTGATGAGTTGCTGTGTTCTGATTGGTTGGATGTGGTAGACCACATTTTTCCCCCCTGAGCCCCCCTATATACCGTAATGTGAGGAGAATTTCAAATATTACAGAAAGACTAAAAATCACTAATTCCACCTTAATGAATAACAGTGCAGCATCAGAGCTGTATAATCACGTGATCATTTTCTGTTCTTCCAAACAAGCATGTGAGTGGTTCTATGTCCTCAGTGCAATTTTGGTGGTAACTAAAATACATATTTTTTAATATGTTTAAAATATTTTGAATCTGGCATAATTTGAATTTGGTGTAGTTTTTGGCTTAGTTTTGCTTTCTACAGTAATGAAAATGAACTATGATTATATATATATATATATATAAAGAATAAATTGCTGACTAAATTTAATTATTTTATATAGAGTAATTTACTTAAAATGCTCAGCTAGATGCAGGCTTTACTTATATTTATAAAAGCACACCTTTATAATATTGCAAATCTCTAAATTATAATATATAGATAAATCTATCTATATATTGTGTATATAATAGATATAAACAGTTAAAGGTGCAGTTTGTCATTTTTTAGAGCCCTCTGCTGGCTGTGAATTGCAATTGCAGTGAACACTGACAAATCTCCACCCCCTCACCCCATCTTTCAAAGCTTAAAGCCTCATGAGTTTCTTTTTATAGAAAGCAAGAGGAGATGAGCAACTATCCTTTGGTGGGCGGGGCTTATTTCCAGTCCAGAAAACTTAGAAACAGAAGCCTGAAACGAAGAAACTAATAAGGTCTATTGCACTGCAGAATTGCGAATCACAATGTTTATAGGATGTCTTTAACATTTTGTGATTATTACAAGTCTATGAATACTTTAACAAAATACAGACTGAACCTTTAACTCTGGGCTTTTTTTCCCCAATGGTTCATGATGGATACCAGTTGACTCCAGAGACACCTCAGCCAGTTAGCTCCGTACCACGGAGACACCGTACTAAATATGTCCACAAGCTTGGACGTGTGCCTTCAGCCTCTGTTTTGCCAGAACTGTGTAAAACCTGAAGCGTCTGTAACCATCTGTAGAGTTGGATTGAGTTACCGTGACATGCCCTGTGCCCTTTGAGCTCAAGTGCCTAGATATTTGACCCTTTCCGCTTTGCTTGCTGTTTATAAACATGTAACAGTTTAAAATTAAAAACGGTAAATGTGGGGAAGCTGTTCTAATTCTGGCGAGTGACAAAAATGTCTCAAAACCTCCATTCAGCTCCGCAGTGTGTTGTATAGTAAAGATTTGCTTTCCTTCTGTTTTCTGTTCAGCTTGATACAGTTTCATATGATCGATAGCATAATCAATAGAATAGTATAGAAATTATTTGTAAAAACATGAGCAATACACACTATCTGAAACACTAGAAGCCTACATGGTGTTAAATTTCGGCAGGTCCGCACTTCATACGATATTATACATACAATACAATGTCATCCAATGGTTAAGGAATAAAATTTTGGGGCATGCTGTTATAGTAAAATAATCAACCATGGGGTGGGGTGATGAAGCAGAGTTACTGTTACCACAAGAAAGTTGATTATTTTCCAATAACAGCAGGTGTTTTATTCCTCTTTGAAACATTAATACGTCAATTATAGCAATTTCTTTTATTTACTAAACTACAACACATCATACCTTTTTTTAAAATTCAGTTTATAGTTACATTTAATGTTGTGGAACATCTGCGAAACAAGTTTGTATCATCACTTATACTTACACTACAGCAGATAAAATCAGTTGTTCCCTCACCAGCCTCTCCTTTTCTCTCTCTCTCTCTCTCTCTCTCTCTCTCTCTCTCTCTCTGTCTTGATGTTAATAAGACAAAAAAAAAAACACAGCTTGTCATTGTACCAAGAAACCGCAAATCATGAACTCCTCCTTTCTGAAGATTTTCCCACGGAGGAAAACCTACTGACTTGTACAAAGCACTGACACTGGAGACTCCTTTCATAAATGTTAAATAAACATCTCCTTACAGAAAATTCACCATGTCAATGATTATACGTATTCCTTTTTTAAAATAACAACATGAATTGTATTAGAACAAGCACTTTAATATAAACCTGTGATTTGCAGCTGCACTATTGTCCAAGCTGCTGCTACAGGACATGAATCAACACCTTCTGACCAATCAGAATCAAGAATTCAACACGCACTGTGGTGTAATAATTATTCCTACCTTGCAGTCCTCGATGGTGTCTCTCAGCGGGTAGACTCTGATTCCTACGAATCCCCGACTTGCATGTTGTACATATTGGACACATTTCTCCGATGCAGAAGAGCATCAGCTTCACGCCATGTTCTTTGCACTTTTGCAGAGAAGATTTTTCCTCTCGACAGAACGGACGCGTTTGAGAAACCTGAGCCAGGCACAGTGTGCAAAAGCCGGAGCCACACGAGATGCAGCAGAGGACCAGTGGGACATTAAAGACCTCCCCACATGCCGTGCAACACGGTTCGTCTGCTAGGAGAAGTCGAGAGACTGGTCTGTTCAGTATGTACAGTACTGTATGTTCTCTGTGCTCACATGTATGTACCACCTCAGCAGATACTGTTACAAGACTCTTCTGTCCAAGGAGACTCTGGCGCATGACCTCACAAACTCCGTCTGAAATCTGGACCTGAAGTTATGATGTAATGTTGCTGGTTTTGGGATGGACACTGCAATGGGTTTGCTAAAGGGACAAAAAAACAATTTTCAAATTTTTATTAGAATTTTCATGCAATGTGAAGATAAAAAAAATCTATATTCATACTCTTTAATAGTTTTTAATAGCTATAAAGACATTTTATGCCTTTCTGATCAAATCCTAATGGGAGCTCCCACAGTTGTGATGCCAAATGTTTTGCACTGATATTGCATTTACAGATATGTAAGAAATAACTCGAAACTTAAAAATAACTCCTAAATACAGCACCTCGAAACCAGCATTTGGTTCACAAACGCATCCCAGCTCACTATAACCACCTTACTTTGAAATATAACAATTAAAATACGTCGTGTTTTATTTTATTTTATAGAAATCGTATTATTTCTGCATTAATGTGTGAATCCATTTAACAGCCCTGTTACCCGAACACATTCACCCCTGTGAAATATTTGGTACATTCCACAAGTGTCATGTTCACGCTGCATCATTTAAATTTCCTGAAGATCACCAGAAGAAGAAAATCAAGTTCTCTTGATATTTCTTTTTTAATTCTTATTTCTTATTTATTTATTTTTTTATTTATTGTGATATTGGCTGATGAGGTCACTTTGAAAGTACAACCATGCAGATTCTTAATAAAAAAAAAAATACTTTTTAAGTAAATTAATGTCCTTTTTGTTCTTATGGATGCCAGTTAACTACATTTTGTGTACTTGGCTAATCCAAATAATTCTATGCTTTAAAAAAAATGCACGTTTTCATAGTTTCAGTATTAAACAATTATTTAAAAATATAAAGTTTAAAGAATAACTAAATGGCTTTTACATACTGTTTGGTTGCAATTCATTTGTATAATATTCTGTTGATATCACTTGAGGTATCTCTAAAAATGTACAGAACTTCTTTTTCAGTCATCTCCGTGTTCACGTTCAGCATCAAGAGGCCTCAGTCTCACAATAAAACTTTGGTTCTTTGGTGACTGTAGAGGAGCAAAAACACGTGACCCGGATTTAAAGCAGGATTCAGTGGACGTCCTACAGCTATCAAAAAAGCAAACGGGTAGGACGTAGAAGCAAATCAGTGGGAATTATGTCATGATAGAAGTGTGTCTTTACGGGGACACAATGGAAAATATGATGAGAAATATGTCATTAAATATAGGAGAAAACTACATAGTTTTTATAAAGAAAGGGAAATGTTATGATGATGTAACGTGGGTATGAAAGTGAAGTGCAGGACGCAAGTGCAGACTCAAAGTGTATTAATTTAAGGATCGTAAGTAAATGGATATATTACATTTCACACAACACGATGGGTTACAGTCGACCTGGAATTGTAGCTAGCTAAAATAGAATTGTATATGTACGGAATAAAATGCTGTGTATCCTGGAGAAGTGCTGTGGTATAAAAGAAATAAAACACTTCAAGATGTGATGTTATAGGAAAGTAATCAACCCTAAGGTGGTAACAGTAACTCTGCTTCATCACACCACCCCATCGTTGATTATTTTCCTATAAAAGCACATCCCGATGTGTTTTATTTCTCTTATACCACAGAAGTCGTTACTGTTTGAACGGTTGCATTTGAGAATCCATCATCACTGTGGTATAAGCACTATAAACTGTGACAAAACAGTGAAGTAGAGAAACAAAATAAAAAATGGTTTAATGAAACACATTAAACGAATGGCTTTGGTTCGACCCAGCTAATGTTCAGCTGCAAACACCTTCATATATTTGTTCCAACAGCACAGAATGAGGATGACACCGATAATCAAAACAAGACACATCCCAAAA
>CM074938.1:3289616-3306653 GCA_037576815.1 Pangasius larnaudii
CAAACACCTTCATATATTTGTTCCAACAGCACAGAATGAGGATGACACCGATAATCAAAACAAGACACATCCCAAAACTTAACACCGCTCTATAACAAAACACCTCTCTAAAATAAAACACTTCCCAAAACAACACACCTCTCTAAAACACCTCCCCAAAACAACACACCTCTCTAAAACACACCTCCCCAAAACAACACCCCCACCAAAATAACACACCCCAAAACAACAAACCTCTCCAAAACAAAACACCTCTCTAAAATCAAATACCTCCCAAAACAAAACACTTCCCAAAACAACACATCTCTCTAAAACAAAACACCTCCCAAATACAAAACACCTCTCTAAAACACACCTCCCCAGAACAACAAACCTCCCCAAAATAACACACCTTCCCAAAAACACACCTCTCTAAAACAAAACACCTCCCCAAAACAACCTCCCAAAAACAACACACTTCCCATAAACAAAGCAAAACACCTCTCTAAAACAAAACACCTCCCATAAACAAAACACACCTCCCCAAAATAACACACCTCCCCAAAACAAAACACCTCCCCAAAACAACACACTTCCCATAAACAAAGCAAAACACCTCCCATAAACAAAACACACCTCCCCAAAACAAAACACCTCCCCAAAACAACACACTTCCCATAAACAAAGCAAAACACCTCTCTAAAACAAAACACACCTCCCCAAAATAAAACACCTCTCTAAAACACACCTCCCAAAATAACACACTTCCCCAAAACAACAAACCTCCCCAAAACACCACCCATGAACAAAACACCTCCCCAAAACTCCTCCCATAGACAACACACCTCCCAAATAAACACCAAAACACTTCCCAAAAACTAACACCTCTCTGAAACGACGAGCTAAAAAGGGCCAGGTTATCTTTAACTACCGTTAATTTACGACTTTTATTTTGGAAACAATAATAAAATAACTGAAATCTACCCGGAAGTGAAATCAACTTTATTTCCTATTGTTGATAGAGTCTGGCGTAACTCAGCATCTCCTTCTTTACCGTGCCCGGGGTTTTATCATGAGTTTTAGACGTGAGTGAGGCTCAGTTTGTCGCACCGTTTATTTATTTATTTTTTGCTCGTTTTTCCTCTCTTTTCGACCAAAAAATAAAAGAAAGAAAGAAAAGATTTTTTTTTGAGAGACTAAAGGCGCGAGTCTTTCTCTCGCCATGGCCGAGCCGCGTTGTTTTCAAACCCAGCTGAACTCCATCATGGAGATCATGAGCAGGGCGGTCGTGAGGCAGATCTGCAAAATCGTAGACAGCGACTTGGCGTCTTTACGACTGGAGCTGGAGCGCGCGCTTCACGACAACGCGGCTCTGGGAGACAAAATGCGCGTGCTCGAGAGCGAAGTGGAAACTCTGCGGAAAGCGGGAGCGCGCGCTCCGCGCAAGAGCTGCCGGTCTGTGTGCATCCAGACATCGGAAGGTACCACTTTCCTTTCTCTTTGCTCATACACGACCAGTTTGTGCTTTATCTCGCCCACCTGTCATACAGGTCAGGACAAATCTTCCTAACTTTCCAGACGTCTTACTGCACATGCGCGATCCAACATGTGCCTATCAACTCATGTGCCTAGTGCGCGAGGCATTTTCGGGTAAAAGTCAGTAATAAAGTAGAGAAGGGGATTTTACTACTTGTGGGATTATTTTACGGTGACCTGTAAATTCTCGATATGGTAGAACAGTTTGATCAAATAGCTAGAACCTCAAAAAAAAAAATCATCAGTAATCTCCAGCTACAGTGTGAAGGAGCGAGGCTGGGGCTGATTTCTTTCCAGCCCAGATTATAGATTCATGCACAAATCTTTTCAGGGGAAAGCAGCTAATGCATGCTCAGAAAAGTCGCCAGATGACGTCACAGGGTTATTTACATGTTCATTAAATCGTCATGATCATTTGCATATCAAAACACGTTACATGAAAAAGAAAGATTTTCAGAAGACATAAAGAACAGTCGTCTTTCATCATGACACCGCAAACTATTTATGTATTTACAAAATTCGATCAAGAACACAGACAAAATGAAGCAGTGGTGGTGAGTTGAGGAACAGACGCAAAGGAAATGGTTTCAGTGGAATAATTGGTTTTAAAACTGAAAATATTGTCAAGAAGAGCGTTTAAAGCAAAGAACAAAAGTGTGCAGGTGGGACAACTGTGATCAGTGATTGATCGTTAAGGCCAGTGGTGATCATTGATTGATCGTTAAGGCCAGTGGTGATCAGTGATTGGTCGTTAAGGACAAGAGTGGTCAGTGATTGGTCGTTAAGGACAAGGATGATCAGTGATTGGTCGTTGAGGCCAGTGGTGGTCAGTGATTGATCCTTAAGGCCAGTGGTGATCATTGATTGATCGTTAAGGCCAGTGGTGATCATTGATTGATCGTTAAGGCCAGTGGTGAACATTGATTGATCGTTAAGGCCAGTGGTGATCATTGATTGATCGTTAAGGCCAGTGGTGATCAGTGATTGGTCGTTAAGGCCAGTGGTGATCAGTGATTGGTCGTTAAGGACAAGAGTGGTCAGTGATTGGTCGTTAAGGCCAGTGGTGATCAGTGATTGGTCGTTAAGGCCAGTGGTGATCAGTGATTGGTTGTTAAGGACAAGGGTGGGAAGTGATTGGTCGTTAAGGACAAGGGTGGTCAGTGATTGGTCGTTAAGGACAAGGGTGGTCAGTGATTGGTTGTTAAGGCCAATGATCAGTGATTGGTCATTAAGGCCAGTGGTGATCAGTGATTGGTCGTTAAGGACAAGGATGATCAGTGATTGGTCGTTGAGGCCAGTGGTGTTCAGTGATAGGTCGTTAAGGCCAGTGGTGGTCAGTGATTGGTCGTTAACGCCAGTGATGGTCAGTGATTGGTCGTTAAGGACAAGGGTGGTCAGTGATTGGTCGTTAAGGCCAGTGGTGATCAGTGATTGGTCGTTAAGGCCAGTGGTGATCAGTGATTGGTCGTTAAGGACAAGGGTGGTCAGTGATTGGTCGTTAAGGACAAGGGTGGTCAGTGATTGGTCGTTAAGGCCAATGATCAGTGATTGGTCATTAAGGCCAGTGGTGATCAGTGATTGGTCATTAAGGACAAGGGTGGTCAGTGATTGGTCGTTAAGGACAAGGGTGGTCAGTGATTGGTCGTTATAAACATAGATAGTCACTAAGATCTAAAAATCACCAAATCAAGCTATAAAGTCACCAAGTTGGCAACAGTGAAACAGACCGGAGCGTGATCAACACACACTGTTCATGAAAAAAGCTGAGCTTTAGTCTCTAACTGTACACCTACAAGGTGATCAATATGGAAGGAGCGTGTAAAAAAGTGCCACAAGTACATCAATTCTCATACTGCACCTGATACACTCATACCAGCATCTCACACACACTACCACATCAGTGTTAACACTCATATCAACTAAAGAACATCTGCTCAGCGACGATCCCCTGGTGGTCCCTTTCTAATCATAGTTCACAAACATCATATTAATCTAGTTCTCTTTCTCCAAAACATCAGACGCTCCACCATCCATTAACGGCATCTTCGGGAAGGAGTGGTGCTCCAGTCTGTGGGACAGGAGGCCCAGGACAGAAGAGGAGGCGGTCGAGGTGGAGCCAGATGTGCCTGATGAGGTCACATTTCCTGCCTTTACTTAAACTGTATTCTTTATCACACGTATTGCTGTACAAAAAAAACAAGATGTCTGAGTGAAGTTAAGTGTGTTAACTGTTTGCTTCTTTGATGTAGCCTGAAAACGATGATGACAGCAATGTGCGTGCCATCAAAGAGGAGGTTTCTGAACAGGAAATCTGCGTCATCAATCCAAGTAAGACGGAAATTAAACATCATTCATAACTTGTTTCAGTCAGTGTTTGAATTACACAGGAATTTCCCAACACAAGCATAAGGTTGCCTGAGATCTAAAAAAAAATCATTTTCAATAAAATGGATGATTTTAGCTCTCATGAGGTCTTGTTTCTAGATTTTCTTTTTATTTTATTTTTTAATTTAATTTATTTATTTTTTTTTTATTTAATTTGTTTAAAAACAAAAGAATGCTTTTTTGTTTAAGGGGGCTTTCACACCTTCTTTGCAAACCGAATAAACTTCCAAAATTTCTCCCCAAATTCGTCTCACCAGGTCCCACCCACTGGCTCACTCTGTCCTATCAGACAGCAGCTGCAAGCCGGGGAGCGTGAAGGCTAGCACGTGCTTCCTCCGTCAAGCAAACCTCCACAACCTTTTGAACTGCTGCTCATGCTGAGTCACAGGGCAGCGTAACCCACTCGGAGGAAAGAGCAATCAGCCCTCTTCCGCATACACGAGCTCACAGGCGATTGTGATTGGCCAGTGTCGCTGTGATTGACATGGGAGGGAGCGTATTCCATCCCTCTCGCCCAGACACCAGTCTTGACTAGTCTCTTGGCTCCTGACTCTCCGGGAATCGAACCTGTGGCGATAAGACCAACTCTTTTCTGTTTCGCCATTTAACTTAAACGTTTACATTTATAAATATTGGCACCATCGTTACCTGCAGTTAACAGTTGTAGCATTTTGTATTTTCTCCAATAAAAATCTTTTTGCGTGACTTACGAGGGTAAAACCAGGCAAAAGAAACCCCCCAAAAAATGTACATGTGCTAAATTCCTGACCAATCGCAATACACTGACGTGCAAAAAAAACCATTCATACCCAAATGAACCTGTTTTCACTGCTCTGTCTTGTGCTAGCTGAGGTAGAACGTTAATGTTTGATTAATTATTAAAGATTAACCTGTTTTATCCCAATACAGCATCAAGGAACAGAAGAAAGACGACCTCCGCTTCGTCAGATCGTCATGACGTTTCAGAAGACATGGCTGATGACAGCGCCAATGACGACGACATACACTTCATATCCGCGGGATTTCCGGAGACATCCGACGTCGACACCATGGCGCCGGATTCCCCGAGAGCCGCCGCCACGAAGCTCATATCTATGGATGGCACTGTTCAGCATGTCATAGTGTCAGGCGATGATGATGATGACAATGACGATGAAGATGCTGAGGAACAAGGTCAGCTGGAGTTTGAGCAGCACTGCATGCCCATTGAGTTTATGGAGGGTGAACGGGGAGAAGCCGCAGCATTTGAGAGACAGGACGAGGTGGAGCAGGTGGTGGAGCAGGACATTTTAACCGATTCAGAGTATATGACCAGCTCAGGTGGAGGTAGTGGTCACATTTTTAATTACTTCGACAGATTCAATATACATCACCAACCCGGTCCGGGCGACGACTCGGGCAAGACGGACTTCACCTGTCCCGAATGTGGGAAGACGTTCTTGCGGAGGAACGGCCTCACGTTGCACATGAAAAGTCACCAAAAGCAGAACGCGCACGCATGCCGCACCTGCAAAGTCGTCTTCCCGCAAAAGAACCTCCTCCGAACTCACAAGTGCCTGCCTCCGGAAAAAACGCCGGCCAAAACGGCAGACATGAGGTTCCGCTGCGAGATGTGCGGCAAATATTTTCACTCCAAAGCCAACCTGAAGGTTCACTACGCCGTGCACACGGGAGAACGGCCTCACACGTGCAGCTTCTGCGGAAGAGGGTTCTCACAGAAAGGAAACCTTACCACTCACGAGCGCATCCACAAGGGAGAGCGGCCGTACGTGTGCACCATCTGCGGAAAAAGCTTCACACAGAAAGGCAACCTGACTCACCACCTGGCTATTCATAGCAAGATAAACGGCAGAATGAGGAACTCTGTTGAAAAATGGCAGTGACTTTATTATTGTTGTTATTATTATTATTATTATTATTATCTGTCTTTTTTTTTTTTTTTTTACATGCAGTACAACGAAAAACTGTTTGTATTGATTTCATCTCTGGAAAGAAAGTTTTTTTAATCAAATTTTATTTCACTTACTCACTTTCTCTGTTTGTCAGTTTTTAACACTCTTCAGATGTTTTTTTTTTCTAAGTTCCT
Organism: Pangasius larnaudii; assembly: GCA_037576815.1. Lineage (NCBI taxonomy): Eukaryota > Metazoa > Chordata > Actinopteri > Siluriformes > Pangasiidae > Pangasius > Pangasius larnaudii. Next base: position 3,295,603 of record CM074938.1, read on the forward strand.
AACACCAAAATGTTACAAGAAACAAATAAGCTAATGTGGGAATTTTGTGTAACCAATGCCTGAGCCACACTAAAAGAGAATCAGCCTGATTTTCTGCAGCTGTTTCGTCCCTGATTTTAGGCTGGTCTTAAACAATTGTGGGTGTGGAGTGTGTGTGTATAAACAGAATGTAGAGACAGCCTGAAATATGAATTGGGCTGCATGGAAATAAAAAAAAAATACTTCCTGCAGAGACAATGTTCAGCTGGCTTTCACAAACAGCATGACGTAATCACAGAGCGATGTGTGGTGGCTTCGCTCGTTGTGTCATGTGTCAAAGACAAACCTGTGATTGGTGCAACCACCAGTACACAACTGCAGAGAGTATGGAGCTTGTAAGTGGTGTTTTTTTTTTTTTTTCCCTCATAGACGTCGTCTACACATTAAGCACTCCTGCGCGAGGTCCAGTACGAAGCCTGTTAACTTGCGAAGGTGGTTTTGTCTTCGCAAAATCCTCCGAGACATCGTCTCCTCCTTTGGCAGCTGTATTATGTAAGCTCCGCCTCTCAGTAACTAGCCAGTCACCTTGTGGGTTAGCACACATGCAGAACCTATTAGGGTATTAACACAGGGTGCTTTGCTTGTCCTTTCCATAGATCTCATGTTACTTACTCACAGATTTTAACAGTGACTTCAAATCTGTGTTCGAAACATCATGTCAGTTCATTTTCTGGCTTATAGAAACTGAGCAGTACTGAGAGAGTAGTGCCAAGATGGCCGCCCAATAGATCTTAACTCCTCTGATCTACAAGGTCCAGTCATGGCCCCGGTTTAAAATAATAAATATATACAATGTTCACCACCCAACAATGAGGGAGTGTTCGTCCGTTCGCTAAACTCTCGTCATCTGTAATCTTGTGAGTCCACAAGATCCTACGATCTGAGAGTAAGGATCATTATTCATCAGCATAACCTGAACGCGTGTGGAGTTTTATTCTGGGAGGATGAACAACATTATATCCGTCATTATGTCTGGCATCTCTCACACTTTTTAACATCAGGTAGGATGGTATAAATGTCATAGTGTGGCCCAGGCATAAAGCTTTAATCTCAGCATCTCGTTTCTAGTTCATATGCCAATAGTTAATCTCAAACTACACTCGTTAAAAAAAAAAAAAAAAAAAAACTTTGACTTTGCATCAGTAGTATGGATTTTATGTACCAACTTCAAATATATGATGTATTTTAGAAAAATCTGGTGTGTTTTTTTTTTTCAGTGTGATGATATGAAGCACCTTCTGCATACTTTCAAGAAATGATATATCTACAGGTCTGTGCAAGAGTCTTAGGCACGTGCAAAGAGATGCTGTAGAGCAAAGATGCCTTCAGAAAGAATGGAACTAAACAAAATACTCTAAAGAGCGGTACACGGTAATAAATGAAACAAAGTCAATATTTGGTGTGATGCTTGTTTGGTTTTTGCAGTTTTTGTGCAGTTTGATAAGGAAGTGAGCTGGAAGTGTTACTGAGCATCTTGCAGAAGCAGCCGAGGTTCTTCTGGAGGCTCTGACTGTCGACTCGCTTCTTATTTCTGCAGTGAAACCCAGCAGTCTTCATTCTGTTTTTATTGTCTGAAAAGTGTCTCTTACGTACTATTCTGCTTTACTTACTGCCATACAAACATTTTTTCTGTAAAACATTTAATTTCGTGCTGGAAAACTAACGTTTGGAATCTAAAATGTTTTTGTACGGAATCAATAATGTTGACGTCATAAAATACAAATCTATTACAAAGTTTGTACTAAATAATATAGGGTGCCTAAGACTTTTGCACAGTACTATATATATATATATATATATATATATAAGCTTAAAGTATGTCAGCTTTTTTCCACACAGCAGCACAAAACTTATTTAATTGGATTTTAAATCTGATTTTTAGACTGTCCACATTGCACATTACAAGTGACCTGATTCGTTTGCTATTTAATCAGATTCTTTTTTGTTAATAGTAAAGGTGTGTGTGTGTGTGTGTGTGTGTGTGTGTGTGTGTGTGTGTGTGTGTGTGTGTGTGTACTCTGAATAGTAGTTGTCTTGATACCAACATGGAGATATTATAGCTAAAACAATAAATGAATAAAACTACAGGTAATAAAAAAAAAAAAAATCAGAATTAAACAGTAAAATCACAAGAAACGTTGTCTGCAAATCTACCTTTTTAAATGCAGTTATGAATTTATCTCCATTCTTTTTCTAATCTTTCAGGAACAGTGTTGAAGATGTTGCACAATTTTATGAGGGTGAGTTCACCGGAAACTAATTTCTTTAATTTTGCGTTGTTTATTGCAAATAGGTGTCGTAAAAAAATGTCATTTTTCTACAAAATCTCCATTTCGCTCAACACGAGCACTTCCAGCTTGCTTAAAGAGCTTCTGGATCCCTGTAGAAAATAACTCGATTTTTGCCACATTTTTAAGATTTTCGTTTCATTAAAATGAACTATTTAAAAAAATTAACTTGCAAATCTATGCTGTAATTAAACTAATTTGAATAACAATGAAAAGTAACTTAAGTACTTAAAAATGTTTATAAAATAAAAGAAAAACAACTAATGAATAAAAAAAGAAATTTAAAAATCAAAAGATATTAAAAAAAACAAGCAATAAATAAATCTAAAACTTCTAAATAAATAGAAATAGGTTTTTTAAAACGTAATATGAAAACACAAGTAATAAACAACTAATTATTGTGTAACAAGTACAAATAATTTTAAAAAAAGCAATAAAAACGAGTTAATACAAAATTGAAATAAAAAAAGTACTTCTTAAAGTTATATTAAAAAAAATCAGAAGTATTTTAAAAACAGGATATTTTTTATTTATTTTAAGTCATTTTAAAAATCAAAACTATGAAGGATTTATAGCCCCACAAATAAAGTCACTCAGATCTTGAACGATGAACAGTGAAGCCATTACATTAAACAGTACCAGAAAAAAAACACTCAAAAAAAAAAAAAAAAAGAAAGAAAAATCATGTGAGAATTCATCAGGAACTTTCTAAGCATGATTTATTAATCAGCCAAGAAAGAAATATGAGTAGAAAGCTGATACCAGGGTAAATAAATACTGCAAAGTCTGTACAAAATGCTGAACAACAATAACTTCACTCGCTCAGTAAACACTTCAAATGTAACAGGAGAAATAAAAAAGAATAATAATTACAACCTTCAGCTTCTGAACATTTAGTTCTTAGTGGAACAGTTTATTCTTGTGTGTGGACAACAGAAAAGGTGCAATATAAAAATCATAATACAAGAATAATTTATTCTATGCTAAGAAAACAGTTCACCAACATGCACAAGACTTTTTTTAGTGTTTTTAAATGAGCTTTTACACTGAGCTACCAGTTTATCAGATTCACATAACTTCTACTTAAACCTACACTACAGGTCACTGTACAGGTACATTTACTGACTGGAGCCCGTTCGTGACCCTGCGCCGGTTCAGCCCCCCGCTCTACCCCGGGAAAACTGAGGAAGGAGGGATTTTGGTGTTAACCCCAGCAAGATAATGTAGGAAAAAATGAACATAATATCAATAATGATGCTGTAAGTGAGGACTAAAGCACTCTGTTGTTGCAGGGTTGATGGAGCGGAGTTACTTTTACCACCTTGAAATTGATTCTTTTCCAGTGACAGCCTGTCCCTAAGTGTTTTATTCCTCTTCTACTACAGAGGAGTTTGCCAACCATTACAATGTTTCATACTTTTATACTGTCCGTTTATAGTTGAGACTATACTTGTGGAACGTCTGTGAACATAGTTCCTGTTATTGCTTCCTTTATAGCAGCTATAAACAGTCGTTCCGTCACCAGCCTCACTTTTTTTCCTCACGTTTGATGTCTGTCATGTTACTGAGAAACTAGGAAGCACAAACTCCTCATTCCTGAAGACTTTCCTATGGAGGAAAACGTTTTTTTTTTACTGTTACAATACGCTGACACTGGAGACTCCTTCCATAATTGTTAAATAAGCGTCTCCTCACATAAAACTTGTTTTCATCCCTTACTTACAAGCTAAAGTTACACTGAAAAGAAGATGTCAGTATTTATAAAGTCGTTGTTCCTCTCTCGGCTGCTCCCGTTAGGCGTCACCACAGCGGGTCGCTGGTCCACGTATTGGATTTGGCATAGGTTTTAAGCCAGATGCACTTCCTGACACAACCCTCCCCGATTTTATCCAGGCTTGGGACCGGCACTGAGAGCGCACTCTTGCACGCAGCCTCAGTGCCTGGGGCTGGTTCCCTGGCCAGGGATCGAACTCGGACTGCAGCACTGAGAGCGCTGTGGCCTAACCACTAATCCTCCAGGGACCTGTCAATATTTATAAAGTAATTCTGATTATTTCTGCTCCCATCAAGCATTTTTGCGTATTAGATTCTATTGGGGTGTCAAAAAACCCAACGACAACACTACTGTACCTGATACACTCGTACCGGCACCACACACACACACACACACACACACACACACATACACCTCAGTATATCAGTGTTAATACTGTGCTAAGAATGTACACCATCCAAATAACATCTGCTGAGCATTTGTTCCTTTCTAATGATGGACAGGTTAGAGGGGGGAGCCAATAAATTTAAGCAGTCAGTAACTGTAGCTTAGTTTACCTAAACTGGTAGCTGAGTGTTATGTGCCGATCTGCACAATGCACAGTGTGTGTGTTGACTATTGGAATATCCTAGCTACAGATTTATCACTTCTAACAGGTTTAGCTGTTGCACTGATGGATGTTGAAGCCGTGTTTATAAGCGTAGCGTTTCCCACAGTCCACGCAGCTGTACGGTTTCTCCCCGGTGTGGCTGCGCAGGTGTATATTCAGCGAACTCTTCTGCGAAAAGCTCTTGGCACACTCCATGCACGTGTAGGGTCTCTCTCCGGAGTGAGTGCGCATGTGGATTTTGAGGTACGTCTTCTGAGCGAAGCGTTTGCCGCACACTGTACAGCCGAAGGGTTTCTCTCCGGAGTGCGTCCGTAAGTGCACTTTTAAATAGCTTAAGTAGTTAAAGTTCTTTCCGCAGAACACGCATTCAAACTTCTTCTGCTCCGAACCGGATGTGAAGTTCTTCTGGGCGTTCATGGGCATGTTAGCAGGAAAGAATCCGCCGAACTCCTCCGAGCTCGCGTTGGACGACGTGGCGGTGTCTACGAGCGCAGACGGTCTCGGGTCTGCTCTGACGTCAAACGTCTGTTCGGCTGCGCGTCTCGGCTGCGCGTTGTCTAACGCCGCAGCGTACGTGAGGAATTCCTCGCTCGTCTGAGCCACGTCCCGTTCCACACCCGAGAACGCAGGGTCTGTACGTCAATAAAGTAAAATGTGAACGTTGCAAAGTGTAAACAGTGAGTATATGGTTTATACGGGTCTCATTTACTGCACCTTTCTCGCTGCTCCTCGAGTTGGCTTGTGGCTTGCTTTTGCCAGGGCCGTCCTCAAACGTCTCGTCTTTGATGATGATCATGTCGGGTCCTTCATCTTCCATCAGATCAATAGACTAACAAACAGAAATCAAACAGAATAATTAAACCAGACAGCGTCACCCTCAGACTGCCCCGCCCTCTGACTGCCCTGCCCTCTGACTGCCCCGCCCACGGACTGCCCCGCCCTCTGACTGCCCCGACCTCCCTCAGACTGCCCCGCCCTCTGACTGCCCCGCCCTCTGACTGCCCCGCCCATGGACTGCCCCACCCTCAGACAGTTCCACCTTCAGACTGCCCCTGACTATGACAAGCGTGTGGCAGTGAGGATGACTGACAAGTGACCTCATTTTAAAAAAATACTAGCAAGAAAATAAAACGGGTAACACATACTCCCCGCCCTAGAAGCACCCTACCCTCATTAGACTGCTCCACCCTCAGACTGTACCACTCTTAGACTGCTACACCTTCAGACTGCTTGATTCCTCAGACTGCTCCAACCTTAGACTGCAATACTCTCGAAATGTCCCACCCTCAGACAACTTCAGACTGCCCCAGCCTCAGGCTGCGAATCTCTCAAAACGTCCCACCCTTAGACTACTCCACCCTCGGACTACTCTACCTTCAGACTACTCCACCCTGAGACTACACCACCCTCAGACTACTCCACCCTCAGTCTACTTCACCCTCAGTCTAGTCCACCCTCAGACTACTCCACCCTCAGTCTACTCCACCCTCAGTCTACTCCACCCTCAGACAATCTCAGACTGCCCCACCCCCAAACAGCTGCACCGCTCAGATTTACGGTGACGTGAACGACTTCATCAAAGTCAGATCAGTTCTACTGTGTTTATCACTACTGTGATTAATTGCTATGGGGTAAAGTTACAGTCCCTACCAGTTTCACTGCCCCACCATCCAGAACAAACACTGGGGTAATTTTATGTTCATTAAAAAAACTGATGCTATTACTCCAGCTTAATTACATGACTGAGAGCTAGAACAGAACAGAAATATGGACGGACTGACTGATACACACACACACACACACACACACACACACACACACACCTCTACCATACACGTGTCCACATGGCTCTGATGCTTCTGTACCCCACTAGACTCCTTGTCTCTCCACAGATCCATGCACCACTCCTTCCCAAACACGCCGTCGATGGTGGGACGATGTCCAGCTTCTGTTCAACACAAAGGATTATTCAATCTCGCAATTTCACGTACACGAGGTTCTCCTTACACAAAAAGTAATCAATAGCAGAGCATCAGTTTACAGATTTACACAGCGATCACAGGGCTGTCTTCAGCCATGCGGACTTGTTCATTATCTCAGACAGACTTAACCATGTGTTCCTGATATTGTCTGACACACAGTTATCTATAAAAACGGGTAAAACGACATCACAGAGCTAAAAAAAAAAAACAGTCGCAGCACCATTCTGACGCCGAATCACTCCACACCAGCATCGAATACAGGTCAAAGTAATTTTATTATGAGTAATTTTATTATGATTACTAACGTTAGAGTAATATGGAGGCGTTTAATGTTAAAGAGTAAAGTTAGTCTTAATTTTATTTCAAACATTGTACAACAGGTTAGGATGGAGAGTGTAAGATTACGATAAAGACGCTGAAGGTTAAATAAAATTAATCTTCCTTTTTTTTTTTTTTTGCTGGAACATATATAGCACTGTGCAAAAGTCTTAGGCACCCTATTTTTTTTTTAGTACAAACTTTGTAATAGATTTTGATTTTATGACGTCTACATTATTGATTCAGTACAAAAACATTTTAGATTCCAAACATTAGTTTTCCAGCATGAAATGAAATGCTACAGAAAAATGTTCGTATGTCAGTAAAGAAAGCAGCAGATTCCATAAGAGACACTTTTCAGATAAAAACAGAACGAAGGCTGCTGGGTTTCGCTGCAGAAATAAGAAGCGAGTCGACAGTCAAAGTCTCCAGAAGAACCGCGGCTGCTTCTGCAAGATGCTCAGTAACACTTCCAGCTCATTTCCTTATAAACCTGCACACACTGCACCCGAGACACTGTTTATTTTTTTTAAAGCGAAGGATCATCACACCGAATATTGACTTTGTTTCATTTATTACTGTTTACTGCTCTTTATAGTATTTTTTAATGTAGAAACGTGCGTTTAGTTTCATTCTTTTTGAAGGCACCAGCATTTCTTTGCATGTGCCTGAGACTTTTGCACAGAACTGTACATTATCTTACACATAAGTTAAAGCTTCCTGAGCAAACAGTGGGAAGATTTTATTATAAGTGTAATACAATGTGTATAATATAAGAGTAAGATCAAAGTGTTTAATGATAAAGAGTAAAATTAGTCCTTTTTTGGACATTGTATATATATATACACACATATATATATAATTAAATACCCAAGCTTTAATATAAGGGTAAAATAAAATTAGCTCAAACAGTGTGGAATAAATACGCCAATATTATCTTTAATACTGTAAGAGTAAGATGTTCTTGGATGATGGTGTTGATTATTAAAAAATAAAATTTATTTTACCACCATTTCCTCAGAGAGCTTTAATGTAAGTGTGAGAAAAGATAAGATAAATAAAATGTACGATTAAGATAAAGGTTGGAGGTAATGATAAAATGATAAAATGAGTTTTGCCTTTATTTGTTCAGACAGTGTGGAATATATACTCCAATCTTTAAGCTGTTGGATGTCAGATAATAAAATGCCTTTATTTAAATCGTTGTGGAATAAATACTGAAGCGTTATTATAAGTCTATGATACAGTGAGAGGAAATAAGCATTCAGATACTTCTGTTTTTGTTATTTAATATACTTCCAGTGCATACATCCAGTTCAAATTTACACACATAATGTCTTTTGACTTCATGCTTATAAAAATGAACAAGAAGTATGTATTCATAAGTCAATACAAAAATGATAGGCAAAAAAAAAGTATTTGGACACCAGAAAAGGAAGATCATTAGTACTTTGTTGTAAAGCTGTTGGTGCCAGTTACAGCTTTGAGATGCTTTTTGCAGCATTGTGGTTCAATCTGATTCAGTCCTCTTGGCAAATCATCTTTAATTCCACAAGGTTACAAGGATCCCAATGATGGAATTTCAAAAAACCTCCATAAGATTTCACTGGAATTCAACTCAGGAGATGGGCTAGGCCATGCAAGCTCTTCTGGAGGTATATTAATTGTATGCTCATTGACACTGTCTTAATGAAATGTCCATCTTGAACATGAAATGTAATGTTTACCTTTATTTGTGTCTCTGTAGAATAATTATTCCAGCATTGTTAGAAGTATAAGATGTGATGTTGTAAGAGTGTTGTAAGAGTGCTATGAGAGTGGTATGAGAGTGTTGTAAGAGGGCTATGAGAGTGCTATGAGAGTGTTGTGAGAGTGCTATGAGAGTGCTATGAGAGTGCTATGAGAGGGCTATGAGAATGTTGTAAAAGTGCTTTGAGAAAGCTATGAAAGTGATATGAGAGGGCTATGAGAGTGCTGTAAGAGGGCTATTAGAGGGCTATGAGAGTGTTGTAAGAGGGCTATTAGAGGGCTATGAGAGTGTTGCAAGAGTGCTATGAGAGGGCTTTTAGAGGGCTACGAGAGTGTTGTAAGAGTGCTATGAGAGGGCTATGAGAGAGCTATGAGAGTGTTGTAAGAGTGCTATGAGAGGGCGATGAGAGGGCTATGAGAGTGTTGTAAGAGTGCTATGAGAGGGCTATAAGAGTGCTATGAGAGGGCTATGAGAGTGTTGTAAGCGTGCTATGAGAGGGCTATGAAAGTGTTGTAAGAGTGCTATGAGAGGGTTATGAGAGTGTTGTGAGAGTGCTATGAGAGGGCTATGAGAATGCTATAAAAGGGCTAGGAGAGTGCTATGAGAGTGTTGTGAGAGGGCTATGAGAGTGTTGTAAGAGTGCTATGAGAGGGTTATGAGAGTGTTGTGAGAGGGCTATGAGAGTGCTATGAGAGTGTTGTAAGAGTGCTATGAGAGTGTTGTAAGAGTTCTATGAGAGGGCTATGAGAGTGTTGTAAGAGTGCTATGAGAGGGCTATGAGAGTGTTGTAAGAGTGCTATGAGAGGGTTATGAGAGTGTTGTGAGAGTGCTATGAGAGTGTTGTAAGAGTGCTATGAGAGGGCTATGAGAGTGCTATGAAAGGGCTTTGAGAGTGTTGTAAGAGGGCTATGAGAGTGTTGTAAGAGTGCTATGAGAGGGCTATGAGAGTGCTATGAAAGGGCTTTGAGAGGGCTATGAGAGTGCTATGAGAGTGTGTAATGTTGCATATGCATTGTTTACCTTTATTTGGGACCTTGTGCGCCTCGGCTCTCTCCTGTGCGCTCCTCCTGCTCTCCTTCAGCTCGCTCTCTAACAGATCGCACTTCTTCTTCAGACCCTGGTTCTCTGAGATCCTGCGAGAAATCTCTCTCCTGAACACCGCATGACTCTCCTCCACCAGTTTACCGATTTCCAGCACAGCCGTTTTCGCCAGCATTTCCATTATGGACGCTAACTGGCTCTGAAAATGGGAGTCGCTCACCATCGTCTCCACCATCTTTATTATTATTATTATTATTATTATTATTATTATTATTATTATTATTATTATTATTATGGAAGCAGAAAGTCACAGTGCTGCACACAAACTCAACGCCTTTTCTAACAGTGGCACACTGTTACACTTCTCCCTCTGAGCACTGTTTCACCTCCGGCTGTTCCCTTACAGCTCTTTTCTTTACTTTATTGTGGAAGGAAATGGAGAAGGGGATGCTGGGATTGCTTACCGTAACCCTCAGAATAGCAGCAGGGCTCGTGTGTACCAAAGGGGAAAGTATAAATATAGCCTGAAGGGCGCCATTGTGCTTCACCTCCTCCTCCTCCAAAAAAAAAGGGGGGGGGGGGGAAAGAAAAAAGCACGCGCACACACACACACACACACACACACACATCCCTGCTCCTCTTATTAAAGGTGGGATTCGGAGAAAATTCAGATGTCGCGCAGTCTATCATATAAACGTAATCAACCAAGACATGTTTGTTGCCCCTACATCTCTGACAAGGCTAATGTTGCTAACAAGCAACTGAAACGAATGGCGACCCATTAGCCTCACAAGGACTGCACGCAGAAATCATCATCCACATCTCAACACATGCTCAGCTTGTTCCCAAATCACAATCACAATCACAAAAATCACTAAAATGATTAATATGCAGAAACATGTCGTATAATCATTTAACTCTTCATTTTTGGTTGTCTCATGAAGGGGTTTAATAGGGGGAAAAAATGAAAAAAAAATTGTATTTATTTATTTATAAATAAATAAATAAATAAATAAATAACTTGTAAAAAAGCTTGTAAAAGTATTTTTGTTACTTTTTTAATTATATATATATATATATATATATATATATATAATTATAGTTTTATATATATAACATTTCATCATTTATATTTTAGATACATTTTATATAACTATAATACATACATATACACACACATTATTTATATATATATATATATATATATATATATATATATATATATATATATATATATATATATATATAT
>CM074938.1:3334159-3349516 GCA_037576815.1 Pangasius larnaudii
TTCTTCTGTTGCAGCCCATCTGCCTCAAGGTTTGCTGTCTTGTGCATTCTGAGATGCTTTTCTGCACACCACAGTTGTAAAGAATGATGATTTGAGTTACCATAGCTTTCCTGTCAGCTCGAACCAGTCTTACCAGTCTTATATTTACAGTTGCAGATCTACGAATCTGAATATGGATTTATGGCTATCATTGCATTTACATAAAATTACTTCTGACAGAAAAATAACTCCATAATTTGGTAATTAGAGAGTTTGTGACCTGGAGCGTGCCTCTTTGTGGCAACGCCTTGGTTGAATTTAAGGAATCTTCACATCTCCAGCTGTAATGACAGTGTGAATGGGCCAGCAAGCCTTTTTTCTCTGCTCCTACACCAGCACCATGGCTGTCTACCCTCTCTTTATGGTTAGAGTAACTTACAATTATACTGAATGAATCCTGCTATCACACTTTAAGTTGCGACTTCTACACTGAGCACGTGTGTGTGTGTGTATTATGTGTGTGATACATCTGCTGAAACACAGGACAATAATATTTGTCCTCTAATAGCAGTTAAGGCTCAGGACAGAATATAACAAAGAAACCAGTGGACTACAGAGTGCAACATAATTACACACTAGAGGGAGGAAGATGGATCTGAGTGGGAAAAAAAGAGTTTTTATTCGTCGTTAGTGCGGATGACAGTTATACTCCATTTTTTGCTTTTTACATAGAACGACACGTGTTTTGTATTCTGTAAGGAATAACACGCTTGGTTTTGTGCTGTTATAGGGAAATAATGAACCGTGGCATGGTGTGATGCCACAGAGTTGCTGTTACTACCACAAAGTTGATTCTTTTCCTATAACAGCATATCCCGAATTATTTTATTCCTCCGATAACAGTGTAATTTATCAGCGAATATAATTTTTATTTTATTAATGAGTGACGTTATACTGCAGTTTTTATCCATTTATATGGTTATGGTTATTTATGCACTCATTTACAGCTTTTTTTTTTTTTGGAGTGGGGGGGGGTTAATACTTTCATTTCACACATGACCTCTCTTGTCTTGCTTGAGTCTTCTCCACAGACCCACCTGACATTTTCTAGATTTCAGTCTTCATGAAATGTCCTCTAATAGTTGTTCATTATTTTCCTTTTAGGTTCTCTGGTATTTCTCTTTTTGCTAAATGTGTAATACCTGTATTACCCACTAGAGGCCATGAAAAGGGTAATATGATGTTCAAGCCGTTAACCTTTCCTCTCTGAGGTACATGCTGTAGTTATATGTCTATAATTCATTTCTCCTTTGCTAAACCATAGATGAGATTGGTTGTAATGTGGTGGGGGATCAGTTGTAGCATCTCAGTTCATTCATTCTGTGGAAGTACATTTTTGCAGAATATTTTAGCATGCAGTAAAGAACCCTTATGTAGTATAATGTTAGTACACTTTCCTTGTAAAATGTGTTCTTAAGTGGGGGTAGGCAAGTTGGGCACCACATCTCAGACAAATACATCAATCATATAAATAACAGCTGATATGCTCAGGTCTTTGAGCTTCATCCTTGTGCCATGAAGTTTTCCAGGAAGGAAACCATTTTCAGGTAAGCAGAATCTCTTTTGTGTATTATTAAGTATATTGCTTGTAAAATGCTTGTAGCTTGTATTAGTAACACTGTTAATTCCATGCTCCCAAATATCTTGTAATCTGAAATGTTAACTAACTTACGTAACATTGACAACCACCAGTCATGATGACTGATAGTCAGTTAGGCAGTGATCAGAACTAGCCTTTAGTTTCTTTTGCAAACAAAATGAACACAATCCACAATGGTTTCCAGATGTGTAAAATTACTTTCAGAGCCCAAAATCTGACTTAACAATAATTCATTAACCCGAAATGTGCTTTTTAACATCCATTTTCAAAGTTTGTCTCCCCTTTGCTGTTATAATAAGCTCAATTCTTGTGGGAAGGCTTTCCACTAGAGTTTGGAGCAAGGCTGTGGGGATTTGTGATCATTCAGCCACAAGAGCATTAGTTAGGTCAAGCGCTGATGTTGGGCGAGGAAGCCTGGGGTGCAGTTGGCATTCCAGTTCATCACAAAGGTGTTCGGTGGGGTTGAGGCCAGGGTTCTGTGCAGGACACTCGAGTTCTTCCACTCCAGTGTCTTCATGGAGCTCGCTTCGTGCACAGGGGCATTGTCATGCTGGAACGGGTTTGGGCCTTTTAGTTCCAGTGAAGGGAAATCTTAATCCTAAAGCATGCAAACATATTCTAGAAAAATTTGTGCTTGTAAATTTTCTGGCAGCAGTTTGGGGAAGAACCACATCCTGTGTGGGTGTGTTGGCCATCCTCTGAACTAGTTATTTTTGTGCTTAAGCTACTGTCCCTTAGCAGGCAGGCAGATGATGCTAATGAGCATGTGCAGAGTGAGTGCCACCCCTGTAGCTTGTTGTTGATTGGAGAAATTGATGATAGTGTTGACAAACTTACCTCTGTTACAACTCCATTCTCCCATACTGTACATAAGGGTGGAAACCACAGAGATGCATAAACAATAACATTAAAAATGAAATTGCAATTCATCATGCTTAGGGAACTGAAATATTCAGAGTAAATGAACTAAAGATGGAAGTAATGTCGTGCTATATATCATTTCTAACTTTAATAGTCACACACATACCACATACACTTATCCATAGTGTATTAATAATTGCTGTGACCACTAGTGTTGCCTGTTGCACACTCAGCTCTGTATTGAACACAAGCTGTGGGTGATAGGTGTGTCTAAGAGTGACAGTGAGATACACTTCCTCTTCACGCGATGGTGAAAGCGCGTTGGCCAACCTCCTGCTTTAGAGGAAGAGAAGTGTACTTAGAACAAATGTGTGAGGAGAGAAAGAGTCACATGTCCGCTTCGAGGCCTGCTCAAATGGTAGCACAAATCTAAAGAGTGACCCGGTACTGCTGTGTTTGGATCTTGGATCTATCTTAAAAATCATCAGCATCTTCTGTGAAGTTGATGGAGTAATGAGGAGGTGAAGATCCACTCTGATGTCTGCTGGTGGTTCGGGGATGGAGGACTCGATGGAGGAGACGACAGCGGCCACACCATTACGGCAACCGAAGGGTGAGCTTAATGACAAGTTGGACAAGATACAGCATTTTCCCCCTCTATTTCTATTTCTTTTATTTAAAATACTGAATAGTCTTCTATTTGTTTTGGGTGTCTTGTTTTGGGTGTCTTTGGGTGTTCCTTTTCATAGTTTGTCTGCGTGTGTGTGTGTGTGTGTGTGTGTGTGTGTGTGTGTGTGTGTGTGTGTGCGCGCGTGTGCAATGCAAGCGCACCACATCTCAACCAGTGCACGATCAGTGAGAGCACTTCCTGTCTAAAGTTGCATCTTGTATCCAAGCTGCATCTAAGAATAGCTCTGACAGGCAACAACTGTGCAACTGCTAATATAGTAATTTAGCACTGTACTCATTGCTGAATGTAGGAAGCTCTGAATTTTTTTTTAATATTCTAAATTTACATACATTAGACAAGGTAAAGGAGAAAGGAGGCCCAGAAAGTCTTGATTATGGAAACTCTGTATCTGCATGCTTTACTACAGAAGACATTTTTTTCCATGTTATGAAAGTGACATTTTCTTAAAATTTACATGATTTGGCACGATGTCTGTTTGATTTAAAACTAATAAGACTATTGGAGAGTGTTAAATCCCAAAAGATAGACAGCAAATGTCATAATGGATGAGGGAAATTGACCATGAAACTGCTATTTTACTTTTGAGATATTTTTTGTGCTCACAGCTGAAGTCTGAAGGGATAAAAGTGCACCTGCTACAGTCTTCATTTGTATCCAAACTATATATGACTGACAATTTAACTTCATTCATCATTTAAAAAAAAAAGCCTACTTGGCTACAAAAAAATTGATGAAATAAGCATTAAATCTTACCTTTCTTCTAGAGAATATCACTTTCGTAAGTACTACTATTTTTTTTTAACAGTATTTTCCCTCAAAAACACATGGCGCATTATTGACACACTTATAAGGAATATTTTTAATTAAAAATGACCAAAGCTATCATTGAAAAACATTTTATAAGTGTTTCTGGTAACTGTTTTAGCCTTTGACCATTTCCTGTTTTTCTATGATTTTGCACACATATGAAATCCCTTTATTATTCATCACCATATTGGGAAAAAAGAGCTTTCATTGCGAAAGAGGCAAATGATTATTGACTTGCACTATTCAGGTAATAGATATAAAAATATGCAAGAAGTTATTAAGCACAATCAGTGCCAAAATATCACGGTTTTGAAATTTAGGTTGAACAAATATCGATTTATTTAGCATTTCCAATAAAAGAAGCTCCTCCTGGCAGCTAAAAAAAATGTAACTCCTGTCCTTGCCAAGCATCATTAAAACTACAAAAGAAAAAGTGTGTTGTGATCAGATGTGATCAAAATCAAACTTTTTGGAATGTCTGGTGGAAAAGGGAGACTGTGTACAAGGAAACAAATCCCAAACTCACTATAACATATGATGGTGGATCATTGATACTTTGGGGTTCTTCTTAAGATTTCCGCTAAATACCAGGATATTTTCGCCCAAAACCTGGTTGCCTCTGCCAGGAGGTTAAAATTTTTTACAAATGGTTTCTGAGTCACTGGATTTTATTCCTGTTGAAAACCGTGGTTTGAAAGGACGAGGCCAGACTGTATGCGCCAACGTACGAATATAAAGGAGCTAAAAGTTCTACTTTTTAAAGAGGAGGATCCAAGAGCCTTTAAGTGTCCCCAGTCGTATTAGACACTACAGGAAGAAGCTCAGTGCTGCAATCGTGGGGTGCCAAGCATTTGCAGAAAACCTTATGTTAGGAAAAAAAAAATATTGTGATCAAAATATCACGTATTGCATGTGTTATTTATTGTGTATGTCAAAAGTATAAATTACCTTAGGATAAATATGAACTTGAATGTATATGAATATGTACATGAATAGCAAAGTAGCATTACAACATTGTACTTAAAGAGCAATGCAGATAAAATGGAGCTGAATTCACAGGTACCGTATCAAGTGACAATGCAACAATATAATGAGGAAATAAGTTATTAAGTGGAAGTTCTTTTATGAAACGCAGAATTTTAAGGGTTTTTTTTGCTGTGTGTGTGCGTGTGTGTGTGTGTGTGTGTGTGTGTGTGCGCATATGTGGGTGTGTGTTGTGCATGTCAGTCATTTCCACTTTGACCTTGATGACTTACTTACAATGAAACTGAGTTCCTCAGGGAACTTACACTGACACTGACCACATCAGAAGTGGAATATAATGAAGGAATGCTCTCCCTCACTACAGAACAGAGATTAATGGCGTTCGCTGTTTTTTTTTTTTTAATCCTGCGCCATTCTATGACTTTCTTAAAAACCTCTTAATGGAAAACAAGTGTTCTCTGCTCCTGCAGCACATCACTTTTCTGCCTGCATGCAGGATGTGGTTAACCAAAATGTAGCACAGCAACGAAAGACAGAAAGAAATTGTCAGTTTCTCAGGTGTTCATTATATCACAGGAGTTTACTGTTGAGGTTTGACTCTATGTCTGAATAGCTATGATTTATGAGTGTACAGTTATATAAAGTACCAATATGCATACATGTGAAGAAGAAGACGAATCCAGGGCAACGCATTGTGTAGTGGGTTTAAGTAAGAGATGTAGAGGTGAGAAATGTTGCAGATGAGTATAAAAAGTTTCCACTAGGCAGCTTCAGAAGCACTGTTACTTGCAAAACTGGTGACTTGTCTCCAAAACATGTTTCACAATACAGGGACATTTTTATTATCACTATTCACAATATAGTATGGCTTCAATGTACGATGAGGGGGAAAAAGTATTCAGATATTGCTGTTTGTGTCATTTATTATACTTCCAGTGAATATATCCACTTCAAATTTACACACATAAGGTCTTTTGACTTTGTACTTATAAAAACAAAGATATGTTCATAAAACAACAACAGCATTAGCATTTAAGACATCTGCCATAAGAAGTCATTCGCTTTTTTTGCAGCACTGTGGTTCAATTTTCGTTCTCAATGCCCCAAGGTTACAAGGATAAAATTTTCAATAGAATTCAAGTCACGACATTAGCTAGGCCATGCAAGGCCTTCTTGAGTTTGGCTGCATGTTTCGGGTCGTTTCTTTTAGATTCAATTTATTGGCTGATGAGATTACATTCTGCTCTAATAAGTCCTTGTACATCGCTCCATTCATGTTTCCTTTCGAATGTCCCAGTACCATGGGCAGAGAAACAGCTCCATGTGCTGATGCTTCCACCACCATGCTTCACTGTGGGTATGGTGTTCTTGAGATCATATGCACAACATTTCTTTCTCCAAACATGATGAGCTGAATTATTGCCCAAGAGTTGTTTTGTCTAACCAGAGTTCTGATTTGTCTAAATGCTTTTCTCTGTGCTTCTTTTTCAGCAGAGGAGTTCTGTGTGAGGTATAGGAACGGAGATGATTGTGGCACAGTTTGGTGCTTATTGTTCTCTGTGTAGCTGTTGTTCCTGCTGCTGTCAGGTCGTCCTGCAGCTCTATTTGAGTGACTGCTGCCTTCTCTCTTACCTTCCTTATCATTAGTCTGAGGGCATATTGTGAAATCTTGCATGATGGAACTGTCCGGGGATGATTAGTTGTGCTTCCATGAGCTCTCCACTTACATATTATCAAGCAATTATACTGTCAACGATGTTTAAAGTCTTTTAGATTTTTAACTTCAAGTGTTGTTTAATAATCCTGAGAACTTTAGGAAGCTCTTTCACCATGATTGCTACTTTTTGCCTGAAATCTTCCCAAGCAATCCAAGGCAATTTTATAAAGATGCCAGTAAAATGTTTCAATATGTTGGAATAAACAAGACCCCATGTATAATATGAGACAGTTCCTTTCTTTGCCTCTCTAGAAGGCATGAACTCCATCTAATTAAAAAAAAAATATGTTAAGTTTCGCTAATTTGCTAACATTTACTGACTATATTTAACTAAATTAGCCTGTTTCATTTCCTAATGCCAGGTTAGACTAGCATCGATTCCAGTAGCTAACATAACTAGCTAATGGTAAATATTAGTTATTTACATGGTATTTTAGTTCAGCTTAATTCATTAGCACTACGTAGTGGTAGTCATGCATGTGACTTCCCATAGGCTTTTTTTCCTGGCTGGATTGGAGTACCACCCAATTTAGCTTCCTAAAAATCCTTTTGAAATTGAAAATCTGGCTTTTAAATAACTAATAATTGGACATTAGACACAGTTTACACAGAGTTCAGGCTGGCTAGATAAGATGCAATTTCAATCTACCTCACCGGATTTGTCAATGAGCTCATCTCAACCCACATCCCCTTTGCTCTTTCTCTTCCTGTATTTACTTAGTTTGTTCATTACAAAGCATTTATTTCTGCTTAAGTTCATTTGGTTGCATTTTTAAGAAGCCACTCTTATGTGTTATGTAAGGAATAAAACATTGGTGGTTGTTCTGTAAAAAGAAAATAATCAACAACAGGGTGGAGTGATGCTGCCCGTCATGAAGTGGAGTTCACCCAGAAGTTGATTATTTCCTTACAATAACAGCATGTCCCGAGGCGTTTTATTCCTCTTATACCACAAATATGTGCCAGTGATTGCATTTTTTATATTACTTAAGAATAACTCATCAACTTTGTATCCTTTTATAGTTACTTTTAATGTTGGTGAACATCCAGTAAGCAAGTTAGTTCCTGTTATAAGCTGTAAACAGTTGTTCCAGCCTTTTCACTTCAAGTTAATAAAACGTTAAATAAAGCGTTTTATTCCTTACATAATACAAAAAAAACACACACAAAACGCATAAATTTGTCTGTCCTTAAGACTTTCCATGTCGGAAAACAGTTACAGCTTTACCTCTGACTGTTACATAACAGTGACAATGGAGACTCCTTCCATACATGTTAAATAAGAGTCTCCTTACAAAAAAACCTCAGCATATCCACAATTATACATATTTCTTTAAGTAATAACAGGGATTTTAAAATATTTAGACTTAGATTATGTCTATTATTAAGTCTCTCGGAATTACCTGTTACTGTAGAAACGATGAGGTGTTCCAACCAATCAGAATTGAGAATTCAACAGCGTTGTGGTATAATACAGGAAAAGTACAGTAGGTGAGAGAGTTTGGATTGACCCTGGCCTACCTGACAGTTGATCAGTTCACCTATTGCTCAGTAATATCATTACAGATAATCTGAATGCCTACATACTCCATTTATTCAACTATGTGACACCCATTCACACATTTCTCTCTCTCTCTCTCTCTCTCTCTCTCTCTCTGTCTTTTTCAGAAGGTGGTGTCTTAACTAGACAGCCAGCGACGAAACGCTACAGTGAGATTTTACGGGACTTCGATAACTTTGAGCTTTCCTTAGTGAGCAGCACGTATGTAAACCTTACCTTACTGTCTGTTTAACTGAACATATAATATGGCTATCGTTATTGACTGGGGTTTTATAGACTGGGGTTTGGGTTCTCTGTTCTTCTTGTTACAATTATTTGTTCTCAAACGTTTGTAGTCTGAAGCCCTCACACTGGATATAATTTTTTTTTTTTTTGCACTATAGGCTCTTCATTATCATGACTTTCATTTGACAGACATGACAAATATCAATATAAATAGCGAACATTTTACAAATCTGAAATGAGTAGGGAATAAATCACTTGGGGCTGTGCTACTATTGGGTTACAGTCAACTTTGTGGTGTGATGTAGCCGGACATGAAATGTAGTTTCTGTTGCCACACCGAAGTTGTTATTGTTTTCCAATAACAGCGTGTCAAGTGTTTTACTCCTCTTATACCACAGGTACTTTGTAATGATTGCATTTTTGTTTATAGTAACATTCAATGTTGTGGAACATTACGTAACCAGTTACTTCCTGTTCTCACTTACATTACTGCAGCTATAAACAGTCTCTCTTTTTTTATTTATCTGGAAGTTAAGACAAAAAAATCGCAGGTTGTTGTGTTACTGAGAAACCACTCTCCTCTGTCCTGAAGACTATCTCGTGTTGGGAAACTTAAAGTCACGGCTTTATCTCTGTTCCAAAATATTGCCAATAAAAGTTTTTTTCTTACAAAAAAAAAAGCCTCCAACAACACTATGGTATAAATTTATTTGTACCACAGCAGTCTTGAATTCTCGAACCTCAGGTGGTGTTGATTAATTTTATATAACAGCAGCCCTGACAGTAGTGCAGCTGCAAATTTATATTAATGCACTTGTTCTAATAAAGTATCAGTTATTATAGTCAGACACTCCTTGTGAAGTTTTCTGTGAGGAAACATTTGTTAAAATTTTATGGAAGGAGTCCCTAGTGTCAGCGCTTTGTAACAGTACGTTTTCCCACATGGGAAAGTCTTCAGGACAGAGGGGGTTTCACTTTTAGGTTTCTCAGTAAAATCACATGCTTTACGGGACAGAAAAGGAGAAATAGTTGAAGGAATGACTGCTTAAAGCTGCTATAATGTAAGTGATAACAGACACTAACTTGTTTTGCGTACATTCCACAACAGTAAACGTAGTTACAAGTGGTTTAAAAAGTACACTCATTAAGAAGCTGAAAATGCTGGCAAATCTCATGTACTGTTATAGGAAAATAATCACCTTTTTTTCAGGCCACATCACACCACATGCCTTTCGTTATTTTCTCATAACTGCAAGTGTTTTATTTGCTCAATGTTGCATGAGGGGAGGGTTGTGTGACTTGCTCGCTTGGTCAGAGAGCCTTTAAAAGGCCTGTTTGTAAGTGTCAGCATGCTAGAAGTGTGAAAAAGGCTGATGGGGAATCTTTAATGTTACACCTTCTTTTTTGGTTAAAATGCTGTCCAGGAAGAAAGCTGCATGTATACATGTAGCAGTACAAAAGTTTAAGACTGTGAAGTGTAATGAAAGTTTATTGTCATGTGCAAATCTTATACTGGAACATGCCTATTTACTTAAGTATTAGATTATGCTGCATTATAATTAGTAGTCAATTAACTACTTATTGGATGTCCTCTAACACCTCTGTATGTGTTCCTGTGTGCCTCAGGTCTGTCGAGGAGCTACTCGGAGAGCCTGATGTTCAGTCGCTCTCAGAAACAGTAGACGCAACACTGGATGATTTGTCTGTAAGGCAGAATAATCCACTTCATGCTTGTTGTTGTTTTCTTAAGCAGCATTTTGTCTGGATTGTCAATTTTTTTTTTTTTTGGTCTTTTGCTCTTTGCAGAGTGAAGATGTGGACAACACACTGGTCTGTCCTGATGGAGAAGAAAAAGATGGTGGCATGTCGGGTAAATCCTTAGCTCAATGCTTGAAGGAGAAAGTGACGTGTGTGTGTGTGTGTGTGTGTGTGTGTGTGTGTGTGTGTGTGTGTGTGTGTGCTTGTGTTGTATAAATATATCTATGTACTTGCAGTCATAAACAGGATTCACACCAAAGCCACAACTCACAGCTCATCACTGACATGTCCCGAATCTCCCCACCCATTTTATCACTCGTGTCTCAGAGTGGAAGGAATGAGCTCAGATAGATCATTTATCAGGTCTTTTTTCCCACCAGAAAATGCAGTGTGAAGCTAACACTGACCTTTATAGTGCTAGCGTGCTTTTGAAAATCTCATTTATTGATGCATTTTTCAGATTAATACACCAGAACAAGAATAAAAAAACATTATTTACAGAAGAGCCCTTGTTTTTTCTCTGCAGTGATATACACTTTATATACTATGTGTGTGTTTCTGTATGTGTATATATATATATATATATATATATATATATATATATATATATATATACAGTACTGTGCAAGAGTCTTAGGCACATGCAAAGAAACACTATAAAGTAAAGATACCTTCAAAAATAACTATATTAAACATTTGTCCATAAAAAAGCCACTATTAAAAGCAGTAAACAGTGATAAACTGAACAAAGTCGATATTCAGTGAAACAACTCTTTGCTGTTTCAAAAATGCACCAGTTGTCTCAGGTACACTAAGGGAATTGGCTGTAAGTTTTTCTGAGCATCTTGGAGAATCTGCCACAGTTCTTCTGGAGACTCTGACTGTCATACCTGTTTCCGTTTTTGCAGATAAACCCGGATAGACTTCATTATGTTTTTTGCCTGAAAAGTGGTGTATTATGTAATATGTTACTTTCTTTACTGCCATACAAAATTCTCCTGTAACATTTCATTTTTTGTTGGAAAAGTAATGTTTGGAATCTAAAAAATTTTTATTGACTCAGTAATGCAGAAGTCATAAAATAAACATTTAAGACAAAATTTGTATTTAAAAATAATTAGGGTGCCTAAGACTTTTGCACAGTACTGTATATATATAAGTGATATAGGTTATAACTGATATTGCAGACAATAACTGAATGCATCGTCATTAAAATGGCCACCATACATAGATTTTGATCTGTTTTTCACACTCTCACTCATTCATTAAGCAGTAAGTGTTTAATTCAGCAGGCATTTAATTCAACATGAAGTTTACTTAAATATTAAATTCCTGACAGGTTCTAAATATTAACAAGTAACTAATTAGGAGAATTAGTGTATTTTAGATATTATTATTTATTATTATCATTATTATTATTATTAGTAGTAGTAGTAGTAGTAGGAGGAGGAGTAGTATTTTGTTGTTAATGCTACTGTTGTCATTGCGTGTTGTTGCCATTTTTGTTATTGTTGTTGTGTGTACATATATAGCATCGTGGCCATTTTCTGATCTGGCCCAGTATTACCATGGCACTTTAATTCCCTTCTTCAACCTTTCTTACACACCTTTAACCACTTGAGCTAGCTAAAAGGATTAGCACAGGATTAAAGCAGAAATGCAGATTAAACCACAGACAGATACAGAAGATACGTATAGCCACTAGAAGTGTTAGAAACACAGAACGGACCAGTCAAATAGAAAATAGCAGCTTCATGAGTGAATAAACTACAGCTGACTGGATAAAGATGATGTACAATAGCAATATAAGGCACAATTACATAATTTAAGGGAGAATTGTGTGATCTAAAAGTGGAAAGTCTTTAAAAATAGTAGTGCATGGGTGGAAATAGAAAGGAAAGGGGCGGGGCTACAGTTTATCTTTATCCAGTCCACAGCCACTGAGCTGATGCCCCATTTAGAAGGATTAGCAGGTTCAGCTACACACCAATCACTCATGGACAACAACTCTGAACTGTGGCA
Organism: Pangasius larnaudii; assembly: GCA_037576815.1. Classification (NCBI taxonomy): domain Eukaryota; kingdom Metazoa; phylum Chordata; class Actinopteri; order Siluriformes; family Pangasiidae; genus Pangasius; species Pangasius larnaudii. Next base: position 3,346,425 of record CM074938.1, read on the forward strand.
GAATAAAAGTCTGACAATGCCTTTACACTTCAGATTCTCAGAACTGTATTATTTGACACCACTTAAGATGCACCTAGACTATACCCTGGATGCTGGCAGATTGTTCGAGTCAGTAGGCAGCAGGAGGTGTACCGGTGGTGTGTTTGGGGTGTGTTAGGGTGAGTCGGGTGTGACACACAGCTGTGGTGATGCTGATGTATTCGCTCTCAGCCCAGGACGCTAATGTGACCATGTGTCGCTGCGAGGGCGGCGTGGAGCTCGCCTTACAGTACGCCAAGATGTGGTGCCGCTACGCCAAGGACCTCCTCACCTGGATAGACAAGAGAATCAGCCTGGGTGAGAGTGAACTTTATTTTTCATTCCGCAGGCACCATGAACTTTACCTTCCATCACTGCGCACTTTTACTTGAACCTTTATCTACTTCACCTTACTTTACCTTTAGAGCTTACCTTACATACCTTTACTGCATGTTATGTAACGAATAAAACACTCAGTGTGATGCTGTTTAGGAAAATAATCATGACGCTGTCTTGTGTTACCAACCTGAAGTTGATTATTTTCCTAGAAAAGGACATCCTGTTGTGTTTTATTCCGCCTACACCACAGCAATTTCAAAACTAACCATTTTTATTTGTTAAAGAACAACAAACCAGAAATGATAACGTATTAGAATGAGCTGGCCAATCAGATTTGAGAATTCACAGCATTATGTTACACACTGCATTATGTTACATAACCGTATAGTAACCTAATTGAGATGAAAACGAAATATAAAATTCAGTCATGTCTTCAAGCAATTTATGATTACATATAGAGAATAATTAATGGTCAAGTTCTGGATCATTTTGATTGGATGCTGATGCACTCAGGCTGGATGAGAAGATAATGAAGATAACAGTAAATATAGCAGCTCTTCACTGAGGTGGGATTATAATACAGATTACAAGGTTATATCAGGAAAGCTGATGGACAGAAAAGGACACAGGATTAACCTGGAGTTCACATCATGGAGTTCACCTGGAGTCACTTCATATGGATATTTAGATAGAAACGCCCCATCTAGTGGGTTGCATTGTGGGTAGTGTTGCTTCCTCACAGCTACAGGGTCCAGGGTTTGATCCTGAGACCAGGTTACAGTCTTCCTACTGTCAAAAAAAAAGGTAGGTGGATTGGATACGCTAAATTGCCCATAGGTGTGATTGTGTGTGTGAACGGTGCCCTGAAATAGACTGGCATCCTATCCAGGGTGAATTCTCCCGCCCTGTGCCCAGAGCTCCCGGAATAGGTTCAGGATCCACTGATTAGGATAAAGCGCTTACTGAAGATAAATGAAGAAAATGCTTCTCAATAATCAGGATTTCCCTTAATATTGGAAACACAATTATTTAATCACGATTATATAACCAGTCACCAGACCATATCACTTCATCAATTTTAAATCAACAGAAAGCAAGTTTTCCTATGAACTATTCTGAATTATAAAGTTCTGTCACTTAACATGTATATGTTTCTTAATCTCATAACATAACTAGCTGGTGACTCACAATTAGAACGTGATTAATCATGCAACTCATCATATGCACATCACGAACATTCTGCTAAATATTTACGCAATTCGCATCTTTCCTCCATCTTTAACACTGAAGATGAAGTTGAAAAGAAAATGAAGCAAAGTTTTCCTCTATACATCGCGTGATGTAGGTATTAATCATCTGTTCTTGGTTTCTTTATAGAGCAAGAATTTGCCAAGAATATCATGAAGGCAGCGGAAACAACAAAGTCTTGTATTGCTCAGCAGGTGTGTGTGTGTGTGTGTGTGTGTGTGCGTGGATGTACTGAATGGAATATACAGAAACACACGTCATTAGTAAAGCCTGATTTTTGCGTGTAGGACCTGATGCCGCTGCAGTCGATCTACAGCATGGTCCTGGAGCAGGACATAAATAGCAGCACATCAGCCAAACAGACCACTGAGCTTCTACAGCAACGCTGTTACCAGGTCCTCCATCACATCACAGCTCATCAACTAGTACTGTTAACTAGTACTGTTACTATCTGATCATGCCTCAAATGCAGCTGTTTAAGTATTAAACATTGACAACAGAAATATGTGAAAACTTTATCTGTGCTAAGCAGGGCTTTACTCTGATTTTCTAGGTTGCACATTAAATATATTGGGGGCCTTTATAACACATTCATAAGCACTGTATAAATATTTTAAGCATTAAAGCGGGATTTATGTAAGGCTTAGGTCAAACCTCATGCGATGATAATTTATTGCTTTGCCTTCACATTCATTATTGTGTCATTCATTATGGGTTGATACATTTTGATAGAGTTTTTGTAATTATTTTAGTCTTATAATGTTTTATCTGAATTAACATGTCAGTATAAATGAACCAACCGTGAACTTCAGCACTAATACATCGTCGGTAACATTAACAATTTAACTAACATTTATATTAGTGTTATTTGTGTTACACATTTTTGGCCCTACAGTAGCATTCTGTAGGTTTTGTGTGTACTGTTTTGTGTGAACAATATTATTGCTCCAGGAAATTATCAGACACTTGCACTGGGATTAATCAAACACATTTAAGTTTAAAGATTGAGTAGTGATGAAGTGAGACATAAATCTGTCTTGGGAGAAAGTGCTCCGCTCTTGACTGTCTCTGATTAAGCTGCTGCATTTGACTTACATAATTACTTATCATAATTTATTTTTTTAACTCCATGTGTTTGAGCTAGAAAGTAGGAAAAAAATCAAGGATGTCTCCGTATTCGTATTTTGTTAGCAACAAGCTAGCCAGCTAACTGTGTTGAGTGGTGTATGTTTAACTCCTCAAAACAGTGAACTGTATAGTCAGTTTTCTGAATTAAACAAGCTAATATGCCTGTATGTTACAAGTGCTGCTGTGTTTACTGTTCGTGCTATGAGCAGCCATGTTGATTTGACGCCACTTGCTGAACTCGGAGGTTGAGGAGGGAGACCTTCCCGAGTTCCAGAGTAGGAATTCCGAGTTGAGGGAGTAGTTTTCATAGTCCATTTAGTCAAATGCAGCGTTAATACTGAGGTCTGAAGACTGATGTG
>CM074938.1:3349616-3361235 GCA_037576815.1 Pangasius larnaudii
TGTTTTAATTCCTCACTCTAAGCAGTTAATTCTGAGTACAACTCCTGTGTTTGTGAATGTGGTGCAAATCAAGTGGCACTGCTGTTTATGCAACATGTAGTGTAAGGTGGATATGGATCTAATATAAAGAATAGATTAATAAATTTCATGTCTATCCAAAAGGCTTTGTCTGCCAAGAGGAATGAGATTGACAAGTGGCGTCGGGAGTTTAAAGAGCAGTGGGCAAGGGAGCAGAAGAGAATGGTTTGTAGTACCACTTACTAGCACTTACTACATCCAAACATCCTCCTCAGATCTTCATGAATATATGAGTGTCGTGTGTGTGTTTGTGTATGTGTGTGTGTGATGTAGAACGATGCGGTTGTGGCACTGAAGCGAGCTCGACTACAGTACCTACAGCGCTGTGAGGAGCTGGAGAAAGCCAAAGCCATGATGGCCAAAGGATTCGACGAACTCAGCGGCACAAAGACCCTGGACAAGAGGAGGAAGTCTCAAGATGAGGCTCAGTCCAAGGCAAAGCATTGACCACTCATACATTCAAGACCACAGTACTAATTTGACATAAATCTTGCGACACTAGACTGGAAAGGTCCTTCATACAGACTGAATCAAGTCGAAGTCATGCTGATTTAAAGCCTTGTTAGACTGTGACCGGAATCATTACGAGGAACTATAGAGCAACTTTCAGGACTGTATGTAAGGAGTAAACACTTGGTGGTGTGCTGCTATAGATAAATAATCAATGATAGAGTGGTGTGATGCTACTCTTGTACCACAAAATTAATTATTTTCCTAATACAGCACATCCCAGACGTGTTTTACGCCTCTTTTTCCAAAGCATTTTGTCGACGATTATGATTTTTAAAATATTATAGAATGGCATCATAGCTTTTATCCATTTATAGTAACATTTTAATGTAGTGGAACGTGGCGAGTTCCTGTAATCACTCACACTATAGCAGCTTTAAATAGTTATTCACTCACCAGCTTCTCTTTTTTTCTTGCTTGACACAGCAAAAATATATATATATATATATCGTAATTTGTCATGTTATAGTGAAACCACAAACTCTGTCCTGTCTGTGGTTAAAATGGTTTATACCCCAGTTTTTTTTTCAACCAAGAAAATGTAAATTTAATGCTGTGTTAACAAACCTGACCCAAACCCCAATTAGAGTCAGCCATCCATGAGGAGATAATCAAGTAAAAATCAGATTTCTGAGTTCAGGATGATTTTAATCAATAAAACATCCCTGTTCTGTTCTTTCACTGAGAATATAAATCATGACATGCATAATTTTGTGTATTTGTTTTTTTTTTTAAAACTTTATCTTCTGATGGTAGGTTTCAGAGGCTGAGGTGTTATACAAGCAGTGTGTGAGCGATGCGAAGGCTCATCAGGAAGAGCTGGAGAAAGTGAAGGAGAGGATCATCGTCCACATCCGCAAGCTCATCTGCCAAGGAGACACCGTGCTCAAGGAGGTAGGAACAGGTTTCCAGGGAACAAAACTTAAGAGACTATGATAGATTTTTGCAAATAAGTCTATATCTGTCAAACATCTTCTTCTACTCTGAAAAAAAAAATCATGGCTCGATATTTTTAACAACATTTTAAGATAAATGTAGATGCCTTTAAAACCACAGGCCTGACTGTATTACCGGCTGTAATTCAAATCACTGGTTTATATTAATGCACTTCTTCTAATATGGTATGGTTTCCATAGTAACTGCTATTTCAGTGTGACCTGTATGACAGAGGATCGACGTAAATAAAGGCTCATAGCAATAAAAGGATTCAAATGTGTTGCTGTATAAGAAAGAAAAAACATATAATCGTTGATATAGGAGATGAAGATTTCGATTAGATTTGGAACGAGTCTCTAAAACAAAAAATCCATTTTAAGGCCCCGGTCTCTCCACACAGGTGACGGTGAACATGTTCTACTACCAGAGACAGCAGATGGAGCCGATCCCTTTAGGATACCTGAACCTGGAGCTGACCTGCAGGCCGTGCGAGCCCGGAGAACCCTACCTGCACTACATCTCCAGGAAGTGCGGACCTGAGCAGCCCCTTCAGACCTTCACCTTCCAGGAGTTCATCCCTCATGGCAAGAGGTGAGCTATGATTAACGCTAACTCCAGAGAACACAAAGCCTAGTACAGCAGTTTAATTACGCTCCAAGAGAAAGGTTTATTATATATCTGAAAAATTCTGGGCTTTTTGACAAAGTTTATCAGTTCTAGTATACAAGGACTCTCATCTAGAGTAAGCTTGGATGCCATTAGGTGAAGGAAGTTGTTTTATCAAGCAAAATAAAGGAAAAGTTATCTAATATTACTTATCTAATATTACTTGTTGTGAAATTATTAGACCATTAATCCTATTTCTAGACACATTTTTTTTATTTTAAGCTTAAAAATTTCTTGTTATATATCGGCTGATAATTTTGCTTCTTTCTAGAAATAAATGCTTGAATCGTATTATGTTGGTTTAAAAATAGTCTAATAAAGAGAAATATCAGTTGAATTTGGCTTAATTCGACATATTTTTTCATGCGTCATTCTCGTGTCATTGGTAAGATTATTTACGATTCATCTCTGATTTTTTTTTTTTTCTTTTTTTGTTCATAATCTTCCACTAGCTGGTGACTCTGACGTCTGACTATGGTACACCACTGTTAGTCATGGCCGGGAACATGTAGAGAACCTCACTTTTCTTAAGCCACTGTATTTCCTATGGATAAAGCCAAATTCCTGATGGTGCACCCTGAAACACGTCATGTTTTGGGCAAAAAACTCAGTTTTGCTTTGTCTTTCAACCGGGTTTTGAATGATTTTAGCATTTTAAAGGGAGGAAAGAGAAGAAGATCTGTAGCTGGTGTCTTTTATATTAAATTATACATGACAGTAACGGAGTGTTCTAACCAGGAATTGTTTTATTTTAGACTTTCTTAACAGCAGGTCAACTTATTTCTTTTAAAATAACTTACCTGGTGACAATCCGCAGTTTTAGGAAGAGTCTGTTTATTAAGTAAATAGTTGGGAACAGAGGCGTAACCAGACCGTTTACACTGGAGTGGCCATGTTACTGTGGTATAGCTGCAAAGTCTAGAGTGTGTTATTCCACAGCGTTTTGCCAACAGTTACAGCGTTCAGTTTGTTAATAAATGACACGTTGCACATTTGACACATTTTAATAGTTATATTTAATGTTGTGGAACTTCAGAGAGACAAGTTAGTTCCTGTTATCACATTATAGCAAAAATATACAGTGGTTCCCTCACCTGCCTGCCTTTCTCTCTCTCTCTCTCTCTCTCTCTCTCTCTCTCTGTCTCTGTCTCTCTCTTACACACACACAGACACACACACACACACACACAGTCATTTTACAGAGAAGCCAGAAAGCATAAACTGGGAAACGTTGTAAAGCACCATGACTGTAACAAAGCTCTGACCCTGGGGACTATTTCCATGAAAGTTAAATAAATGTTTCCGAACAAAAAACTTTGATCACATCAACAATGATGCATTTTCCTTTATATATATATATAAACAACAATGTGTATGTGTGTGTGTTTTAATGCATTTATTATTAGCTTTGGAGTGTCTGTTGTACATGTCCCTGCGTACGAGCTGTTACCATAGAAACAATAACGTATCAGAACGAGCGCATTAATATAAACCTGGCGTTCATGTTACAGCCGGGACTGCTGTCTGATCCATGCGGTTATACGAAAATAATGCACACCTTCTGACCAATCAGATGCGAGAATTCAGCTGCGCTGTGGTGTAACAATAATAAAAGCATGATTCATGCTAGGGTAGCACTGGCCACCCCTGGCCACCCTTGGAGCTATACCCATGGTTATAAAAACAACAGAATATACAGGCCAGAGTTACTACAGGATCCAGACCTGATGCTGATGTTTGTTTATACAGAACTCGTAAAGTGAGTAACGCCCTGATGCCGCTGCAGGACTCGTCTCCTCTACCCGAGGACATGAAGCGCTACAGTGATGGAAGTACGTCCAAGCTGCTTACTGCTGCTTTAATGATATAATTATAGTATTTGATAATACCTTTGTTTGTTAGAAAAGTCACTGCTTTGATTAAAATCTCTCTGTAAAATGTTTGTATTTGTGCTGTTAATGAACAGGACGCACCGGATACAGTGACAGTGACAGCATCGGAGGAAGCCTGGAGTCCCTCTCCAGTCCAGGTGAGCCGTTTATCACATTCAGCCTTACTTCTTACATACAGCAAGATCCAAACGAATACGTCCTTTTCAGAGGAATTCTTGTCTTGCCGTTATCACACACATTAGATGAGTTAAACACAAGGCGTCTGTTTGTTTGTTTTTTGCACCCAAAGGCTGTCATAAAATTTTTAATATGCATAAATTTTATATGATATCATTCCACTCTTACTTTCCTGTTGTGTTCATGGTGTTAGCACACACATGCATGCGTGCGCGCACACACACACACACACACACACACACACACACACACACACACACACACACACACATGCACACAGTAATACATATTAAACACACATACTAACTTTTGAAAGTGTTAAAAAAAACATTTTTTAAATACATGACCATTTATTTATTTTTATTTGATCATTTATTTATTAGTTATATAGACAATACAATAAAAAAATGCCCGTTTACATAAACATAATACATAAATAACACATAAAGAATAAGTAATTCATTAAGCAATAGGCACCAAATAACCAGTAAAGTGTTTTAAAAGTCATTTTCTTAAGAAACGATTTACTTTTTATTTTATCGCTTGTATATAAATATATAAGGAATAAAACAAATACAGTGATCATATTCATAAAGGTTTATTTTTTAAATAGGGTTTTTGAATAAATATTAATTTAAAAAATGAATGAATGAATGAATGAATTCAAGAATACATCGTTTTAAATAAAGACAAATTCCAATTTTGTTGTTTTTGTTAATATGAAATTTAAACATAGAAATATTATAATGTTCTGTTAAACACTTGTTTTTTTTCCAAAGAGTTGCAACTGTATCTACAGTACATACTTCATTCAAATGATAAATATGTATTCAAATGATAATACATGTTTATTCTAATCTATTTTATTCATCTATTACTGACTAGAATTTTATATATATATATATATATATATATATATCGATTCAGTTATTACACTCCTTTAAATCTAATTTTAAAAATATCATCCCAGCTTAAAAAGTAAAAAGTTTAACATTTTAAAACTGATGAAAACGACTCACTTTTCAACCCTATTTGGAGTACTAGATAATGTGATACAATACATTTGTATTTTTTTATTTTATTTAATTTTTATTATTATTTTATTGTTTACTTTCTGATTGACTTTGTCCTGAAGCCCATATGAATAAGCTGCCAAAAGCTCCATCTACTGGAACTGTGTCCTCTGATGACCTGGATGAGAGAGAACTGAGCACTGAAGCTGGTAAAACAACACACACACACACACACACACACACACACACACACACACACAGCTGTAGCAGGACTGACGATGCTTCTTCTCTCGTTCCTCCACACAGAGAGTTCTGATCCTCTAAACGACAGTAACGGTGCCTACTCTAAAGTTCGCCCCACGTCCCGAGCTGCTCTCACGCACCGCCTCAAGAAAACAAAGAGCAAAATGCAAAAGTGCAAACAGTGCGACAACTTCATCCTGGTCAACGGCATCGAGTGTGAGGAGGTGAGGCAGGAAGAGCGACAACTCAGGACTGATTTTGTTTTAAAAATCTTATTATTTATTATTTAATTCATCCTTTATTTAATCTTGTTGCTTATCATATTTATATTATTTTTTATATATAATATTTGAATAATATAATAATATTTGCTAATAAAGATCATAGTTAATACTTTTAATTTATGGAAAGTTTTGCGTAGCTAAATCGTTACTATCGTTTTTATTAGTTTTGTTTTTAGATTAATCTTTGCTCATTTTTAGTTTAGTTTTGGTAGTTTGTGATCTTTTTTGTGATCTTTTTAGTTTCAGCTTTCATTTCAATTCAAACAATATTTCTAGGATTTTTTCTTTTTAGTCTGTAGGGTTTTTTTTTATATATATAACATCACTATATTATTTTATTTCATTTTACAATTCAATACAATTTCATTTGACTTTTTTTTTTTTTGTAGTTTTAGTTTACGAGTCTTACAATTCTTAACATTTCTGTGTTGAATTGTACCACAGAGGGTTTCTGAGTGTTAACAGACAGCATCATGTTATATCTCAGATATTCAAAGAGGGAGAAACACACATAGGACAGATGTGAGGAATATTCTGAGACGTCTAGTGAAAGTGTGTTTATTTTGTATTCTTTTCTAATTTATTACAAAAATGTTTGACAACTTGAGGGAAAAGTAGAATCTCAGATATATTTACATGAATTTTAGGCTTTCTTAGTATTTTGGTACTGTATGTCCCCCTTTTTCCTATAAGGACAGTGTGCACTTGACATGGATGTGTGTAGTTTGTGTAAAATCTGATGATCCATATTATATCATGTCCACACTTCAGTGGAAGGGATAAGACTTAATAAAATCGGACTTTTTGTACAAAGGAGTTAACATGGTCAATATCACAAATTCGCTTACATTTAAATAGTGACATTGACAGTGATATTGAACACTTTTCAATATCAAAATTTTCAAATTGATAAAACCTTTTTTATTTGCAGTTTTAAATGAAAAAAAAAAATTCAGATTTTCATTGTGGTCTCAGAATTTTGGACACCACTGTATGTACACAAACATATCTACAGTAATAATATCATAAACTGATAAAAAAAATATATATATAAACACTATAGGCCATTTTCAGTTCTCTAATGCTCTCTCTCTTTCTCTGCCGTCAGTGTGGCATCACGGTGCACAGGAAGTGTCTGGACATGTGCCAGACCGAGTGTGAGCGCAAGAGTGGGGTTCTCTTCGGGGTGGAGTTCTCCGTGTTGCCCAGAGAGCAGCCGCATGATGTTCCCTTCATTGTGCAGCGCTGCACTGAAGAGATCGAGAGCCGAGCACTCACAGTGCAGGTACACACTTTAATGATACTGAGAACACTTTAAACTAAGAGAAATGCCAACAACGCCATTAGCACATGTTTAGCTGTTTCTCACAGACAGCAGGATCAAATATTTTGGTTAGCTTTCTGGTCATGCCGCTTCTGTAGGTATATGTATTGTAAACTCATTTAAGAAAAATTAAATAATAATAATAATTAAAGCTGCAGGCAGCATTTTCGGGGGCCAAGCACCCAGTCTCGGTGAGCCACACATTCACAGACGCGCTACAATCGTTGCCTAAGCAATCACTGGAAAGCATGGTATCGTTACTTTTGACCAGTAGGTGACGCTGGTATGAGATTTGTTGCATAGCCTCAGGTCATGGTCCTGAAGATGCCTATCAAGATTTGTGTCAGTGCACAAAGTCGTTGCCGAGATACAGCCTCACTTCCTGTTTGGCAGCTTCTCTGTCAGATTCGTTGGCCCATTAGGGACAAACCGTTTGGAGTATTCAAAATCCTTTTCATAACTTTTGTGAGGCTTTTCTTTGAAGATGACATGTGCCAAAGTTGGTGATGATTGGATCAATTTTCTAGGAGGAGTAGCCAAAAAAACATTTTTGACAAGAATTGAAAAGTGAAAATTGATGTCGTAGAGTGCATTGAACTGGTCTCGACCCAGAGAATCCAGGGGCTTTTAAATTTTGGACATAAAGTTCAAAAGTTATGACCATAAATGTGCTTCCAAATTAGGCTAAAATTTGACCCAATGGTGGCGCTATAGCATTAGACTAAATTTGGTCAGAATGTGCCTTAGACCCTACCTAACTTTTTACCAGATGGTTCTATGGGCTTCCATAGACACCATAGCCAGAAGAAGAAGAAGCAGAAGAAGAATGATGATAAGAAAAGGTAGAATAACAATAGGGTGCCTATGCACCTTTGGTGCTTGGCCCCCTAATAATAATAATAATAATAATAATAATAATAATAATAATAATAATAATAATAATAATAATAATAATAGTGTACTACTAGGAATCTTTAGGAGTTTTTATTAAACTTTTGGTCACGAACCTTTGCAGCAAACAATCTGAAAATTGTTTTAAAGGTTTTAATTTTTTTTAAAAGGATCTGCTAGAAACCTTTTGGGTTTTTTTAATATAGAGGAGAATCTGTCTCATTGCTAGGTGTGCCCTTGAATGTGACAGAAATTGTTGTTTCTTAGTAGATCCCTGGCCTGATGATGACATCATATCCCACGATATCATCCTTATAAAAAGACAAACTTGACAAACCCATTAGCAAAGATAGCTATCTAGGTTTCAAGCTAACTTTAGCTACACAAGTGACACCCTCTCTGAGTAGTAGTAGCTCATATACTTAATGTTATTCTATATTTACTTTTCTCATGAATTCTTGAGGGTGCGCTCTCTTTTCTTTTCTTCTTCCTGCTCAGAGGTTGGAAATTCAGTTACTACATGAGTTACAAGCCGTTTTTACAAGTTTTTACGTGAGTTACAAGCTTTAGTTGAACAAGGAATTTAGCCTTCGAGTCACTCCATCTCAGAGCAGCTCTAATTTCCATTTTAACTCAAACACAGTGTTTCTGCGGGCTGTGATCCGCAGACAGATACGTGTTGGTCTTATAAACTGATTGTAGGATGTTTTTGGGATGACTTGCAACATTTTTGTTCTTTATCCTGCATTTCTTTTCCTCCCTCCCTCTCTCTCTCTCTCTCTCTCTCTCTCTCTCTCTCTCTCTCTTTTGCTCTCTATCAGGGTGTTTATCGAGTTAGTGGGTCCAAACCCAGAATCCTGAAGCTGTGTCACGCTTTTGAGACCCAAAAAGACCAGGTTGACCTTTCGGACCTCTCACCCCACGACATCACTTCCGTTCTCAAGCTTTTTTTCAAAGACGTACGTCCTGCATGGTTTTTAATTGTTAAACCTCTCATCGTTCACTAAAAATATAACTTCAGTTATCAGAAGAAATAACGGTAACATATGGTATGTGTGCTTATCGCTTCGCTCTCTTTTATAGCTTCCTGAGCCGTTACTGACCTTTGACCTTTACAACGAGTTCATCAATGCTGGAAAAGACATTCAGCGGCTCACCGAGAGAGACCATTCGGCTGAGAGTGCTCAGATAGTGGAGAACATAGTGAGCAATCTGAAGCAGATTCTAGCTCGACTTCCTCCCTGTAATTACAGCACGCTGCAGTACATGATGGCTCACCTGTACAGGTAACATACTTAACACACTCGCAATCCGCATATTTATAGTTACCTGACTATATACAGGACATTTGTAGTGTAAATGGAAATATGTCCTTAACAACAGGGTTGCCAGTTTGACCATTTTCATGCGACTACTTCTAAACTGCCTAGAATGTAGGCTGTTTGTGTCAGTGAATTGATCTACACTTTCTCACAACTATTTTTTTATTCATGACAATATATATATAATAATGCAATACAATTTTAGCACCTCGATGAAATAACCTGCCTACTTACGAAAATGACGTGTTTGATGTGTTGATAAAACAAACAGTATGACTTGTGCTGCCTTCAAGTCCCGTCAAAAATATCATAACTATGAGATGACTTGTATGATGACTTGTATGGCTCTTGTATGTGACACACAGTGTCATCATTACAACCCAAGAACTCGTATTTTAGAACACGAGCCCTGACTTTCCGAGTTGACGGTGTGTTTATAACAAAAAGTCACGGCGGCCACCAATATGTGTGTGACGTCTATAGCAGATTCAGTGCTAAGATTTACGTGGTCGAATAAAGGCTAAATAAACTTCTTGTCACTGACGATACAAAAAATAAATAAAAATGAAAGACGCTTTCTCGCATATTTTTCCCAAAATCAAACCACCCGAACACACACCACATCATAATCTTTGCCTCTACCTCGTGTACATGAACGTCTGAGGTGGACATGAAGGCAACTTTATCACAACTCAGTTTGCAATGATGGTCATTTTAAATCAGAAATGACAAGCTAAATATAAACACTTCATTCAAGTTTCCGTTTGGTATTGGATAGTATCTTTGGGTGACCTTGGGTTGCTTTTGGCAGATTTGGCAACCCTGCTACAGTCAAAATGTGATCACAAGTGGACAGTGGAGATGTATTGGAGAAAAATGGAAATACCAAGTGTCCGCTTGCGTTTTTCCCCGTCTCTTGAGCTAGGTTTGGCTAGTAGTCATATGTACATGGTATATTATGATTAGTAAGTCTAAAACACTCCATAATATTTCAGTGTGCAGGCTTAAAAACAAAGGTAGACAGGTTTTCGTTCCTGGTTTATATCTTAATTCACAAACTTGACAAACTGATAAGATTTATCAGAAGCTAAAAAGCCCAATGTGGTGTGGATGTATTTTAGGCCCCTCTTGTTATTCTCGCTTTTTATGCGCATTGACAAGTAATTTGCAAACATAAGTTAGTGGAGGTCATGCAGAGGCTAAAAAGTGCAATATGGTGTCCCACAAGATTCTGCTGAAGGCCACATATTGTTCTTTCTTTATATTCAGCCTCTTGGACATGTCATGGTGGCTTTCATTTCTAAACTGGTGATACACTATTCTACATATCCGTTTACCAGGTTCATCAGCGCAGCTTTGCAAATTAGAAGACATGAAAGGTTGAAAGGTTGCTCTTAAATTCTAAGTAAACAGAAATACTGATCCTGAGTAGTAAATAGGTGGAAAATAAAGTTCAGTCAAATCAGAAGTCTTAAACAGGGTATAAATAAAGCTAAAGATATAATTACTATTCTATAAAATAGTGTAATTTTATTATATAAAGTAAATATTATTTTATTATATAAAATACTACTACTATTATTAATACTATTATTACTATTAAAAAGAAACATATACATTTCTCTCATACAAGAATGTGTGGTATCTTGGCAGGGGGGAAAAAATGATATTGTTTTGATAAACTGCTGAAAGCTAGCAGGGTTTAGTAAATGTCATAACCGTTCTCCATCACAGCTCAGTGCTGCTTAACCTTCTTTCTCAGGATATCCGAGTGTGAAGAGAATAAGATGTCTCCCGGTAACCTGGGCATCGTGTTCGGCCCCACTCTCCTGCGCCCCCTTGTGTCAGGCGACGTGTCCATGATCGCCCTTTTGGAAAGCAGTTACCAGGCCCTGCTGGTGGAGTTCATGATCTCACACCAAGAGGAAATCTTTAGCCCTGATCCGAGGATGTGCACACCTCTTCCACCTTTACCCACCAACCCACCCCCAGGGACGGAGCCTGACACGGCTGACGAGCGTGGAGCGTCGACCAGAGAGCGGCCGCGGTCTCTCGAGGTAGGAAATGTCTCAGGGCAGAGCTGAGGTCTAGCTAAACTTCAACACGTGATAAGAAAACATGGATGCTGTCTGTGTTGTGGTTCTGTCTGGAGCTGCTTGTGTTCTCTCTTTAGCTGAGTAAGCATCCTAGCATGGGATGGAAAAAATGCTAAATCAGTCTGGATTACACCAGGCCTCTGTGTGTGTGTGTGTGTGTGTGTGTGTGTGTGTGTGTGTGTGTGTG
>CM074938.1:3361335-3381329 GCA_037576815.1 Pangasius larnaudii
TGCTAAATCAGTCTGGATTACACCAGGCCTCTGTGTGTGTGTGTGTGTGTGTGTGTGTGTGTGTGTGTGTGTGTGTGCTGCTTTTGCTGGATGCTGCTGAATACTACACTAGATTCAGATCAGGGAAGTCAGAGCAAATATATTATTTGAATCCTTTTTTTTTTTTTGCAAATTTGCACAATCAAAAGCAAAATTTAAATAATTATTTATGGTAATCTGTTATTTTATGCAACCAGTGCAATCAACATATTTTATCCATTCATTTTTATGTAACAATAAAAAAAATATTTTGCACCTTCAGCTATGCTAGACATGTCATACAAATCAAATGGCACAAATCCCAGTAAAACACATGTCAATTCCAGGTTGTAACACAACAAAATGTAGGAAAGTACATTTATTTTATAAAGCGATACATACCAACTACACAGTGAGCAACTATTCAAGTGAACTTGATGACCTTGTGTAATTTTTTATCGTTCATTAAATCTCGAGATGCTCCGTGTGTTTGCTTTCAGAGCCTCAATAATAGACCATCAGTAGACCTTCAAACTTTTGATAATGTAACTAATAAATTCTTTTGAATGAGACACACCTTTATTCATTTGCATGGTAATTGCTCTTTGATTGATTGATTTAGATTTTTATTCAATTTTAGAACATTTCCTATTCTGTTTTGCTTCTTTTTATTGCACACGTATTCTTCATCTTATTGATTTTACATTGTTGATTTACTGTTTGACGTGAATCCAAAGCTGCGCTGTGATACTTACAAGCACAGAAGCTGCTCTGAATTGTATTACACATAATCAGGAAAGTACAACTGCTGAATCTCACTTTGTTTGCGTATCTTTATCATCTTTGTGCTGTGTGTAGAACAGAATTTAAACAGCGAACCAAACGTATTTACCAAACGCAAGATCTACGTGTGTGTGGTACTGTTTTTAATTCGGTGTCTTGCTGACGTAAGTATATATATATATATCCGAGTGTATATCATTTTGTGTGTAACTGTGGGGCCATTTTGGCAAGGAGTCTGTTGCAAATTAAAAAAAAAGAAACAGGAGATATTGCTAATCTCATGAGACTGGTCAAATAATGGTTAGATTTTTAAAAAAATTAAAATAAATAAATAGATTAAATATGAGGGATGAAAAAACTAAAACCAATCCAAAAATATAATGAGTAGTGTGTTTAGTCATGTAAATACATCATGTAGTGGTGTTTCCTTTTATGATTAATTTAGCAAACCAGAGCTTATCTTATAAATAAATAACCACTGCACTTGATCATTTTTTAATATTTTTTTATTCATAATTAGTAAGAGTATAATAAAGAGTTAATAAAGAGTCCTTGTTTCTGAGAATAATGACCTGAGCTAAGGAGCTGTAAATATTCCTTAAGCACATATTATCGTCTGTAATTTATTTCTCCCTGTCTGTCTTTCTCTCTTTCTGTCAGTCGTGGCTATGAGGGACATTCCAGCCGCTGCGTGGGGTCACTCTGAGGGTGCACTTGTGGACCCGGTCGAGTCGTGAAGCAACCTAGGTAGTGTACTCCAACGAGAGAACGCCAGCGAGGAACGTGGTGCTACCAATCAGCGGGAATTCTGGGAGGCTCTGCAGCGCTCGAGACTAGAGAAAAATAAACACCTCCACCTCCAGCAGTGGCCATGCCCCTTAGCCCTGTGAATCCTGAATCAGACATTGCCATTAGGACAGAAATGATGGATAAACGACGGGGGTCACCTGGTTTATGAGAGTGCTACAGTCCACAGGAAGTGACCTGATGGATAAGGAGACACAGGATCATTTTGTCCGGACTGAACCTGAGACGAAGCAGCTCAAGGAAAGATGAACAAATCCATTTCGGAAGAAATAAGCAGCCAACGTGCTGATACATTCTTAGAAAATAAGGTTCTTCAAGGGTTCTTCAAGGGTTCCTTGGATAATTATGGGTTTGTAGCTTCCGAAATAGTTCTGCAGGGAAACACTGAATAACTGAATAACTCGTAAACGTTACGTTTAACCATTTAACATGGTTTAAGATTAAGTGCATAATTATATCATTTTTAAAACAATATGGCTTGTCTGTCTTAAATTATTGTGCATTTCATTTAATATAGAACCCAGCGCTAAGATTCTTCTAACAGTATCAGCTTCTTGATACAACTTTTGCAGAGACATGATTCCATACTGACTCTCTCTCATCCTTCAATACTGTATAAGACAGGAAATAATTTTAGGAATATTTTAGGGCAGTACGCAGTTCATGGATAATAATTTTTCTATTTTGTGTAATTGATTTTTGCAGACTGTCAAAAAAAAAAAATTGTGTTCCCCAGTGGAACCTAAATATATTTTTATACAAAGAACAAACTGAGTTTTTGGCAGAAAAAAAAAAATCTATAGTTTAATTTATGTAAGTCTCTCCAGAGATTCCAGAGAATTCTACTTTTGTGTTGCATTTCTATTCAAATCGAGTTTCACTTGTTCTCCTCGTGTGTGTGTGTGTGTGTGTGTGTGTGTGTGAGAGAGAGAGAGAGAGAGAGAGAGCTTCCTCCTGGATCTCTGGTTTCCTCCCACTGTTCAAAAAACATGCCATTGGATTGCCAATGCTAAATCACCCCTAGGTGTGAATGTGTGTGAATGAGTGTGTGAATGTGTGTGGTGCCCTGTGATGCACTGGCATCCCATCTAAGAAGTATTCCCGCTTTATGCCCGGTTTTCCCGGGATAGGCTCCGAATCCAGCGCAACGCTGACCAGGATAAAGTTCTTACTGTAGAGAATGGTTTCAAGATACAAGGTGTGTAGCATGATATTTAGTTTTGCTGAGATTAAAGTTGTAACACAGTGAGTATAAGTTGTTTTATTGTAATAGATTCCAAAAAAAAAAACTGCTTGAAATGGAACTAATTACTTGTTACTGCAAGTAACAACAGAGTACATACATGTTAAATATGTACTGACAGTGAGCACGTTAACTGACAATCAGTTATGAAGTGTCATATTATCATATAGGCCATCCTTAATGTAAACTGAAACACAATATATAGTGTTGTGCTCTTTTTATGAGGCATTTAAAGTGCTTCAGGTATCACATTTAGATTGTTACAGCAATGATAATTAGTAATTAAGCCCATATAGTTAATAATATAACACAAAAAATATATCATACTGTGTATCTTACATAGAGATGGCTCAAGACCAGTCTATGTCTTTTACTTACAACAATACCAATGAGTATCAACTGATATTCATGTTAATCTGATATTTTTTCTTTAAAACCTACTAAGCTTTAAAATTATTTTTGAAATATTTTTTGAAGCACTTCACTTGAAAAATACAGGGAAAAAATACACAGCTAAAAACATGACTAACATCTTACATCTCTTCCACTTACACGTATACTTCCACTTAATAATAATAAAATAATATAATAAATATAATAAAATATAAATCTAATAAAATCTATCCTAACCAAAAAATACAGTCTAGTCTCTTTCTATGCAAGTATTTCCAGCTCCAAAAAAGAAAAGAAAAAAAACTTTTTCCAAATCCTGTTCCAGGCTTTTCCACTTGTTTTGGGGTTGGATTTAATGCTTTCTTCTTTTTTCTGATCCACCATTTTTTTTTTTTTTTTGCTGGTATCCTGGAGATCAAACCCGTGCCATCTCTAATCTTATACATTAGACAGCACACAGTAAAAAGGTCTTAGCAGTCGGGGTGCAAATGAGGAAAAAAAAGGAGAGAAATCCTAACGCGTACCACAAGATGGCAGATGTGCAACGCTGTTCCACAGTGCAGTGTGCTGAAGGAGTGAAGCTGCTGGATTTGCTATAAATGACCAGTTGACAGATATTGAGTCCTGGCTGGATTTGAAAACATGACAATTAATCAGAAATGAAGAAAAGTAAGAGTGCAGGAATAATTTGTGATCGCTGTTACACTGCTGAGGATCTATTCAGGATTATTGCTCACCGCAACATCAGGACCAGCTCTGAGGTACATCTGTACAGAAATATTTTACACCTTTATACATATACATCTAGCTCTAGCTTTCTGAAGGCTTGTCCTTTCAGTGTCTGTTTAGTGTTAAAGGAATAATTCAGCATTTTATTGACCTAATCTCCACCTACTGTGTGTTTGTAGTACACATGTGTTTCCCTGTACTGAGAGAAGAACAAAAAAACAACCTGTTTACTCCATAAACACTTATAATACCAGTCTAAGGGCAGATGTTGAATTCTGCATTCTGATTGGTCAGGAGGTGTTGATTCATTTTCTGTAACAGAAGCTCTGACAGTAGCGCAGCTGCGAATCACAGGTTTATCTTCATGGGCTTGTATTAAGTTTTCTGTGAGGAGACACTGACGTAGCAATTTTGGAAGGAGTCTCCAGTGTCAGTGCTTTCTCGATGGAAAGATACTCAGGACTTTTGAGCTTTTTTTTTCATCTTATTAATTTGAAGAGAGAGGGAAAAAGCCAGGCTGCTGAGGGAACGACAGCTGTTTACAGCTGCTATAACATAAGTGAGAACTCCACAACATTAAATCTTATTATAAACGGGTAAAAAGTATACTGTGTTGTTCTTCGGTAAATAAATCGTTAGTGTTGGCAAACTGAAAAGATCCCGTACTGAAGAATTATGGTGATAACGAACAGCTTTGAAGAATTCAGGAAAGCGTTCTACAAAATGTGTTTCGCATAAATCTTCCCTTACACTTTCATCGTAAGTGAGTTTCAGCGAAGCAGCTTTTCTGTTCTTTTCTCAGTACAGGGAAACGTGTTGAAATTACTGTCTGTTGTAATCATGTCTACTGCAGATGGAGTATTTCTTTAATTCAGTGGTTCTCATGGTGGCATCCGGAGACTCTCTGGGGTCTGTGAGGCAAGACATAGCCAGAGGTCGGTCAGAAAGAAAGAAAGAAAGAAAGATGATAAAAATTGAACAAAACTCCCTTAAAGAAAGTCAGGTAACTGTAGTTTTTAAAAAAAAAAAAAAAAAAAAAAAAAAAAAAAGTAGTTTTGAATCATGTGTAGCTCTTTATCAAAGTTATTCTACGGGGTGTTCCACAAGTCTCCGTACATCAGGGAAATTAACCCTTTTAAGCAACATGTCTTCCGAAATTTTTCATACTTAGTTTATATATATTTTTTTTCAGATAGCCTTTAAGAATGCCTTCGTCGCAAGGTTGTGATGAACATGCAGTTACAGGCATAACATCAAACATGTTCACACGAGTTCATCATGAGTGGGAGACATGTCTCCGTGTCTGCTTACAAAGAAATGGCAATCATGTAGAGGAAGTTTTGCAAATAAAGTTACATTTTATTAAAAAAAAAAAAAAAAAAAAAAGTGTCCCATAAGTATGATGACTTATGGGACACCCTGTAGATCGAGTTCTTGTAGTTATCAGTAGGTTTGGTTGTTCTCTTGAACTGAATAGGTTTAATCCAAACCTTAATAGCTTGAAATCTTGTCATAGGATTATAAATAATGTCAACTTGGACCTAATGTGTTCATGAATAAAAAGCTCTCTGACTCCAGTAAATATTAAATAGGATATTATCATCCGCTGTCACACAATGAGCCTAATACGTGAATAGCTGGAATATGTTTGGAACTTTATTTGGAAAAAATATGTATTTTACTGTTAAAGGTAAATCCCTGGTTTAATGGATTAACAGCACGTGTTCGTAATGTGTATTCATTTTACAGACAGAATCCAAGCCCAGATCTGAGCAGGACAAAGTTAAGTGTCGTGTTCAGACAGCGGCTCTGTGGCAGTCGTGAGGTTTGAACTTAAACCTTCTGGACAAAAACTGTTCCACCTCTGCACCTAATGCAATAATGCAGACAGCATCCGTGCAGCTTAGAGCAAAGAACAATTTTACTTGTAATATGGCTCTCTGGTCAACACTGTCCAACTGTGTGTGTGTGTGTGTGTGTGTGTGTGTGTGTGTGTGTGTGTGTGTGTGTGTAAATAAATATATGGAAGAACAAAGGTCCAAAACCAATAGGTGTGAAACGATGGAAGTGTAATGAGAAGTGAACAGATGTATTGATTTGAAGTTGGTGTGTGGAAGCAGCTCTCCCACAGCGGCCCGCGTGCTTCATTCAGCTCATATGAAAAAGATATGAAATACGTGAAGCATGTTGTCCCACCAGGATCAGCGAGAGATGTGAAAAATGAGAGAGAGAGAGAGAGAGAGAGAGAGAGAGAGAGAGATGGAGAGAAGAGAGAACAGAGGGGAGAAGAATAGGATGAAAGATGAAATGCCAGTGAAGAGACAAGACAGACAATAGAGAGTGAAGGAAAAGAGAGAGATGGGGACTAGAGAGAGAAGAGAATGAAAAATGAAAAGATAGTGAAGACACAAGATGGAGCGAGAGAGAAAGATATAGAGCAGAAGGAGGGAAAACGAGATGGAAAGAGGGGAAAAGAGAGAAAGGCAAAGAGAGAGGAGGGAGGGAGGGCAAGACAGAGAGCAAAGTAGAGAGACAGACAGAATGAGAAAGACAGATAGAAGGAGATAGTCAGGGGAGAGGGAAAGAGAGAGACATGAGCGAGGGAAAGAGAGACAGGAGGGAGGGAAATAGAGTGACAGACATACAGTAAGAGAGAGACGGGAGTGAGGGAAAGAGAGAGACAGACAGAAAGAGAGAGAGAGAGGAGCGAGGGAAAGAGAGAGACAGACAGAAAGAGAGAGACAGGAGCGAGGGAAAGAGAGAGACAGACAGACAGAAAGAGAGAGACAGGTGGGAGGGAAAGAGAGACAGACAGACAGAAAGAGAGAGACAGGTGCGAGGGAAAGAGAGACAGACAGACAGAAAGAGAGAGACAGGAGCGAGGGAAAGAGAGAGACAGACAGAAAGAGAGAGACAGGAGCGAGGGAAAGAGAGAGACAGACAGACAGAAAGAGAGAGACAGGAGCGAGGGAAAGAGAGAGACAGACAGAAAGAGAGAGAAACATGAAAGAGAAATAGAGAGTGAAAGAGCAGCCGGGGGGAGAGAGAGAGAGAGAGAGAGAGAGAGAGAGAGAGAGAGAGGTGGGAGGAGTGAGGGGGAATTAGAGAGAGGTATATGAGCACATCTCTAACTCTCTGTACCTCCATTGTGTGTTGCGGCTCTTCACCCGGACACACAGCGCGCGCGCCCGCAGGATTTTTAACTCCAACTTCCGCTGCGGTTTGGTTTCTGTGCTGAGCCTGAGAGTGGAGTTTAAACACACATCGCTGCTTCTGCTCATCCTCATCCTCATCCTCATCCTCATCACGAGTGCACGTGATCCCCGGTGTCTTTGATGTTACCTACAGAAAGCTCGGGAGGAGTGTGTTTCACCGTCAGGTAACTCACACGACACACCTGCCCGACGCGTGCACGCGCTTCCTCGCGGGGCTCCGGGTGGGACAGGGTTCAATACAGGGCTGGCAAAGCGCTCTGCATGCCTAGATTCCCTCATTTCACTGCTCTCTCTCTCTCTCTCTCTCTCTTTCTGAGGATGAGGGGATGAACAGAGCTGAAAGCACATCTGCAGTGTTGCGCTGACTCTCACGCTCACAGGACAGTGCTCATCCAGCTTTCAGAGCTAACAGAGAAAACACCCGAGAACATTCTTCAGCAGGTTCTAGGAAGGTCTTGTGGTCTACCAAAACATTAGGACAACTTTAGCAGAAACCCAAACCAGGATAAAGCCGTAACAGAGGAATGAATGCATTTTGGGGGGAGAAAAAAAATAAATGAATTAATTAATACAACTGTTACAGGAACATTAGAGAAATGTAACACATTCTTACAAAACTTGAGAAACTTCATGTTCCACCCTCAGAAGAAAAGCATAAATAAATAACTAAAAGGACAAACTCATGATGTGCAACAAGGCTTCTGCAGGATCTTTTAAGGGTTCCATCAGTAAAACAACCCAAAGAATATGTGTAAGATGTAAAATAATAATAATAATAATAATAATAATCATCATAATATTAATAATAATAATAACCTGTTATAGGGTTCTACCTCTCACGCGAGGACAAAGCTACAGAGTGCTAGATGAAAGCTAACTTTCTTTCTAAACACAGGAATATTCATTCACATCCAGGATATTATTTATGGAGTTATTTTGGATTATTTTGTCTCATTGTCGGAAGCCTGCAGGAAAATTGCTGCAAAGAAACTTCAGGCACGAACGGCTCCTAAAAGGATCCTCATTAAACAGACCTTAAGGTTCCTTGTGGATGATTCTTTTTTTTGTAATGTTCAGAAAACCTTCAGCTTCATCTGTAGCCTAAGTGTTAGTTTACCTTCACAAACTCCTCTTTAGAAAGGAATCAGCTATAAAGTCACATTTAATGAATTATTCTTCAACCCTGTTTGTAATGTACTCCATAATCAGCCCTAATGATTATAAATGTAAATGAGTAGAAAAGTGTTCAATGCTTAGTTTAATCTAATAAATTTATCACTATAGGTGTCAAAATGGTTCCTCTGGGGTTTTTGGATGGTCGTTATTTTAAAAATAAAGGACCCACTAGGAACCATGGTGGGTTTTTTTTTTTTTTTTATTGAAATGTATTTTAATTGATTTTTTAATTGAAGTTCTCTTCAGGATGTAAGATATTTCCTCCTTTAACCAGTAAAACAAACCGATGGACTTGGTTTTATTATTATTATTATTATTATTATTATTATTATTATTATTATTATTATTATTATTATTATTATTATTATTTATTAAAAGCTCTTAAACTCTGTTGTAACAATCAGAAGAATCTTTAGGGTCCTGGATAAATGCTAGATTTAAAAAAGAAAAAAGGATTCATGCCCTCGATACATTTTTAGAGACATGTTTAATGTGCATATTAATTCAGACCCAGGATTTTACTCTGTTGCTTTAATCAGATTTTTTTTTTTCTTTCATTTACAAATTCAGTTATATTGTCTAGATGATGATGATGATGATGATGATGATGATGGTGGTGATTAGATTAGATTAGATTATTGGGATCCATCTGTCATCGCGCGCGTTCCTACAATAAGGCAAATGATCTCTATTTCAGATCTGGTCTCTCTCTTTTTTTTTTTTTTTTTTTAATGGAAATCTGAGCTGTATCCCGAACACTAACTAGTAGCCCTACGTCAAAACCAGTAACACCACTGGCACTAATTATGACACACTGTTTAGTGCTGTAGGATGCGGTTTGGGACGCAGCTCCAGTCCTGAACCACTTTATCTGAGTGACATTAACAGATTTCCTTTTTTTCCCCCTCAAACAGGCCTCCAAATAATAGCCCTGATGCTACCTGTCACACATTCACACTAAAAGCAGGAAAGCACACAGATATAAAATGATCCCGTGGTCAGATGTTTTCCCCCTGTGGGTGATTAGTAGCCTGATTACTGAACGTGTCGCATTTCAGGGGAATCACACTGATCTCACACTGATGCAGTAAATCAGAAACGCTGAATGGGATCATTTTTGCATTTGTAAAACCTTTATTAAAATATGTTTTCACTCTCTTTGAGAAATCATGCATAATAATCACGCAATTCGGGTTAAATACGCCTACAGGCTATAGGAACAGCTCTCATTAATAAACCAGACTGTCCAAAGCAATCAAATACAGTTCACATCAAATGCAGAACTGCTTTAATTTGAACTGAATTTCGGTCTTACAAACTAATAATGCTAGTCATTTTCCAGATTTTTATTATTATTATTATTATTATTATTATTATTATTATTATTATTATTATTATTACATTTCCGTGTTGTTTATAAATAAAATAAATAATTCTCTCATTTGTATCTGAAGCTTGTCTAGAACCATCTCAAGCTCTATTCCTGAAAAAGAATAATTAAAAAAAATCCAAAATATATTTATTTCTGTGTGCAGACATTAATGTGATCACGTCCCCGTTAATAAGAGATTGAATTGAAATCCAGTATTATTGCGATTATTTGTATTTATTTGAATCTAAAGATCCCACTCAAATAAATTAATTCTCAGTTTAACGGAATCAAATGCTCGGAGAAACCTGAGGAGCTGAAATCTACACACACCAGGTTTTATTTTTACTTATTTAGCTGGAAGGCAATAAAACCCGAAATTAAACCTTAATATATAATTATAGGCATGTTTTTTTTTTTATTAAAGTCGGTATCTTTAGGAATATACTGTCTGCTACAAAATCAGAATGTGTCCAGGATGTGTGTGAGGATGTTAATGTAATAACTACAAGAATTTCACAGAAAAGGGAAATGTCGGTGCGTTACCGCAGTGCAGTTCCGCGCGCGAGCTGTGCGGTTCCCGCATTCTGCCGCCGCCAGTTCCAACACATTTCAGGCTTCTTTAAAAATAAGAATAAACAAAATCCGTGCTGGATATTTTACACTATACTGGCCTGCACTGATTGCATTTTAGAAGTGCGAAGACATCACATTTGGACGTGTTAAAAAAAAAATAAGAATAAGAATAAGAATAAGAATAAATTAGAAATTAAAATAGATTAGAATTTACATTTGTTCTAAAATAATTTGGATAGATAGATAGATGTTATGAATTTCCTAAGCTAATATGATTTCCCTTTTCCTCCCTCATATAATGACACTTTAAGAAATATGTTTGCAAAATAGAATTTATTCTCTTTGTATTTGGCAAAGTTCTAATGTGTTAAATTGTGTAGAAATGAGAATGGAGTTTAAAACACGTGCATTAATGTACAATATCCAGTTCTAGGATGTCTGACTTGTGTTCAAGCTTTAAACTGAAAATGTTGGGGCCAAAACATTTAAAATAAATATGCAGAGCAACAGGACACTCTCAGAAAACAAGGGTACCAAACCGTACCAAACCGCACCGAGCTGTAGCTCTCCATGTTGCTGCGGTGGTACCAGCAGGTACACCTTTTCTACCTGTAAGTGCATGCAGTTCACCTTTAAAGCTTTACTAAAGGTGAAAGGTCATTATGGAGGTCATTAAGTTACTTCGCCTCTCCAGGGTAAGGTACAGTTTAATACCCTTGTTGTCTGAGAGCACAGGACACTCCAGACATTAGGATATAAAAGAAAAGGCACATCCCAAACCGCCTACTACTGCAATAACTACTATCAGTAGTACTACAATAACATGAAGTGTCTCAGTCTTTATTAATACTCTGTAATATTACGCTTTATTAATACTCTGTGTTAATACTCTCTATTAACGCTCTTCATTAATACTGTTCAATAATACTCTGTATTAATACTCTCTAATATTACGCTTTATTAATACTCTCTATTAATACTCTCTAATATTACGCTTTATTAATACTCTCTATTAATACTCTCTATTAACGCTCTTCATTAATACTGTTCAATAATATTCTGTATTAATACTCTCTAATATTACGCTTTATTAATACTCTCTATTAATACTCTCTAATATTACGCTTTATTAATACTCTCTATTAATACTCTCTATTAACGCTCTTCATTAATACTGTTCAATAATATTCTGTATTAATACTCTCTAATATTACGCTTTATTAATACTCTCTATTAATGCTCTTCATTATTACTGTTCAATTAATACTCTTTATTAACACTCCTTATTGATACTCTTTATTAACACTCCTTATTGATACTCTTTACTGATACTCTTTATTAACACTCCTTATAGATACTATTTATTGATACTCTTTATTAATACTCTTTATTAACACTCCTTATTGATACTCTTTACTGATACTCTTTATTAACACTCTTCATCGATACTCTTTATTGATACTATTTATTAGGGTAGTAGGTTGTGTGTTTAGGGACGGAGCCCATATATTTATTACTGTAGTAGTGCAAATACAGTAAGCTATAACAGTGCACGACTCTGGCACACTATTTAGTGCACATTTTATACAGAACCCCAAGAAGTGTGTTTCATTTTTAAGCCCTACATCTGATGTTCACTGAGAAATATTAAAAATATATTGACCTGTGGTTGTTAATCAGTTAATCTTACATATAGATCTGACATATAGATCTTCCTAAACCTGTGTGTTCACGGCTATTCGCTTTCATGAATATACACCTGTACGTGTGTATGTACACCTGTATGTGTGTATGTACACCTGTACGTGTGTATGTACACTTGTACGTGTGTATGTACACCTGTACGTGTGTATGTACACCTGTATGTGTGTATGTACACTTGTACGTGTGTATGTACACCTGTATGTGTGTATGTACACCAGTACGTGTGTATGTACACCTGTACGTGTGTATGTACACCTGTATGTGTGTATGTAGACCTGTATGTGTGTATGTACACTTGTACGTGTGTATGTAGACCTGTATGTGTGTATGTACACCAGTACGTGTGTATGTACACCTGTACGTGTGTATGTACACCTGTATGTGTGTATGTAGACCTGTATGTGTGTATGTACACCTGTACGTGTGTATGTACACCTGTATGTGTGTATGTACACTTGTACGTGTGTATGTACGCCTGTACGTGTGTATGTACACCTGTATGTGTGTATGTACACCTGTACGTGTGTATGTACACCTGTACGTGTGTATGTCCGCCTGTATGTGTGTATGTACGCCTGTACGTGTGTATGTACACCTATACGTGTGTATGTAGACCTGTATGTGTGTATGTACGCCTGTACGTGTGTATGTACACCTGTACGTGTGTATGTACACCTGTATGTGTGTATGTACACTTGTACGTGTGTATGTACACCTGTATGTGTGTATGTACACCTGGACGTGTGTATGTACACCTGTACGTGTGTATGTAGACCTGTATGTGTGTATGTACACCTGTACGTGTGTATGTACACCAGTACGTGTGTATGTACACCTGTACGTGTGTATGTACACCTGTATGTGTGTATGTACACCAGTACGTGTGTATGTACGCCTGTACGTGTGTATGTACACCTGTACGTGTGTATGTACACCTGTACGTGTGTATGTCCGCCTGTACGTGTGTATGTAGACCTGTATGTGTCTATGTACACCTGTACGTGTGTATGTAGACCTGTACGTGTGTATGTAGACCTGTACGTGTGTATGTACACCTGTACGTGTGTATGTACACCTGTACGTGTGTATGTAGACCTGTACGTGTGTATGTCCGCCTGTACGTGTGTATGTAGACCTGTATGTGTCTATGTACACCTGTACGTGTGTATGTAGACCTGTACGTGTGTATGTAGACCTGTATGTGTGTATGTACACCTGTACGTGTGTATACTCAAGTGATCCCCCCTCCCACCTGCACCCCGACTCCATTCATTTATTTTCCACATGATTTTTTTCACCTGATTAATTTTCTCACATTATTTTTTTTCCACGTGTAGTGCATGCATGTATTTTCCCATGTAATTTTTTTTTCACAGGATTCATTTATTTGTACGTGATTTTCTCACCTGATTAATTTTTTTTTTCACATGTAACACGTGATTTTATTTTCACATGCAATTTTCTCACATGATTCATTTTTTCCACCTTATTTATTCACATGTAGTGCATGTGTGTATTTTCATATGTAATTCCTTCACACACACACACACACACACACACACACACACACACACACACACACACACACATTATTCATTTATTTTTCCGCATGTGATTTTCTACTAGGATTATTTTTCCCATGTTGTTTTTTTCACATGTATTGCATGTATTTTCACAAGCGATTTTTCCCCCCACATAATTAATTTATTTTCCATGTGTGATTTTCTCACATAATAATTTTTCTTTTTACGTTTGGCACTTGTGTGTTTTCACATGTGATTTCCCCTCCCCACACATTATTCATTAATTTTCCACATGAGATTTTCTCACACTATTATTTTTCCCTTATTGATTTTTTCACATGTAGAGCATGTGATTTTATTTCCATGAGTGAATTTTTCACGATTCATTAATTTTCCATGTGATTTTCTCACAATGTTGATTTTTTTGCATCTGCATTTCTTCCCCACATACACTGCATGTGTGTACTTTCACATGTGATCTTTTCACATTATTACGTATTTTCACAGTTCTACACATCTTATTTTTTCACATGTGGAGCCGGTGTTTTTCTTTTCATGTGTGAACTTTTCACACGATTCGTTTATTTTCACGTGATTTCTTCACACAATTAACGTTTTCACATGTAGTGCATTTTATTTTCACATGTGATTTTCATATTTATTTTCACATGTGATTTTCTTCCCACATGATTCATTCATTTTCACATGCGATCACAAATTATTCATATGATGTCATATGTCATTTGCTTTTCTGGACAAAACATGGTGAAATGCACCTTCATGTCTTTTGTTTCCTTTTTGTATGTGATGAGTTCAGTGAGGAATTTCCAGCCCTTATTCACGGGTGAATATTTATTGGAATATTGTGCGTTTTTTCTCTCAGTCAGCACTCAGAAGGAGGCCCGAACGGTATGAAAACAGAGGAAAACCAGTCATGTCTGCAGCAGGCTCCGTCTTCCACACCTTTTGGTGAGAAAACAGAATATCAGACATGATTCAGAACCAAAACGATGCTTTACTCTCAGATTCTGATTTAAACTGAAGCCATATTGTTGTATATTGCATGTTATATACTTTTCAAAATTCTGTTAATTATGAATTTGTGTGTATTTTGATGCAATCACATCAATCTATATCTTAACTGTATGTTTAGTAGGATGTTTATCTCAGGAATGATATATATATAACAGTAACTATAGTAGTTTGAAATCAACTTGTTTATGTTTGCAGAAGGAAATGCATATGCACCCTCAGAAAGAAAGGGTACTAAACTGTTCCTTTTTTTTTGTCGCTAGGGTGGTACCCTGAAGCGTACACCTTTTATACATTTAGTATGTATACTTACGTATATATGTGTCTTGTATCTAGAAATGTGCTTGTAAAAATGATTTTTAAAGGTGCACTTTGTCCACATTTCCAGGTGAAAGACACATATTAAGGGTGCAAAATAAAGGGTGCCACCTTAACAAAGAAAATGTACACTTTATTACACTTTTTTTTTTTTTCTGAGAAAGTGGGTTATGTTCCAAGGAATTTTGCACCGTGTCTTGTTCAGTGCTGAGATATTATTTTAAACTTTAATAGTGATACACTGATTTGCCGCTGAGTATCAGACGTGACGCTGTCCTGAAACATCCGATCACTATCTGACTGGATTTGTCATTGCCTATTTTTCAATCCGCTCATATATTTATTTATTAATGTGTTGATTGATACACGGATCATGGATGTGCAGAATCTAATGCATCTTAAAGCATGTTGTCATTGTGTCTCTAATATTTTTCATAACTTACTGGGAGAGTGATAGTGTCCGATCAGCAGATTGGATAATATAGAGTATTCGGCTGATACACATATCAAAGATGAAAAAAGGGGGGATTTAATTAAAACAGCATACGTAGTTTCATAGTCTGCCATCCAGGAAATCCAAATATCCACCATTCCACATATTCCAGCTATGATTCTGCTTCAATTAGGAGATTTTCCTGTTCTCATACATCTCATTCAATTCATCGGTTAAATCCCAGGTTTGGTTTAGAGTTAAAGCACAAACTCAGCAACATCTAGACATCCACATTCTCAGAAATAAAGGTAGCAAATTGTACTTTTCCTTTTTGCTGGAGTGGTACAATCAAGTGTCCACCATTTGTACCTTTATATCTTTATATAAAAATAATTTAAAGTGCATAATCAGACACGACTGAAACCACTGATGTACATTTAAAGGTTTACTCTAAATGCTAATTAAAGGTACACCACACAAAGGTGCACCTTCCCAGGTAAAACATACATACTAAAGGAACTAAAAGTATAAATATGTGCGCTTGATGGTATCACTGCAGCAACAAGAAAAAGTACAGTTTGGTACCTTTATTTCTGAGAGTGCAGGATGTTCATTTTTAATGTATTTTTGCAGTTTTATTGGCTGTGATGCTCTTTCGAAAAGGATTCATACAGACCAGCTAAAGGTGATTACAGTAGGATAGCAAGGATTGCACATTACAGCAAAAATATCATTTATACTCAATATGTATCACATTATTCAGGTTTACTGACAGTAACGCCACAATTAAATGACTTTTAACTTCGCAATCATGATTTAAACTTAAAAATAAAATAAAATGAATCAGCCCTGTGATAGACTGGCATCCTATCCTGGTTGCTATTCCTGCCTCATACACAGTGGTCCCAAGACTGGATTCGGATCCACCTCAACCATGAACCTGAAAATGAAAGAATAAGTGAATAATTCACCAAGGACAAGAGCTATTGGTTGATGTTACAGAAGTCTTGGTGATAATCGTGACCTTATATTGGACCTGTGTATCGCAATATTGTTATCATATTATCACTAAGCCCTGGTATCGAGGAGGATGATCATCTGTGAATTTAGGGATCGTATATTCACCAATAATATCACGTCATTTTTCACAATCCAATCAAATTCCAATCCTAGTAATCCCTTTTTTTTTTCTCGCCAGCTTCTTCTGATGTTTCTTTATTTTGGTTTGAATAAGACTAAACCGCTGCCTCGATATACAAATGTAAACATCGCAGAGCTGAACTGGACTTTTCTGAATGTAATATATTTTTATATTGCTGTGATAATTACCATAAACTGTGATGAAAGGTAAAGCGATTATCGCAGCATGTATAAGTGACATATTAACCTGGGTATACATCCAATTCCCTTCATATTATAGTAAATCAAATCAACACTTTTATTTCAGTAAAACCCTGGTGATTTGAGTCGTGTAGGTGCTCAGTGGTGCTATGTTTAGATGAAAGACAGCATGCTGTTATAGCCAAGTGTATTGAATTTCTGATGAACATAATCTCCAAGAGTGGGAAAAAAGGGAAAAAATTGGATTAATTAAGGGTTCTTAACTTTCAAAAAAAAAAAAAACTCTTTCTCTTTTTTTATAGAACCTTTAAGGGTCCCCCAGAGCGACAACCGAAGAACCCTTAAGGCAGGGGTTGTAAAACATTTAAAGCAAGAATTCTAACTATTAAATACACTCCCACCCTTCGTTATAGATTTATTTCTTGTGTACAGTAATATCTGGCTATTAATTAGAGCCATTGAGATTTTTTTTATTCCTGAACTTTCTACTGCATCACGAAACCCTGGGAATCTCCAGACCCCAGTTTGAGATTGTACAGATTCTACATGAGTGTAGAAAGTGACACATTACAATATTTCACTGTTTGTTCCTTAAAAGATTTTAACATTTTTAAAACCTTTATACATTTCATTTAATGTCACCCAAGAGACGACTGAAATGCCTCAGGAAGATCTCTACACTTTTAGCCATATTCAAAATCTTCACAATCTGTGAATATACGTAAATATACAGGTTGGAAATGGGGTCTCTGAAGGACTAGCGGTTAGGCCACAGCGCTCTCACTGCTACAGACGGGGTTCGATTCCCGGCCAGTGATCCTGCGACAGTATGCTCTCAGTGCTGGTCCCAAGCATCTATAACATGTCTTCTCTTAATCTGAACTAACACTAAACGTTTATTTCACTGTTTTCTCCATTTGTGACCACTGCATTATCTGAAACCTAACAACTTTGAAGAAGGCTTAAGCTCCGCCCACTTCATAATCACGCCATGTCATATACTGCATCACTGAAAAGCTTGTTTTCTGATATGTGAGGTTATTATGATATACATGTCAATTATTAAACCTTATGAATCACACTAACAAGAGTGAAATCACATTAAACCTCATGGTAGCTTTTCCTCAAAATCATTATAGTTTCTATATTCAGAGCCAATAAAAAGCTCAATTTTTCGAATTCATGAAATTTTACATGTTCAATCTTATCCATAATTAGGGGCATATTATCGAGGAATTTTCCAAAATGGTCAGTATTTTTGGATTTACAGAATTTATACTGAAAAATGGCTTTCAATATTTTTATTTACCTGCACATGGTGTTTTTTATTACGCAATAAATAAACGACATTCCAACAAAAGTCTTTCTGTGGTGCGCATCTTCACAGTGACATTTCATTATGTATGCTAATTACACTTTTGTAGTGTAAAGTTACACCAAAAACTTGATTGTGATTGTGAAATCTATTGATTTTAAAAAATGAACCAATTCACCTGCAGTGTTTTAGCTTAAATGTAAATAAAACATAACATTGTGTTAACAAATCATAACCCAAATGTCAATCCGACTCACCCATAAGAAACTAATCACGATTCGGAGTCCAGGACGACTTACAAACAAACGCTGCCTGTGCATTTTTACTGCTTGTTACCATGACGAGTCCTCAGTGTGTTTGATGTGTATGTTTGATGTGTGTGTGTGTGTGTGTGTCTACAGAGCATGTGGGCGGAGGTGAGGTGTGTGCAGGGTGTGAGTCACCCATCGCTGACCGCTTCCTCCTGCGCGTGAACGATCAGTCGTGGCACGAGACGTGTGTGAAGTGTGCCGTGTGTCTGAGCACGCTCAGTGGGACGTGCTACTCCCGAGACCGGCTGCTCTACTGCAAACACGACTACGAGAAGTAAGACAAGAGTCTCAGTACACCTCACACACTCCAATCATACAGCATCTCTGCCAGAACAACTCCTGTCCTCCAAGTCCTCAACACACCCATCAACACACACGAACACACCCATCAACACACACACGAACACACCCATCAACACACACACGAACACACACATCAACACACACATCAACACACACGTAAAATACACACATCAACACACACATAAATCCACACACATGAGCGTACACTTATAAACACAGACATAAACAACATAAACACACATATGACCACACAAAAACACAGATTAACATACACATAAACACACACAAATACACACATAAACACACACATATAAACGCACATGAACACATAAGCACACACAAACACACACACGAACAAAAACAAACACACACATAAACAACATAAACACACACATGAACACACAAAAACACACAGATAAACACACACATAAACACACATGAACACATAAACACACATACAAACACACACATGAACAAAAACAAACACACGCATGAACACACATGAATACACACATGAACACACATGAATACACACACAAGCACACATGAACACACAAACACACACAAACACTCGAACACACATCTCATCTACGATACAATACTACTATAAATAATCAGCATCAGCATCGTAATAGTGTAACTTCACTGTATTAATGTACATACATTAAATATACATTTTTCACATTCAGCTCCCTGTAACTGTCTAAACCTTCTCTGCTCAGCCATTTCAGCTAAATAGTTTCCATCAAAAGCCATAAAACGAATGAATTAGTGGTGATACAATGATTTATACCACAGTGCTGATGAATTCTCCGTTCTGATTGGTCAGAAGCTGGTGATTAATTTCCTATAACAGCAGCTCGGACTGTAGTGCAGCTGCGAATCACAGGTTCAGATTAATGCGCTCGCTCTAATACATGATCATTTCTGTAGAAAATCTTTCTTTCTTTCTTTCTTTCTTATTTTTACTTTCTTATTTTTACTTTCTTCATTTCAATTCTTATGTACTTTAGTTTGTTTATTTGTTGTTTGTTTGTTTTCTGTTTGTTATTCTTCCTTTCTTAGTTTATTTTCTTGTTTCCCTCATTCTGCCTTTCTATTCTTTCTTTCTTTCGTTCTTTCTTTTTTATTTATTTTTACTTTCTTCATTTCAATTCTTATGTACTTTAGTTTGTTTATTTGTTGTTTGTTTTTCTGTTTGTTATTCTTCCTTTCTTAGTTTATTTTCTTGTTTCCCTCATTCTGCCTTTCTATTCTTTCTTTCTTTCGTTCTTTCTTTTTTATTTATTTTTACTTTCTTCATTTCAATTCTTATGTACTTTAGTTTGTTTATTTGTTGTTTGTTTTTCTGTTTGTTATTCTTCCTTTCTTAGTTTATTTTCTTGTTTCCCTCATTCTGCCTTTC
>CM074938.1:3385752-3412559 GCA_037576815.1 Pangasius larnaudii
CCATGAGACTCAGTGCGAAATGAGTCAGAGTGAGGGGCACAGAGCCCCAATTTGCCCCTGCTCCACCCACAGCACCACCCACAGCAGCATGGCCCATGAGACTCAGTGCGAAATGAGTCAGAGTGAGGGGCACAGAGCCCCAATTTGCCCCTGCTCCACCCACAGCACCAGCACCAGCACCAGCGCTGTCCACGTTACAGGAGCTGAGTGTATGCTCAGGACGCTCTGGGTTTAATACTTTACCCTGTGACATGGGAAGCACCAAAAATCAGCCCCAGAACAGACCAGCTCCATGTTTACTGAACCCCACAACACAGCGTGCTGTCTTTATTTCTCCTCATCCTTCCTTCCAGATAGCAGCATTAGATCCTCCTTTCTTTCAAACCTTTCCATCCTTTTTCCCTTTTCTCCTCCCTTCTCCTTTTTCTTTTTCATTTAACTTTCTTTCCTTCCGTCCTTCCTTCCTTTTCATCCGTGTTTTTTCTGTTTTCCTTCATTCCTGTCTTTCTGTCTCTACTTCCTTATTTGCTTCCTTTATATTTTTTCTTGCCATCCTACTATATCTTTCTTTCTCTCTTTCTTTCCTTTTTCATTTAAGTTTTCTTTCACTCCTTCCTTCTTTCCTATCTTCCTTTCTTTGTTCTTTTGTCTTTCTTCCCCCATTTTTTCTTTTCTATCTTACAGTTATTTATTTATTTGTTTATTTATTTATTTATTTATTTTCCTCCTTCATTTCATCTGGTGTTACGTACTTTCTTTCCTTTCATCGTCTTCATCTTTATATTTTTTCCTTCATTTTCTCTTCTGAGAGACATATTGAGCTCCTGTGAGATGCGTCTGTGTGTTCTTCGGTCACTCTGGATGTTAGAATGGTTATTATATAATCCCAGGATGAGTGTCAGTGTTTTTAGGATTACAGCACACATCCACTCGTTGACATAATCCTACTCGACAGTTATCGTGAGCGGTGTAGCTCATCAAACTTAGCCTACCACCATAATGCAGTTTACAAGCATGAAACGAGCGGGAATGTTTTTGGGTTTTTTTTTTCTTTCCTCACATCTCTTTTCCTCTCCCCTCTCGCCGTCTCCAGTGGCTCTCTCTCCATTAGCTCGTTCATCACTGTCTGGTTTCTAATAATATTTCTCTGTACCAAACCTCATTGTGCGCTTGTTGAGATTGATAGCAGTCACGACACCAATCAGTTTATCGCTCCGTTTATTGCCCGTTTTCTCTTAATCATCTCCCCACTCCATGGCTCAGGGTGTCTGGGGGAGTGGGGGGTGGCTGCCTTGATTATGGGAACAATGCTAATTACGGTCTCAGACAAGTCTCCTTGCTGTGCTGCGCATAGAGAGCGAGCTGGGACTGAACATCTCTCGTGTTAATGGATGCCACCTACATTTGGAATCCAATATAAACTGTATGCTCAGGCTGAAGTATTTATGTACAAAAGGTCTAAAAACATGCCACGGATTTATATAAAATGCTAGTTCAGTGACAAGCAGGGCACTCGAGCACGCTCTTAGAGGTACAGAGCTGATTGTATCAAAGGAATTATTGTGAAGTGGTAGACAGAAGAGCATTCTGGATGCTTTTACTTATGAATAAATACCCTTGAGGACCCGATTCAAGAAAAGCTAGCAAGCTAGCTATGTTATGTCAGTAATCTTTTAGCTACTGTAGCGAGACTAGCTTATTTAAAACTTAAACAGTGACAGTAGGTGACCACTGAGCTGGCTATCTATTTAAAAGTGGTAAAAAATGCGATTTAGTTTCCAAAGAAAGAGAAAAAACTCACATTTATTACTGAAAAACTGCATTTATTACAGCTACTCTTTCTACAGCTTGCTATTTCCAGGGAAGCTAGGGAGCATGTATTACTGAATTAGGTCTATACTACAGCTACTCTCTTGATTTTTTTTACTCTTTTGATTTTTTTAGTTAAATAGCTAGCTATTTAACTAAATATCTTTTGTTACTTAATGACAAACCCTCAATGAACTCCTCTAAGTTACACATTGCACAGCATTATGTTACTATTAGCTAGCTATGAACACTAGCCAACATTATTTTATGATTCTATTAGGTAGCTAGCTATTTATATTTAGCTAACATGCTCCCGTGACAGTCCCTCACTAGCCAACTAGCTCTATTTAGTGCATTGTTTTATGTTACTTTTAGCTTGCTAGCTAGGTTATGTAGGTACTATTTAGCTACTGTAATGCTCCACCCCTCCATACCACTTATTCTGCACAGGGTCCTGGACTCGGGATTTGGGGCACAATGCGGGGGGCACCCTGGGCGGGGTGCCAACCCATCGTAGGGCACAATGGCACACACACACACACACACACACACACACACACACACACACACACACACACAACGGACAATTTGGAAATGCCAATCACCCTACAATGCATGTCTCCGGAGGAATCCGGAGTACCCAGAAGAAACCCCTGAAGCACGGGGAGAACATGCAATCTCCACGCACACGGTGGAGGTGGGATTCGAACCCCCAACCCCGGTGGTGTGAATCTAACCACTAAGCCACTGTGCCTCTCTACTGCAATGATGCCTATTGTGTAACCCAACAGTAGTAGGTAACAAGCTAGTTAACTAGCTAGCTAGAGGTAGTAAAAATGCAACTTGGCAGACATTGTTACATATTTCCAAAGAAGGAATAAAAACCTCTCCTGTTTGTACTACTTCTACATTTATTACTGAAGTGAACCTACACTGAAGCTACTCTCTGGATTTTTCTATAGCTAGCTACTTAGGTATATATCTTTAACTACTCTACTGATGATCCTTTTGTGTAACTCTAGCCAGGTAGTTCTATTTAATACATCATTTTATGTAACTGTTAGCTAGCTATATTAAGCTAGTGTACTCCAATGAAGGTTCCTCCATGAGCTCTAGCCAGCTTTTAATGCTATTAGCTAAGCAACAACTCAGGATGCAATTGAACAATGTAGCACTTTGTACTGAATACAAAGAAAGAGCTGCTTTATGGATAAAGAGATAAACATGATCTCAGAAGATGTAATATCAGGAGCAGATAGTATCGCAAAAACTAAAAGATGGGTAAAATATGTCAGCTTCTTTGTGAAATATGTAAGGAAAAGCTTAAGCATACTTATCCATACATCTATTCCAGAGGGTAGAGTTGGTATGAGCCAGGGGTAGGTGCATGTCTTTTTTTTTTTTTTTTAGGTGATATATATGCACCTTTTTTTTTCTTAAAAAATATTCATCCAAGTTAGCTGCCATGTCATCCCACAAATGAAGATTTTTATATCACAGTAGTTTCTATAGAAAGATTTGACCATTGTGAGAAATAAAAAGTGTACATCAAACTGTGGATTTTATATAATTAATGACGAAATCAAGTTTTGCAGTGATCTGTGCTTTTTTTTTTTTTTTTTCAAGTATTATATATTCTCTCCATGGTACATTCAGATACTATTCATCTAAAATCTAGATATTCAAATAGCCAAAATGATGAACACATTGTTCTGTAGAATGAAGTATAGCAGAAGGCCAGGAGGCAGAGTGTACAGGTCAGGAGAGATCACAGAAGAGGACAGAAAGAGACAGCAGAGGTGTCCAGATGACTCCGAGGTGTCTCCTGCGATATTGCCGGCGTTTTTGCATAATGTGTGATGAGTTCTCATCATCTCGGCTCCCCCACAACAATTTCATTACAGGCGGCTAATAAATGTTTCATGGCAGAACAAGCTGCTCGCCTCCGCTTTATTAAATCTGAGATAATAAAAGGAGAAAATCGTGAACGGGATTGGGGGGGTGGGGGGGGGGGTAGGTTGTGGAAGGAAGGAGATATAGAAAACGGCGTAGACATTCTCAAACAGGGCCTCCGTATCTTCTGTTTCTGGGGCAACGGGTCCCCCCTCGCTCCTCTCCCCCCTTCCTCTCGCTCTGCCACGGAGACACAGGAAATGAGAATCTGGCTGACAGGATATTGCGTTCTGGTGGCCTGGGGATTAGCTGCCTTATCCAAACACGTACGCGTGCACACACACACACACACACACACACACACATATACACAGGTTCACGCTTACCTCGTACAGACACACCTCTCCATTGTTGTCTTATTTAATCTGTACACCGCCGTCTATCTCGCACGCTACATAAACGGCTTTGCACGGGTGATTCAGCTTGTGTAAACCATGTGCAGGTTTATAGTATCACTCGGCCAACATATTACACACACGCGACTGAACAGCCGTGCTGTCGTCCACACCGGTGGCTGTCACCTCATCTTAGGAAAATCATATGAACATCAATCAATAGACGCGACCCCACTCTTTTGATGTGATTATCATAAAATTGCAATATGTTTAGGGATTTCTTTTAGGCCTTGGAAGATTAAAATGTCCAGAGGGCATGAAGAGGGAGGGGACAATAGTGCTATATATCATTCACATCATCACGCGCATAAAGAGCTGGATGTGTCCTGGCCTGATCACAAGGTCTCGTGTAGCTTTTTGATACATTTGCTAGAATTTTTGAGAGCTAGCCAAATAAAATCAGCAACAGAAAAAGAAAAGAAATTCAAAAGCCATATAGCCATATCGTCCTCAGTGTCTTTGTTGTTTAGGAAACACCATTTTATTACAGTTATTGCTGATCTTATTCTCCAAAGGAAAATGTATTCTCCAAGACTTATTTATTCGTACTGAATGGACACATAATCGTATTTTATGTTTGCTTAAAACAAAACCTTAAACATCTTCTGTGATACTCAACCTGTGTTGTATTAAACAGGAAAATCCAAACAAGATAGACATGTGATAAAATGCTGAACTTGCTAATCAAATTGATCTTGTAACTATAAAGTGGGTGTGGCTTAATAGTCTCACAAACATTTTGCTTGACATCCCTCTGTACCGGCCTCAAGCCAAGCTAAACACATTGCTGCAAAAAAACATGAATTTCAATTGTTCAGCAGTACTATCCTCGCTAAGTTAGCTTCCACTTGCTAGGTTGGTGTTTGTAGGCTTAGTTTTCAGTTGTTAGGTTGCTTTTCAATTGCTAGCTTTCACTTACTGGTTAGCTTTCGTATGCTAGATTTGAAAGGACAATTATTCAGTGGACTTGCTAGGTTAGTTTCTGCTCACCAGTTGG
Organism: Pangasius larnaudii; assembly: GCA_037576815.1. Taxonomy (NCBI): domain Eukaryota; kingdom Metazoa; phylum Chordata; class Actinopteri; order Siluriformes; family Pangasiidae; genus Pangasius; species Pangasius larnaudii. Next base: position 3,390,907 of record CM074938.1, read on the forward strand.
CTTGCTCTTGCTAGATTAGCTTTCCCTTACGGATTAGTTTTCACATGCTAGGTTTGCTCTCACACATTAGCATTCCAGTTTTAAAAAGTCATACAAATTTAAACAAGTGTGGTTGGAGCTGTTTGATTTCATAAAAATAAACCCTTCGTAACATGCTACTTGTTACATGTTACTCATTTGCAAATGTGAAGCCATGTTGAATTGATCAACCTTGTGATTGGCGTGGGAGAAACTTACGCACACGTTACCTGAGTTTAGCCACGCCCACTTTACATTAAAAGTGGAGAAAGTGCATGTAGATATTAGAAACTTGCTTGTTATTCATACTTAATGCTGCATTTTGAGAATCATTAACCTCATTAGAAAGCAACCAGGCATTTAGACTCATCCCTAAATGCACTTTTTTTTTGATGTACATATTTACCCCAAGAATAATTTTAATAAAATCAAAGATACATCATGGCCAGTTGCCTTCCGTCATTGTTTCTGACCTCATATTTGACAGTGAGTGGAACGATATATACATTTATCACCTACCTGTTGGTGTTTGCATATTATCTTGGAGGATATTTGCGTTTCTGTGGGCATGTCCGTGTGTGTGTGTGTGTGTGTGTGTGTGTGTCTGTGTGTGTGTGTGTGTGTGTGTGTGTGCGTGTGTGTGTGCGTGTGTTAGGGAGTGTAGCAGGCGAGCGTAGTGGGGAATGCTGGGAGATTTTAATAACGCAGAAGCAGTGCACTGAGATTTAATAAAGGGAGATGATGTGATTACTGAACCCTGGCGCTGAGCCACCTTGCTTCACAGCAATATCCGCTCATACACACACACACGCACACACACTTTCTGTCTCATACACACACACACACACACACACACACACACACACACACACACCAATATAAACCATGCAATTATATTTACATGCATGATTTACATATCGATTCTTAATATATACACAAATGCACCAGCACAAAAGCTTGCAATATTTCTGACGGTGCACAAACCTTTCTTCAAGATGTCCTAATGTGTGTACATGCATGGAGAAGCCACCCACACCAAGATTCATCTCCGATTTGTGTTAAGATTCATCAGAAGGACAGTGTGTTGGCTCTTGCGCCTACCTTACTGTCTGGGTAAGGTGAGTTTCGGTCCCATTTTCCCAGAGGTCATAATCATGGTTAACCCCTTCACTCCTGAGAGATCAAAGCGGTGATGAGTGATTGAACACAACCTGAAACCTCAGGAGTATAGCGCAATGACAGGGTACTTCATTTACTACGATTCGCTCCCTTTTTTTTTGTGATGTTACACTGTGTACTGCATGCTGGAAACATTCTGGACAAATGTTGTATCAATGCCAATCAACTGTTCTTGAGGTAGAGCTTAGAACTTTCATGAACCTTATTAACAGTTAGCCTACTGATTAAATAAAAGAAGAACGTACTGCTTTATAACACATTTTACATTAGAGCATATTTTTGGCATCAGGAATCCTTAATTGTGATTTAGTGTTAATCTTAGGTAATTGAGCCTTTCTGAAATAAGGCAGAATCTTGCTTATGTGTGCTAGTGATTCGTGTGCTAGCGTTCCTTTTTATTTATATGATTGTTATTTGAGTAATATTGACATATTGATGTTGATATGAATGCTATTTGAATACTTTTGACTGCTGCAGGTGTCCTATGTGAATGATACTTGAATATACACTGTTATGTGAATGCTATTAGAGTACTGCTATGACTGCTACTTGAGTACTAATGACTAGTATATGAACGCTGTATGAATACTATTTGAGTACTATTCACTGCTATATGACTGCTACCTGAATGCTATTGACTGCTATACAGTATGAATGTTACTTGCGTAGTTGACTGTTGACTGTTACATGAAGGCTGCATAATTACTTTTGACTGTTCTGTGACTGCTACTTGAGTATTAGTGACTGCTATATGAAAACTATTTGAGTACTACTGACTGCTATATGCATGTTATTTGAGTACTATTGACTGGTATATGAATGTTATTTGAGTACTACTAACTGCTATATGAATGCTATTTGAGTATTAGTGGCTGCTGTATGAATGCTACTGCACTATGAGTACAGCTGACTGTATAGTTATTTGAGTGCTATTTGAGTACTACTGACTGCTATATGTATGGTATTTGAGTACTACTGACTGCTATATGTATGGTATTTGAGTACTACTGACTGCTATATGTATGGTATTTGAGTACTGTTGATTCAGAATGCTGTCTCAACATTAATGACTGCTACGTGAGTGGTATTTGAGTACTAGTGACTCTTGAACACTATTTGAGTGCGACTGACTACTGAATGTTCTTTGAGTAATACTGAATACTGAATCTATTTGAGTACTAGTGACTCCTCATTGTTTTTGAGTACGAGTGGCTGCTGTTTGAACAATGTTTGAGTAATGTTGACTGCTGAATGCTATTTGAGTACTAATGACTGCTGTGTGAATAATATTTGAGTACTGTTGTATCTACAGCAATATGAATGCTAATTGATTAATATTTAGTTCTGAATAGTATCTGAGTGAATTTGATTGAGTCCTGAATGTTTTTGTGTACTACTGACTGCTATATGTAAATTATTTGTGTACCCTTTACAGCAATATGAATGTTATTTGAGTAGTTTCTACTAGTAAATACCTTTTGAGTACTATTACGCTCCTGAATGTGTAGTGAATAGTATCTGGGTACTATTGACTACTGACTGCTATACGTGTAGTATTTGATTACTATCTACAGTAAAATGAATGTTAATGAGTAATTTCTGCTACTGAATACTATTTGAGTGATATTGACTCCTGAATGCTTTTTGAGTAGCTATTATATTAATGCTTTTTTTTTTAAACTAGTATTGACTGCTTTATGAATCCTTTACATCTTGAATGACATCTACTCCCACAAGACTCTCTGTGTGACAGCAAGACACACGACGAGACGAAATGTCATTTGTTATTGTGATCGCATCCGCCGGCGTGCCCGATTCGTCCATCCCATCATTCCCAGTCTCCCGCACGCTCATTTGGTTTGGTGATTCTGGTCTGCGGATCAGTTGCTCAGGGTGACTGTGAAGAGGGCTCAGTGTCTTTGGTATGGGTGTGTTAAGTAGGTGTAATTTTTGTTGGCGCGATTGGCAGATGGATTGAGACAGATTAGCTGTGGCAGCTGCGTTTCGGACAGGATCATCACATCCACGCAGATCAGACGCCTTTATGTACGGACCTGGCTGCCTCTCCCTTCACCAGATTTAGGGAATAACACCTTCTTCTCGCTCAGCAAGGGTTCTGGAGCGCGCACACACACACACACACACACACACACACACACACACACACAAACGTACACACCCGTTCCTCCTTGTGGCCCTCTGCAATAGAATCTTGTTTTGTTGAAAATGTTTTTCATCTCGCTGCTCTTCATTTTATGTTGCTCGCTCGGGTTATTGCCTTTTCTTCTGCAGCGTCTCTCACATAAAGAAAGTTTCTCTTGGGTTTCTTATTACTTTCAGCGTTCACTTTTTTTTGTGCAAAGTAGCGTCAGAGCACATGCCGGCGTATGATATCATGCCACGATATAAAGTAAGATGACGCGATTGCACTTTTTACTTAGGCTCATGCCTGTCTTAATGTGTACAAGTAACAAAAGTGAATTGCACACACATATACACGCACACACAAGGATGAACGCATATGCCTGTCGATGCACGTGAACGCATTCACGTGTCCCTGTGCATTGTGTTTGTTTGTGTACGTGTGTGTGCAGGAGTGTATGAACGAAAGAGCGAGAAATGCTCTGTTTATTTGAGTGTGTGGAAAAAAAAGAGAGAGGAGAGATTAACCCCATGCTATTCTCAATCCTCGTTTATGAGTTTATAGCGTCTGTCTGGGCATCGCACTGTTTAAACAACAATCTAATTAATCCCGTCTTTATTAGTTTCACCGAGCTGAGCTGTGCCGGGAGAGAGGGAGGGAGCGAGGAGGGAGGACGGGGCAATTCTGCCAGAAAATACTAACAAAAGGAGGGAGGGCACGGACAGGAAAAGAATGAGGGATTTAGGAAGAATTTAAGCACGAATGAAATGTGCCTTTAAATAAGGATTGACTTGTTGGGGTGAGAGGTAAAAAAGTGAAAATTAGCAAAGTAAGGGTCCATGACGTATAGCTAGGGCCATTTTATTCTTTTCTTTTTTTTTTTTTTTTTTAATAATGTGATGGTGATGATCAATTACTATCAATGTCGCTACAGTTATTATTAAAATATTTCAACTGAGCCTAGTTCATCACCTGAATAGGACGTTGTTCATTTCCTAGATTAAAGCGCAATAAACGAATCATCAACTTAAATCTAACCAGTTTTAATAAAAATATGCCAAATAATAAAAATAATCAAAGACAGGGTGTGATGAAGTAGATTTACAGATTTGTTATCATCCTGTTTTACAGATATGTCAGATATGTGTAGCTTTACAGATATGTTACCATAATTCCAAGTTTATTATTATTCTATAACACCACATCCTGTGTCCAAGTCTTTTATTCCTCAAATACCATAGCAGTCTTGTGTGGCCAACACTAATCATTTTTTTTATTTATTAAAAAAATGTCATAATTTTTGTCCATTTCTAGTTATATTTAATGTTGCGAAACAAGTTAGTCACTGTTATCAGGTACGTTATAGCTAATAAACATTATTATATCATTCCCTCAGCAGCCTCTCTTTGAAAAGAAAAAGAAAATGCAGCTTGTCACATTACTGCAAACTCCTCTGTCCTGAAGACTTCCTGTGTCAGAAAGCTTAACAGCTTATGGCTGACACTGGAGACGCCTTCCAAAAATGTTAAATAAAAGCCTCCTCACCATAACATCAGTTACACCCTGGTTTTAAATGTGTTTATGTGAAGCATCCGCCATACAAGTCCCTGTGTACGTTGTTACTATTGAAATGACAACATATTCGACCGAACACGTTAATATAAATCTATTGTCTATGCTGCTGTTGGAGAAAATTAATCAACACCTTCTGACCAATCAGGATTGAGAATCAAACACGTCTCTGGTCTAAATGCAGTTAGTGTCACACTAAACGTTTTTTTTTTTAGGAATTTTAGGAAAAAGAATCTCTTGAATAATTGTGATTATATACTGTATATTTGCCTGAATTATATTCATAACATAAATCTGTGCTATGATCATATATGGTTCAGTGATGTTTTTCTCTACACTTGAACGGGTCTCTGGATGCAAAAGTTTGTGAACCCCTCGTCAAATATCAAATTAATGAGTGTGACTCATTAATGCTCTCCTGTTATTTACCACCATTAGTGTATGCAGGGCAACTTTAATACACAACCCTGGGTTAAATGAATTCATACTGTACATTATCATCATTTCTGCGTCTCAGTGTGTCTTATTGCTAAGTGCTGCCTCCCAGTGTCTAACGTAAAACACTGCACAGACATTCCACTTTTCGGTTTATACAGGACAGGTGTGTGTCAGTGATCAATTCTATGATATATCATGATATTTATTACACAATATTGTTATCATGGATGCCTGGATGGAGACTGAAAACGAAGGCAGCACTTGCACTTGTCCATGTGTAGAGCTGCCTTATATGAGGTGTTTCACATTTTGTCAGAATTTGAAATTTGTTTTCTTTTTATCCTAAAAAGCAAGACCTGCTGAGATTCAGTGAAACTGCTTTCCAATCCATTATTTTTAATACAGTGTCATGAAATATATGAAAGACATACTGTATGTACTGGACATAGCATCTTAGTTTTTTCAATATCCATCAAACATCCTGTAACTTGTGGTTTGTGTGTTTTTGTGTGTGTGTGTGTGTGTGTGTGTGTGTGTGGTGTTTTATAGGCTGTTTGTGCGGAAGTGCAGCGCGTGCCTGCAGGTGATTGGCCGCTCAGAGCTGATCATGCGTGTGCTGGGGCAGGTGTATCACCTGGGCTGCTTCAGCTGCTGCGAGTGCGAGCGCCGGCTCCAGAGGGGTGACGAGTTTGTGCTCAAGGAAGGTCAGCTGCTCTGCCGTGGGGATTATGAGAAGGAGAGAGAGATGCTTGCTGCCATCAGCCCCGCCCCCACCGAGTCAGGTGATATATATATATAGTCCATTTTCATTATTATGCCATGTCTGTACATGTATAATGTAGGATGGAAGGACCAGGATAATGGCACTACATAACTAATTTACACAAGACTACATGAAGTGTAAGAAAAGAGCTACAGTTTCACTAGGAACAAAATGGTACAGCGACTTGAGATGGGTTTTTTGTTTTGTTTTGTTTTGTTTTTACTTTTTTTTTTTTTTTTTTGGTCATTTGATATTTAAAAATGAGTGTTAAGACTACTGCTCTACCATTGAGAAGAATCTAGTTTTGACTATTTAAGAGTTTACTAAATTTCTGTAAGTCTATAGCCACATTTCCAGCACAGTAACCTTTTATAGCAAGCCAGGAACCTTTTCAGGAACTCTGAACAATTTTAGTACCAAGAACCTTTTCAGGAACTCTGGAAATCTGGATTTCCACTGGGAATCAGCAGGGCCACTTTTAGTACCAGGAAACTTGTATAAACGATTGTAATGTCACTGGTCCTGTAGTGTAGTGAAAACACAAACCAGGAACATATCCAGGAACTCATCCAGGACAGTTTTGGAACCCTTTATTTCGTCAAAAGTTTCCAGGAACCACATTTAAAACACATGCGACTTAGGACCACTTGTTATTTGGCATTAAAACTAAACGCTTCCTTTTCTTCTTCTTTTTCTGCCAGCTTACAGATCTGTGTTAATGTTAGCATCATTTTCACACAACAAGAAAATCAGTAAAGAACAAAACAGCTTTAATGTGCTGTGTGCTTCTCATCAATTCTGTTGTTATCTCACGTCATGATCATGGTTCCTGTAGTGCAGTGAAAATGCAAATCAGGTACTTATCCAGGAGCTTGTCCTCAAAAGGTTCCCAATTCTGTTTTTTTAGGTCATGATCATGGTTCCTGTATTGCTGTAAAAATGCAGACTAGGAACCTGTCCAGGAACTTATCCAAAAACTTATCCAGGAGTGTATTTCTCAGGAGAGTTTTTAGTTCCTCAAAAGGTTCCAGGAACCCATGTGACCTATGATAAAAATAACTGGTCAGGTCACCATGTTATATTATTAGAGATGGCACTGACTTGATCCCAGGATCGACATCGGGCTGACATCAGCAAAAAAAAAGGTGGATCTGAGAAAAAAAGAAATGAATTCAATCTGATTCTGTATCAAATTTTATCTTGGAATTTTTTTTTGTGGAAATATTTGGAACTGGAAATATTTACATATAAAGAGAATTAATTGTATTTTTTAGAATTTTATAATAATTATAGTTTCTATTTATAATTTTTACTTTACTATATTTATTATATGTGCAGTGTAAATTACTTAAAATTATTAGTTTACCTAAATAAAAAAGTTGTGTTTTTAGCTATGTATTTTTTTCCTGTGTATTTTAAGTGCTTCAGTTAAAAAAAGGTTTCAGTATCAGTATTGGAAAGGAAAAACTGACATCGTGCCATCTTCAGTAAAAATACAATACAGAGTAGCAATAAAACCAAATGCTTCCTTCTCTTTTTCTTCCTCCCATGCAGTGAAGAGCGAGGATGAGGAAGGAGGCAGCAGCTCCATGGGAGGAAAAGCTGGCGATGATAGTAAAGAGCACAAAAGATCCAAGCGGCCGCGCACCATTTTAACCACACAGCAGCGCCGCGCCTTCAAGGCGTCCTTCGAGGTGTCCTCCAAACCCTGCCGAAAGGTGAGCAATCTGTCCTCGATGTAAACCCACACACTGCAGGGTGCCATTTATTTTAAATCTTTCATTCATTTCATATTTGTATTCTGCAGGTGAGAGAGACCTTAGCAGCTGAAACCGGGCTGACGGTCCGAGTCGTCCAGGTCTGGTTCCAAAACCAGAGAGCGAAGGTAAAACTAAAAATCTTTCTTTATGTTTATGTAGTTAATACATTTTCCAGTCTTTGTTAGAGTTTTGGGTTTTGATTGTCTGTCTTTGTTGTGTGTTCAGATGAAGAAAATCGCTCGCAGGCAGCAGCAACAGCAGCAGCAGCAGGAGCAGGAGCAGATCAGCGGCGGCAGCAGGAGGGGTCCGAGCAGAGGAGGACGACTGAGTAACGACGACAGCGAGGGTGAGACTCCATGTTAGTGCATGTTACATTTCTCCCAAAAAACATGGACTGGTTCAGCAATTTTGCTAATGTTGCACAAAGATTTTAATTAACCTTATGTGCTTAAATTTTATTTATTAAGGAACGTGAGAGCCAGGGCTGTAATAGGAAAATAATCAACAACACAGTTGTGCGATGCATCCTGACATGAAGCTGAGTTACTCTTACCACCCTGAAGCTGATTATTTTCCAATAAGAGCAAATCTCAAAATCATTCATTCCTCTTATTTAACAGCAATTTGCATTATTTTCTTTAAAATTTATTCATGAACAAAACCTCATGTTTTTTAACCATTTATATATACATTTAAGGCCCTAAGGTATAACGTGTCTGTTAGCTTAAATGATTGGTATCCTGGGTAGCTAGCAATCTATTTTCATGATTGATTGCTTGATTATGTTTTGTAAGTTCTAACCATTGATTGAAAGAACTATTTTCTATAATGAAGGCGTTATTTTTACCTTGTTATTAGTTTTTTTTTTTGTCTAAGCTGTTGTCTATGTAGTTTAATATGCCTTGCTAATCTTACAGCTGCTTACGTTAGCTAAAGTTAGCTTGCTATTATCGCAATTTACAGTTTTCGGTAACAAAAACAATAAAGCCTTCAATCTTACTGTATGGATGAAGAGAAATCGAATTGCAGTGGTGATCATTTATACAGAGGTGGAAGGCAAAGTTGCCGATGAATTAAGAAATGTCTAGCTAAGGTTATGCTAACTATTATATTGTGTAGACTAGTAGCCAACACTGCTAGAAAGCTACAGTAGATAATATTAGGCTATTATGCAATTAAAATATTAAGCCAGGTTTAGCCAAGCCAGCTAACATTCAGATAACTGTTATACTGCGTTAGGTAAGGTCGCTAACGCTAAGCTTTTATGTAATTAAATTCATTAGCCAGGTTAGCCAATCTAGCTAACATATAGGAAATTTCACTGCGTAAACTTGTAGCCAGGTTCACTAATAAGTGTTAGCACACACTTTCTCTGATGGGTAGCTGTTTTATACCTGGTAATGACAGATTATTCGTCTTTAACAACAGGTTTCTTTCAAAAAAAAAAAAAAAAGCACTTTGTTGGTTCCAGAGAGTTAGCAGTAATGATACTGTAAACCCTGCTGCTTTAGTAGCAGTAATATTAGCAAAGTTATGGAGGAAAACTTAGTATCTACACACGTAGATGAATTTTTAGGCTCTAAATATTACAATTTAACAAAACTTTAACAAAAACTTTTTCGAATTTCATTTGATTTCGTCCTACACATTTAGACACACTTTGTGTACAAGGTGATGAAGAAAGGACTTTGTGTACTATTATGTCTCCTCACAGATGGTTCGAGCAGTCACGGGTTAGACGGCATGCTCTCGTACTCCTCCATGCCACGACAGCAGCTCTTGGCTCTCGACCCAAACCTGTACGGGGGTGAGCAGTTCCGGCACGGTCTCACACCCCCGCAGCTAGGCCCCGAGCAGATGCACCCGTACGGTAAGAGACAGAAAATCACACAGCAGTGAAATCACTGCCATCACTTGTACAGCTGATTCACACACTGCTGTCTTTTTCACCGGTGTCACAGAGACACTTTATTGTTCATTGTGTTTCCACTGACACGTTACACCTTCCTAACTTTAGCACAGTGCAATATTTTGTCTTGTTTTCACCACTCAATTTTCTTTATCATATATTTATATTGTATATTGTATTCATATTACATTTATACACCAATCAGCTATAACATTAAATCCACTGACAGGTGAAGTGAATAACATTGAGTATCTCGTTACAGTGGCACCTGTCAAGGGTTGGGATATATTAGGTGGCAAGTGAACAGACAGCTCTCAAAGACGTTGTGTTGGAAGCAAGAAAAGGATCTAAGTGACTTAGACAAGGGCCAAATTGTGTACACAGAAGAGCTACAGTAGCTCATCTGTGGGACCAGATGGTCTAGGCTTCTCTCCCCATGCGCATCAGTGAGACTTGGGCGCCCATGACCCTGTTGCCGGATCACCGGTTGTCTTTCCTTGGACCAGTGTTGGTAGGTACTAACCACTGCATTCCGGGAACACCAACACAAGACCTGCCGTTTTGCCGTTTGCTCTGACCCAGTCATCTAGCCATCACAACTTGACCCTTGTCAAAGTCGCTCAGATCCTTATGCTTGCCCATTTTTCCTTCTTCCAATACATCAACTTCTTTGATAACTGACTGTTCACTTGCTGCCTAATATATCCCACCCCTTGACAGGTGCCAATGTAATGAGATACACAATGTTATTCAATTCACCTCTCAGTGGTTTTTATGTTACAGCTGCTCAGTGTATAACAATGGGGTCCAAAAGTCTGAGAGCACTAGTGAAAATGCCTCTATTTCGCATTATTGTCTACCTTAATACAATCATTTTTATTACAAAGTATATTACTGACAACAATTTGAGGGAAAAGTAGAATCTTTGAAATATTTACATGAATTTCAGACTTTTTTACTATTTGGTACGTCCCCTGATTTTAGATCAGATCCATCAGTGTGTCAGCTATAGAAGAGATTAGACATGAGGAAACTCTGACTTTTGCTACAAGCAGTTGACTTGGTCAATATCACACATTTGCTTACTTTTAAATAGGGACCTAGAGATAATGCAGAATCTTGCATATTAAATATTTACTTTCTTTGTTTTAAATATGTAAAAATTCTAAAAGTTTCCCATTTTAAATGGAAAAAATCCCAGATTTTCAATGTGATCTCAGACTTTTGGATGCCACAATATGCATATTTTATTCTATTTTAATAGTTTGCTTTAAATTAGGCTAAAAACATAGCAGACAGTCGACATATTAATCTGGAATGATTGACAGTTGCGCAGGTGTTTTGAACTCTCGGATATTAACTGATGCCCCCTGGAAGCTCCGCCTCCTTCCTCCATTTCATATTAGTCATGTTTCTCCTGTTGCTCTTGTCGCAACTCGATTTTCCCGCTCTGTTAATAAGATCATTAATATTAAATAAAAATCTATCAGTGTATATCCGTCTTAGCTAACATTAGACAGGTGCATAGACTCAGGTAACTGTATTTCTTCAGAATGTACTGAAATGTCAGTTACTTTTTTTTTTTTTTTTTGGTCAAGTTTTCCAAAAAAGAGAGAGAAAAAGAGTGGAAAATTCTTTATTACATATACAAAGTGTCAATTCTTACACTTAAAAAATAATTTTAATGGTAAAAGTAGATGGTAGAAAGTACATCAAACACTATTTGCTCTTAAAATGTGTTCAAACAGTTTTCATGGTTTTTATGAAGCTCACTGCTATAATTACTATATAATCAGTTTATCGATTATATTGAAAATGTAATGTTATGTTTTTGGTTTTTTTTCCCATTATTTATTGCATTTCAATCCCCCCCCCCCGCCCCCATCCCCCTTCAGCAGTGTTTCCTCTTCAGTGTTAGTAGATCTGCTATAAGCATTTCAGTGTACATACAGTATACAGTACAGTGGCTTGCAAATTGTATGACTTTTTAAAACTAGAAGGCAAAAACAAACTAATGTGTGAGAGCAAACCTAGCATGCGAGAACTAATCAGTAAGGGAAAGCTAATCTAGCAAGAGCCAGCCAACTGGTGAGCAGAAACTAACCTAGCAAGTCCACTGAATAATTGTCCTTTCAAACCTAGCATACGAAAGCTAACCACCAAGGGAAAGCTAGCAATTGAAAAGCAACCTAACAACTGAAAACTAAGCCTACAAACACCAACCTAGCAAGTGGAAGCTAACTTAGCGAGGATAGTCAACCTACCTGGAATTTATCAGATTTGTCTGAATTACAGATGATAAATACACATTTTTTTTTATTGCAAACTCATGTTCTCTTACAGTCAAAATTAATTATTGGTCAAATAATTTAAAAGAAATCTGATCAATTCAAGGGGGGTTTAATACTTTTGCAAGTCAGTGTATCTTGACATGCTGTGCAGCTGATAAATAAACTTGACTTTTCTTCCTCGCAGACTCAGAAACCGTTTTCCATGACTTGGACAGCGATGGAAGCCTGGGTCACCTCGGCGATTGTCTCTTGGCGACGGCAGAGGGAGGGGTGCTGGCAGGACGCGTGGGAAATCCAATTGACCGCCTGTATTCGATGCAAAACTCCTACTTCACCTCGTGACCCCTCTTCACCTCTGACCCCAGACTAACTCCACCACAGTCCACAAGAGAAGGAGCAAACAAACAGACAAAGCCACGCTCAAAGCCCAGCGTGTTTGCCCAACTGAGCCTGCAGGATCTCTCATGCCGCAGTCACACACGAGTTTACGTCAGTCACGATCCTGTAGGAATACCGTTATATAACGATTTAAATAGCAAACAGGAAATGATGCGGTTTAGGGTTCGACTAGGAATAAGATCATTGTAGCCTCATGGCTTAATCAATATTAATAAAACCAACACACACACACTTTTACGTCATAGGCATGCTGTATATTCGATTAGGCAGCTGATCACCAACATTTTACCTCATCATCCGTCTCAAACAAAATGCATTCACGAATCCGTCATTTGCCCAAAAAAAAAAAAAAACACCCTAACTTTGCAACCTTACATAGGAAGCCTTACATCTATATCATCACATAGAAGTAGTCAAATTAGAACCACATCACATTTACAACTGAGTGCAAAAGTTTGTACCCCCTCAGGCCCAAATAAAGAAGAAATTGATGGACAGCAATAAGACAAGTTATTATTGAAAGCGAATGGTCGAATCTTGTATTTTAAGATATTACTAGTGAAAAATGGCGGCTCATCTCACTTTCTGGTTGTGATATAAATATTTATTATTAGCTTGTATGCCCACGCTTTACCCTTTTGCCTCCAACTTCTTTCAACAGCTTTTCAGTTGTTGTATTTGTCCACAAATTAATTTTTTTCAAAATTCCATTTTAACATATCTGCCTTTTTATTCGTAGAGCATCTGTAAAATATTGGTGGGGTAAAGTCAGGTAAACTGGCATGCAGTTTCCTTTAATATTCTCCAAAAAAGGGAAATGCCACACCCACTTTTCCATCCTCAGACCAATCAAATTATTTGCGACATGTCAAACACTGTTGTGGCAAAAGTATACAATTATTTTCAGCGATCTAAGAGGTCGGATGCTCCACACTTATCTGTCCCTTTTTATCTCACTTCACCCTACATGTTTCTTTATTTCTACCCAGAAGCTATGGGGGTACAAACTTCTGCACTCAACTACTATAAGGCAAAACAACAAAATCAGACCCAAAGAGGAGTGTTTTATGATTTCTAGGAACGAATGTCATTTAATTTTTTTTTTTTTACTAAATTTTATCAGATTACATTTACACACTCTATTCTTTTGTTCTCTCTGTTATCCTCATGCTATTACACTTTAATTACCAGGCCTTTGATGATGTAATTTAGGAGTATTAGGGACGGGAAAGACTAAACCGAGCGGCACTCTGGAGTCTTAAGGAGTCTCGGTAGGGTTCAGAGAGCAAACGGAAAGCGTGCATACCAGAGTGATTAAGACGAGGCCAACACAAATCCGCCCGGTGATACAGGGTCAGGTGGACTTGCGTGGGATTAAATGATTAAATACTGGAATTTTTGCCATCCATAACACATACACTGCCAGTCAAAAGGCTTCTGGACGCTCTGCGTTAGCAGCTTTGTAGAAATGGGTTGAAGATGATTACAGAATCATTAACGGAAGTGAATTAGAAATGGAAGTGAACTGAGAAATGTGTGTGAAGTTTTTGAATTTTATTTTATTTTGGGTTTTTTTTCAGTCTCGATTACTCTAAAGAGGCACTTGTAGCACTCAGTATATGCTAACATGATGCTAACACTAATATCTAAAATCAGTACATTCTGGCTTAACTACTTCATCAAGCAAGTGCAGCTTTAGTAAAGCACTCAATTAGACGATGATTAGAGGTAATAATAATAATAATAATAATAATAATAATAATAATCTTTATTTCATTTTGCATCATCAAATGAAAATGAAATAATGAATCTCTAAGTGTTTTACATGAAAAAAAAAAGATAGAACCTTTTTTTTCATATTTATTTGACAAAAGCAGATAATACTGTAAGGAAGTGTAAAAATATATAATTTTTTAAACTAAACGTTCAAAAACTTGGCTGGCAGTGGATGTATATACTTTTGCAGCGTATGTGAACTCCTCTGTAATTTCCTCCCATCTTTTTCTTTCTTTTTTCCATGTGAAAAAAAAAAAACGATTTCTTCCTTTCTATCAGTTGATCTCATACAATTTCTTCTCTTTCTGTCGCCTATTTTTTTCCTCTCGCCTGACTTTTCCTTGATTCACGTTTTACTTGCATTCCCTTTCTTTCCTTTTTTTTTTTTTGTGGCCCCTCGATCGCCGGTCTGTATTTACCCTGTCTTTCATTCTCCCTCCTAGTTAATAATAATGATCATAACGTTCACGTCACACTTTTCTACACCGAGCTTTAGTAAGAAGAAAACTTTGAATGAATAGGTGGAATGTTAATAACACGATTATTCAGAGTTGAGACACAGGGTACTTTTGTTGCTTCTGCCTAAGGAAATAACGCTTTAAAAAAAAAAAAAAAAAAAAAAAAAAAAAAAAAAAAACTTTATTCAGGTTTTTCCAAAAACCACCACCTCCGAAGGAAATCATCTCAGACGCAACTAAAATGCTTTAAGGAGAGTTTTTTTTGGGCGTTTGTTGAATTCTCATGTCTGAGGTTTAATGCTTAGGGTCAGGAGTTGATCAGGGTCATCACACTGCCAACAGGGTCTCGCGTTTACAGGGTAGAGGTACATTATTACAGCATCCGCATCATCCTTACGCCTAGTGTTTAAAAGTAATGGCACCCTGGTGCTTCAGGGCCTCCGTGATGCTCAATGTTCTTGTGCTCTAATGTACTGCGCTTAACGTGTTCGTATCATGACTAATATGGTTGCGATTAGCACTACTGTCTCTCTTCGTTCCTCTGTATGATACTGCTGGGTATTTTGTAGCTTTCTCCTGCATGACGCTGTGTACACGTGAGACGTTTCTTATTTAAAAAAAAAAGATTTTATGACATGTACAGAGCACTTATTATTATTGTTTCACCCCTCTGGACTGTGGATGTTATATGAAACAGACTGGGTAGCCTGAAGCTGGGATTGGATCTGACACCAGGGATATTAAGGCCACTGTTCATGGACCGCTTTGTGATTCTGGACTCTATCAGGGTAACTGCTGAAATGCGAGAGAATTGACGGCACGATTCTCTTATTTTAGGTATTTTTTTTTCTGTTCTGTGACCTGTTCAAGTGGCTTCTGTGTAGTGTGTTTTCACCTTTACAATATAATCAGTGGTTTCGTTGTTGATATGATCGCGTCTCTTTGATTACTGAGTCTTCTTCGAGACATGTTCTGCCGGCAGCTGCACAACTATTGGCGCCCTTTAGGGCAAAAATAATTGTATAAACATTACACACAATTATTTAAAGAAAGAATGAAAGAAAGAAGGAACAACTTTTCTTTACTGGGGGGAAAAAAGTAGTATGAATGATTTGCACTCTTAACAACTTTAAATGAGCGTGTCATCTTGGATCCATGGATTATTGTCAGGTAAAAAAATGAAAATAACTGTACAAACATTGCAGAAATTTAGAGAAACTACCTTATAAAAAACCATCTGTAGCAAAATTATTGGCACTCCTTAAGAACTTTAAATCAGTGTGTCTTCTCGGATCTGGGATTGTCGTCGGGTTAAAATGAAAATAATTGTACGAACTTGTACAATTATACAAAACTTTCTCTACAACAACTGAAGGAACTACATAACTTTATTGTAATGAAAACTCTATGCAGCAAAATTATTTTTACGTCCCTTAAAAACTACTGATGCAAACCAATGTAGCAAAATTATTGGCACCCCAAGAACATTAAAAACCATGTCCTTTTTTTTTTTTTTTTTTTTTTTTTTTTTTTGATCTGCGATTGTTGTCAGATAAAAATAACAGTAACACGACTGTTCAAAATTTTCCTCAAAAACAATTAGAGAAAATATTTACCGTTACTGTAACAAAACTCCTATGTAACAGAATTATTGGCAACACTTAAGCTTAACATTATTGTGTCTTCTAAGATCTGGGATGGTTATTAGGTAAAATAATAATAATAATAATAATAATAATAATAATAATAATAATAATAATTATACAAACATTAGGCACAATTATTCAAAAAACATGCAAAATTTTCACCTGAATGAAACATAACCAAAAACATATGTAGCAAAATTATTGGCACTCCTTAAGAATTTTAAAACAGTGTGTCTGGGATTGTAATCAGGTAAAAAGAAAAACAAAAAGAGAAAATGGCCTAGAGGAAGGTCACATATGGCTGCTCTTTGCTCCTAGTGACTGAGCCGATAATCAGGGGAAAATAACACAAACAATCCTGTCAGGCATGTTAGTCAGTGTGTTCCTGTCCTCCCACTCATCCCGTCAGTGGTCAAAGGCATGTGCTTACCCATCAGATCTCCCCCTCTTTCGCTCTTTTTATTCTTCTGCCAGCGGGTAGCTAGACACAGTATGAGGGAGAGACAGCACACATTCCTTAGTTTAATATTATACAGCGATTCAGACGGGAGAGAAAAGAGACGAGCCATGAGGAACCAGGGCGAAAATACTCAACCCGCACAGATTAGAATAAATATTTTGCGTAGCTTGTTAAAGATTAACTGTCGTGTCTTTAAACAGCACGAACAAGAAAAATGACTAAATCAGACCTTTATGTCTTCTAAATCCTATAACAAACACCAGCTATATCACAGCTTCGTTATGATATGGAGAGGAGCTATGTACTACATTTCCAATATTCAGGCATATCATTTATAAGCATGTACAAAGTGATCTATTTCCTATTTTTGTAAAATTACCTTTATGACTTTTTTTTTCATAAAACACACTGAAATACATAATGCCTGAGTAACTGTGTAGACTCTGTAATTTTTAGCACACAGTGAATTCAAGTTCAGCAAATCTTGCATATAAGTATTACTCAAACAAAGAGCTATAAAAAAGGCAGTGCATGCTCTGATCAAGAAGCTGTTATGCCTTTCATAAGTATTCACCCCTTGAATTGAAATGGATTTAATAATTAATGAATTTACACAAAATGTCCCATAATAGGAACGGTAGAGAAAATCAATACCGTTTGCAAAATTAATTACAACTAAAAATTGTGATTGCATGAATATTCACACGTTACTGTGCAACCCGTTGTCATCAGACGTGACATGATTAGTTGAATGGAGTCAACAAATAAAAGCAAATAAAGTGTCATGTGATCTCAGTATGAATACATCTGTTCCTGGAAGAACCCAGAGTTTTATTAGGGAACCTAAACACACAGCATCCTGAAGACCAAACAGCTATTAAAACAATTCTGGGAAGAGTTTCAATCAGGGTTTGGTAATAAAAAAAAAATGTATGATGAACATCCTGCAGTCTGCCTAGAGAAGGCCGTCCACCAAACACCAGTGACCAGGTAAAGAGGGTGTTAATCAGAGAAGCAACCAAGAGGCCAAGGGTAATGCTCAACACGATGCTGCCACCACCATGCTTCAGTCTGTTTGTTCAAAACAGATCACATTTTATTGAAACACCAAAAAGGTCAAACATGTTGAGGTCTGCAAGTTCTCACTAGAAAATATTTATAAACATGAAGTGTACAAATAACTGACATCAGATTCCTGACTCATGATATCTCATAGCTGACGGTCGTCTCTCTGTACAGCTCACAACACTTATTACCAAACGTTAAAATGTGTGTGTTAACACAAAGTGTGTTAAAACAGAACCGTGTTATGTTAATAAGGTCCATGGCATAATCTCAAAGTGATGGAAGAAGGTTTCTGGTTGGGTTTTATGTGGCCTGAGATTCTGGATTCACTGCAGAGAGAAAACACACTTTCATTAGTTTCATTAGTCATAACGTTCGCGAATATTCACTGGAGTCAGGCTTTAACATGGAAAAACTAAAGCTCTGATTTACAGCACGCTGATTTCAAACAGAATCTGTTTCACATTGCCAACATACAGTCAGCTCCAAAACTAATGGCACCCTTTAGAAGAATGGATGAAATGATTAGATAAATTAAACAATACACACAATGATTCAAATTTTCCACTCAGGGAATAATATTCTTCGAGTGGAATAATATTAAAACATTATAAAATATTAGGTATAAAATATTACTAATAAATAAGATTTTAATTATGCCAATCATTTTGCAACTATGCAAAATACAAAAAAAAGGATTTTAAAACACTCGATTAGGTTCCAAAATATCTGGAGATGTAACATTAGATCTAGGTTACAACATTACATTGTAGGTTCCAATAATTTTGTTACCGCTCCTTTACGGAAAAATAAATACAGTACTACTTAAGAAAAGTTTTTTTAAGGGGTTTGATAAAACAGCAGTAAAATGAAACTATACAGCTTCACCATATGATTAAGCTCGGAATATATTACTATATATATTGAACCCATTTTCATGAAGCATGCCATTAATTGTGGACTTGAGTGTTGAGTTGACACACTAGTTTGTGAGGAGAGCAGTAACGCTTACCTAATCCTTTAATGTCCACGGTGTTGGCGCAGGTCAGAAAGCGTGCCACGTGTGGCGAGCAGGCCTGAGCCGAGGACTGGTTCTCCCTCAGGCAGCGCTCAAACTCTGCGAATTCTCCTGCACAGTCTGCCCGGATCTTCCTAATCACTGGACTGCATCGGCAAATGACGAGAAACACGATGGCAATGCTTAGACATTTTACACACAGCTATCATTCAAATTATAAAGCATAACTGCGTATATAGTGAGCTCACAGATGATCAGCTACCCCTACCATATAGATCACGTCGCACTGACTGCATCTGATCTCCTGCACTTTTTGCAGCTAAGGACCCCTTTAACTGTTAAAAAAAAAAAAAAAATCAACAGACCTTCTCTGATTTATTTTTATAAAAAACTGAAAATTTGTCATTAGATTTAAGTTGATATTTATTACAGGTGAATGTTTTTTGAGTTAATCGAATTAATCGACTCGTTCAATTTAATTTACTTGTCAAATAAACTACCAACTATAAGAACGCAATAATAAATATAATTACTGTGATAATGGTAAGTTTTGATTTCGACGGCTGTAGTTAAAAATTACGACCACCCCGGTTACACTTCACAGACCACCGCATACAGTCTATACAGTTTATCAGCCCCCTCTACCACATCCGTCATTTCTGAATGAGTGAAATATCTGATTCCCCACAACGCATCGTAGGTTCCTGTCTAAATGATCCAGAGGAACCATTATTGCACTTTGTCGTTTAAAAGGAATAAAGGATCAGACAAGGTCCTAAATCACACCCTAGTCCCTATATAATGCTCTATTCTGGCACTTTTCCTAGCCAGTTCTAAATGCGTAGTGTGGAATATCTGGAGGATTACTGATAAAAATAGATCGTATCCCATGATGCACTGCAACAGATATGTATTTAAATGTTGGAGCCTGGAGGATATAGAGCACTGCACACACAGAAAACAGTCTTTCGTTTTGGCGTTCTTTTAACTTTGTACATTTTTCCATGTTTGGTAAACTGAAAAAAACTGCAATTATAATAAATTATAATTTACTAATGTGCCTAATAGTGCATATAGTTATCTGTTAACCCTTAGTTTGTCTAGAAACATCCTACATGATAACTGTAAATCAAATTAAAATGTTAATTTTAAAAGTTAAAGAAATTAATAACCCATACAGTTTATGGACTGAAAATCCCAATGTATCCCAGGACTAATAAATGAAATGCTGATGTTTGGGGAAGGATCTCTGGTGTAGACGTACTGAGAGGAGGTGCACTGTGCCACCTTCACCTTCAGGTGGTGACACTGCTCTTGCCATGCTGCTGGATTGGAGGCCACACAGGCTCCGTACTCCTCCATCTCCTTTTGGCAGAATTTGGCTGTAATGTCCATTGCTGCCTGCCTGCAAAGAGTGTCCCATTAAAATAAATGAACCTGTAACTCGCAGGAAAGTTCGACCCTGAACGCCTTGCACAGTAATCTTTATAATTAACATCTACATGAAGAGAGCGATGCAGCAGCGCTTTAGTGCTTTAGTCTGTCCAGCTCTCCCACCTCCTCGTCTGTACACTCTGCTCAGCTTCCAAAGCTTCAACTTTCATGCTTATACCACCGTCAACACCACCGAGTTCATCATCTCGTGGATCGCTAACCAGCCGGGGTGAGTCTCTGCCGCAACTCAGCACCACCCTGACGTATAGCTGCATTGCATGCTGGGTCCAGTGTTTGCATCAACGTCTCGCCTACCTCTACGCTGGGCTTCTCATTAACATAACGTTAATCGTCGCTGGCAAATGATGAATGAGGAAAGAGGCTCAACCTGTTAGAAGACTATTATTCCTGAAGTTTGAGATTGTTTATTTTTTTTCACATGTTAAATGCCATTGTAACGGCTAGCAATGTCGCCCTGTGACGTCAGCATGGGACACAAATGCAACACATAACAATTTCGCAGCAGAATCACTGAACACATCACAAATATTTCAATATAAACTTATTTAATGTGTTTCAGGGTGGAGTTGAACTTTAAAGGTGGAGGTGTGGGGATTTGCCTGTAACCTACTATTTATGTTGGGTACCATGCTTTATTATTATTATTATTATTATTATTATTATTATTATTATTATTGTTATGTAAATAATTTCAGATTCTCATTCAAGCATCCAGTGAAACATCTGAAACATCTGCCTAACTAAAAGATCAGAATAAGTAAAATATTAAAGACTAAACCACACAACACCAAAGCACGTGCACCCTACGGCATCATACAAGCCTTTTTTACTCGTTACAAAGAAGCATGAATAACTTAAACTGTGTAGAAGATTGTTTTCTTAATTTTAAATAACATAACTTACATGTTTGAGGCTCGAATTGAAATCAGCACACATGAAGGTTAGATGCACATGCAAAGGCAGCCGGTCCAACTACACGCTTCCTACTTCCGACGTTTCTGATTGGTCAGCTGTGTACCAACCTGCAATGCAATTGGTCCGTTGAATGTCAATCAAGGTAAGTAGGGTGGGTCTTAATAGGGAAGAACGTTTCCTTAAAGAAGCCGTGTCACGGCAACTGTAAGTTATTCAAAAAATAAATAAAAAATAAATAATAATGTTATTTATTTATTTATCTTTCCCTAAAAGCTTTTTATAACTCGCTAAATATTCATTAATACATTCCAGCAAAATAATAATAATAATAATAATAATAATAATAATAATAATAATAATAATAATAATAATAATAATAATAATAATA
>CM074938.1:3418939-3440713 GCA_037576815.1 Pangasius larnaudii
CTAAAACCACATCAATGAGGCAAAACGTTTCTGTAGGTCGGCTCACGCTGTCATGGAGAGTAAGGCACGGCAACCCTGTGGAGGAACCCTTTATAAGTGATTCATACGATTTGTAGTGTTACTTTCTTTTGTAACGACTTTATCTGCATGTCATGTGGAGCTCGACAAGGTCCGCAGTTACGGTCACGACTGCTGGGTTCACAACTAGGTCAGTTTGACCGTACAGGGGAGTCCAAAAGTCTGAAATCATGTTGAAAATCTGGATTTTATTCCCATTTAAAATTGGAACTTTCTTAGAAACTTTCTTAGAAAGAATACTACCAAATACTAAGAAAGTCTGAAATTCCTGTAAACATTTTAAAGATTCTACTTTTCCCTCAAGTTGTTGTCAGTGATATAATTTGTAATGAAAATTGTTGTATTTAATTAGAAAAGAATTTAAAGTAGAAGCATTTTCACTAGTGCTCTCAGACTTTTGGACCCCATTGTATTTTTAACAAACTATTTAATAGTAAATGCAAAAATAATAATAAGACAAATATTAAATCTCATGTAGTTTAAACACTTAAAAGTGTATTCGTTTTTTTTTTTTCAAGATTAGGTCTCTAACGGTTAGCCGAGTTTGACATTTGAATATTTTTTTGTTTGTTTGTTTGTTTTTTTTAAACTCCATGAGCCCATTCCTGCCCATGTTCATGAAACTCCGCCCCCAGGATCTACGGTGGCCTGTAGAGTGTCTATAAAATAACTGACAGCATCCAAACACAAACGAGTATTTCGGATCGGAAGTTTGTTTTCCAAACAGGTTTTCTCAGCAACTTAATATACTAAGGCCACGATGTAATCCAATGCTTTTTTTTTTTCTGTTCTACATATCTTCCAGGTTATTTGTACAACTAAGGGAAAAAATGTTTATTGCACCTTTAAAAAGAATAAATTCAAGGGTTAAATGGCAAACATGCACAATTTGTTTTATAACAAAATCAGCGTAAGCGTTACTGGACATCGCGAAGGAAGCGTTGCTGTGTTGAGCTAAAACTTTTCCGGATAGGATCTGGGTCGGGGTTCATTCTCACTGTGTCTGTGCGTTTTATACCTCCAGGAGCCGGTTGAGGATCTGGACCCAGAGAGAATCCTGGACCTACAGACGGATTCACGGCTGCATGTGATCTCAGGAGGAACGAAAGTGGTCCAGCACAGCCCCCCTCTCCGTGCCAGCGCAGGCCTCAAACGTTAGTGCCCACGCCTCTGTCTGTTTCACTGCCTCTTCTCTTTAATGCCTCTAACATCTGTTTTCTCTTTTTTTTTTTTCATTTTAGACACACAACCTGTGAGTCATAATGCCGTTGCTTATTCATACTGAAATGTCTGCCTTTTTTTTTCACTCTCTGTGTTCTGTGCAGCTGTGGACAACGGCTGTGTGGCATACGTCTTACGCACAGGCTTCTACACTTCTCAGGTGAAGAGATCCTCCGAAATGATTCTGCCTCCTTAATATAAATCCTTTAAATTACATTTGGGGGGATATAATGAGATAATATGGATATTATGCTAGTGCTTTTATCACACACACGCACACACGCACACACACGCACACACACAGTGCCATTGTTACTCATACTAACAAATAGATGATTTATGTCTCTTTTTTTAAAGTATAAAAAAATCATTTCTTTTTACTGTTATGCCTGATTACACAAAAATCCTGATACTTTTGTTATGGCGAGTTTATATTCATGATCATTAACAGCAGTGCTGCGAAACTAGTCTAGAAAAAAGGTTAAAATGTTGCAGTCCATTAAGTCTTCGTAGGCTATGGAGTGTCTGGTAGCTTTAGTACACTTTTCTGGCCATGAGCTTCAGAATCTCGAAGGCTGCAAACTGATTTGCTCTCTACACATCTAACAAAAAGGAAACCTTTGAAAACTGTTAGCATTTTGTGGGAAAGATACACTCACTGGGCTGAAAAACAAGTTCACTGTATCCTGTTTTTAAAAGTTTTTTTAAAGAGCAGCGTGTAAATGAGATCTGTGCATATTTACCGACAGGCTGCGAGGAAAAGGTTTATGGTTGATCGTCTTTAATGTCAGTCAAACTGCCGTTCTGTCAAAGTATGTGGTTCTTGGCCATGATTATTGAGGAAAACCTTCCAGGCTCAGTAGTAAGAACAAAAATAATAAAAGAGCAGAAAAGAGCAAGCTGTATTATTAATAGTAGTATTAGCAGTAGTATTAGCAGTAGTAGTACTGTACTTAATAGTTATTTTAGTGTTTTTAGAGTATTTTTGGGAAAGCTAAGTAAATCTTTCTTGAACACATTACATCCTGGTAGTGGTGTTTGTTTTTAGTGATTTTTTTTGTTATATTCTAATAATATAAATATAATATAATATTATTTTAGAATAATGATGAAGACATTAACACTATGAAATAGCATTTGTGGAATTATTCAGTGGCCAAGAAAAGTTTTTAAAGTCCTTAACCGTGTCCCTGATGGAGATTTGCACGCTCTCAGCAGGAGCCAATTCTCCTAAAAGCGCTAAATGGAAATGACTTTTTTGTGGGAAACAATTTAACATAATATTTAACAAATACATTTTGATTCAGAAATAAATTTATACGCAGCCAGTAACTTCAGTCTTAGAAACAAATTTCAAGCAAAAACGTTTATCAAATTGTCTTTAAGGCAGTGAAAATTGGATATTCAGTCCATGAATTAATCAGATGCGTGTGCTGGTGTTTTGTGTGTTCAGGGGAAATTATTACGCACCATTCTGTTCGGAGTCAAAAGAGTCACAGCCAACAACCTGGAGACATTCATCTTCATCCTTTTCCTGCTGGTGTTCGCCATCGCTGCAGCTGTGTATGTGTGGGTGGAGGGTGAGTTACACACACACACACACACACACACACACACACACACACATACATTAATTAACCTAACTGTTCCAAATGACACTGGTGTCAAACTGGCATAACTGGTGTGACTGCTCCGTTAGACTTTCCTCAGTTATTCAAAACTTTTGAATTGTAATTACTCATGAAGAAATGATCATATCATGATAGATCGCGAGTGTGGGTGGGTTTGCTATTGTATTACTTACTTATGTAAGGAGTAAAACACTTAGGGGTGTGCTGTTATAGGAAAATAATCAACGACAGGGTGATGTGAAGTGGTGTTACTGTTCCCATCCTGAGGTGGATTATTTTCCTGTAAACGCATGTCCTGAAGTGTTTTATTACACTTTTACCACATAATTTGACAATGATTACAATTTAAAAAATAATAATAATAATAATCAGAATTAACACTTTGTGATTTTTAGCTATTTATAGTTACATTTAACGTTGTGGAAAGTTAGTTCCTTTCATCACTTACGTTATAGCAGCTATAAACAGTCGTTCCCTCACCAGCCTCTATTTATTTTCTCTCTCTCTCTCCCTCTCTCTCTCTCTCTCTATCTTTCATTGATGTTAATAAGATAAAAACAACATGCAGCTTTTCATATCAAGAAACACAAAGACCTCTAACTCTGACTGTTACACAGTGCCGACACTGGAGACTCCTTCCTTAGATATTAAATAAAATCTCCTTACAGAAAACTTCACCATATCAATGATATGTCTTCTTCGTTAAATAGCAGCGTGTTTAATCTATTTAATTTTAGCCTCAGATTACGTAGATCGTCAACCTTACAAGTCTCTGAGAATGAGAAAGCTGTTACTATGGAAACGATAAAGTGTTAGAGCCACCATGTTAATATAAACCCGATTTGCTGCTTCACTATTGTCCAGGCTGCCGTTATAGAAAATTAATCAACACCTTCTGACCAATGAGAATCAGCGCTAATTAATTAAGCTAAGACCTGTACACAACCTGCAGCAATTTTTTTTTAACACAAGCAAGTTCCCTTAATATATCTCATATTGTCACATATAGTCAACGTCCCCAACTTGACCTGTGCTGAGATGTTTTTCGTGTCTCTTTCATCCGTCATTTTCTAGCATCAGGATACTTCACTGGGCGTTTTATATGTACACCACATTAGGAAACAGATTAGTCTGTACTTATTTAGCTGTCTTTTAAATGCAGAGTAGTTAAAGACCTATCACGTAATGTGTGGCCAAAGCTTTTCTAGATGAATATCTAACTCTTCCAGGCTTTTCCTCTTTCTTCTCTTTCCTCCAGGGACCAAAGACTTGAGCAGGAACAAGTACAAGCTGTTCCTGGAGTGCACTCTCATCCTGACGTCTGTAGTACCGCCCGAGCTTCCCATCGAGCTCTCGCTGGCTGTCAACACCTCTCTCATCGCCCTGGCCAAACTCTGTGAGTGTCTGTGTGATGTTTAAAAACAAGAAAAGATAGAAAACTAAGGAACGGGTAGCACATATTTCACTATTTAGTGATTTATTCCTTTGAAAGGTAGAAATTTTGAGTTTGCTCCAATTTTGGTGTCAGTCAGCTCTTGAAACACTTGAAAATCTTCCAAACGTTATTTTATTTTTAACATTTTTCAACATTAATCTAAGGAATCATGTAAGTAAACACTTAAAACGTGGGTCTTTTTTGTCATTTTTCAGCGTTATATTAGGAAATACACAAAATCTGGCTATGCAGCATTCATGCTAAGGTCATGAGGACTTTAAAGACATTCTAAAGATTGATTTAAAAAAAATTTTATTTAATAAGTTACTTACAGTCTATAATTTGCATAAGAATTATGGTTGTATTTCATCAGTCAGTATCACAATTTCACTCAAACTAAAAAAAAGATGTACTTTTCTTCTTCTCGGGATCTTCAGGAAATTTGGATGATGCGACTTGAACATGTGACTTGTGGAATGTTCCAGATATTTCATAGGGGTGAATGTGTTCGGGTAACAGGGTTGAGCGACTTGTGGAAAGGGATGTTTCATGATTGAGATTGTCAATGGGTTCACACAGTAATGCAGAAATTATATAATTTTTGAAGAATTAAATTTTTTTTTTCAAGGTCCGGTGTAGTAATAGTAATAGTGTAGTAATAGTAAGCTGGTACAAGGAAAAGGCTGCTTTCTAAGAACTGCTTTTTTTTTTTTTCTTCTTCAATTTATTAAATAATTTATCTGAAATAAGCACAAAGGTGGTTGAAGGACACATCATCTGTGTTTAAATGTCTTTTCGTTTAACATATGTAAAGGTAAATGTCGTCCCACCTGTGTCTCACGTTCCCTGTTGTGTCCCTTTTCCAGATGTGTTTTGCACTGAGCCCTTCAGGATTCCTTTTGCAGGAAAAGTGGAGATTTGCTGCTTTGATAAAACTGGTACACTAACCAGTGACAGCTTGGTGGTCCGTGGTGTGGCTGGATTGAGGTAGCACACACAGAGAAGTTTAGAGGGCGCTCTTGAGTAAAACTCTGTCAACTCGAGTTACATTTTATTCCTCTCCGTATCCCATAGGGAAGGGAAAGAGGTGATGCCTGTGTCTGAAATCCCGGTCGAGACTCACCGAGTCATCGCTACTTGTCACTCGCTGGTGACACTGGATGATGGTCAGCTGGTGGGGGATCCGCTGGAGAAGGCCATGCTGACCGCAGCAGACTGGACGCTCACTAAAGGTCTGGATTTTACACTGAGCAAACTTTCAAAACCACCAGAAAACTGGAACTGTGCTTTTAAAAATGTATTTATTGACCATCAGTCCAGTATCGTATCTGTAGTCATATTTCTAGCTGTACACGTGATTTAGCTGCATTAAAGCCAACCATTATTACACACAAGACTAACACCATTACCTTTAACAGGCATCTGTATTCGAGTTTGTTCTCTCTCTCTCTTTCTAGACGAAAAGGTGTTTCCTCGTGCAATAAAGACCCCAGGCTTGAAGATCCACCAGCGGTTCCACTTTGCCAGCGCTCTGAAGAGAATGTCCGTCCTGGCGTCGTATGAGAGACTGGGATCTACTGAACTCTGCTACATCTCCACTGTCAAAGGAGCTCCGGAGACACTCAGGAGCATGGTGAGCTCCAATACGAGACTAGAACCTAGTTATAATGAACAACAGGTTTTGTCTGTTAACCGAATGACCGTTTTAAAGGAGCAGTATGTAATCATCGGTGCCCTCTGCTGCCTGCAAGGTGAATTAATAAACAGACCTCAGGTGAGGCTTTTTTTCCAGCTGGGGACAGAGCTAATTTTCCTGTGGATGGATATCCGGAATGAAGAAATTTATCAGATTGCTTTGTCTGTTGCACCTTTCACTGATGAGTTTGAATGATGTTTGTCTTTTTTGAAGACTTCCTTATTTTTTAGCTCAGACTATATACCTGTGAACTGAGATGTATTTTTGTTTTGGCCTTAACATCAAATTTTCTTATGAAAGGCTTACAAATGTACAACTATACTCTTAAAACCTCTTTTATACACGACTCATTGTACAAAGTGTAGCTTGTGTGAATATAAATTCAGGTTTATAAAGAATAGTGTGATACAGATTTGTTTTTATAATGAATATAATAAATTCTAATACAAAATAAAATTGAAAATTCTATAATATTTTACACTCATAATTTACCTAAAACTGCAAAGTGTAATGTTTAAGAGTGTATTTAGATCTGTAATAATTATATAATTCCTAAGGAACATTAGTAAACCATGTGAATCACAATATTACTATGCAACAGAGCTTTTGGCTTCTGGTTACATTTTTTTCTGGGCCAGAAATTGGCTCCGCCCCCAGCCAGAACACCGCTGCCACCTTCTCAACAGCCAACTTGCACAACATAGGCAGTTTTAACAAGGAAGCCTTGCCAATGTTTTCATTCAAGTTCATCCCCCGGAATTGCAAACAGCTCCTTTAACACCGATTTGCTCCAGTTTTCAGAGTGTCCAGCCAACTACGACGAAGTGCACAGAGAGATGTCGCGTGAGGGAGCTCGAGTTCTAGCGCTGGGATACAAGGAGATGGGACACCTAAGCCACCAGCAGGTACTCCGTGACCGTAGGCGTGAAATGTAGCTTCCTGTTCTTGTGTTGTAAATAGAAGAGAAGAAGGTGCGCGGGTTTGATCGGGTTTGACCGGGTTTGACCGGCGTGTCTCTGTGCAGGTGCGGGAGATGAGTCGTGAGGCTCTGGAGTGCGACCTGGTCTTCGCCGGCTTCATGGTGGTCTCCTGCCCGCTCAAGAACGACAGCAAGGCGGTTATCAGAGAGATCCAGGAAGCCTCGCATCATGTGAGCATCCAAAACAGCCCCTTTATATATAAGCTAATACATGCGTCTGCACATGGTCCATTAATAGTGTCAGATTTTAACCTTTGTCCTAAGGAGTTTTTTTTGTTTTGTTTCAAAACGTATTAAGACATTTTGAGATCCATTCCTCCATTTTGAGAGCTGCTGCTTTAAAGTAAACCTCATTTGCTTAATTTCACGGTCAAACATTTTAATAATGCATTTTTTAAAATTCTGAATGCCCAAGTAACTACCAAAATGACTTAGAAAGATATTTACGCTTATTATAAATGTCAGGATCTACGAATGGAGAAATTATACACAAATCTAACTGAGCAAAGCATAAGTTCTTTGGCTAAAAGTTATAGTTACTGCATCATCCATGACAATTTGCAAATCAGACTGTAATTGGTTCACAGCCGTCGAGCCTATAACGTGACATCGCTATCTGATCTGATATTGTAAATAACTGTCCTGGGATCAGATTTATACAAAACTACTGGATAAAATCTGAATGGAAAAGAGAATTTAAAAACAATCCAAACAGCAATCTGTATGATTAAGTAATAATGCTGGAACAGGAGTGCAGTTATACTGAATATCAGCATGGCTGGTGTGTGATTTGGCCCGCAGTTAATCACAGCCGTGCCGAAATTCAGTTCAACCACACGTTCGTGAGTGAGACATTAGTTTTATTTAACAATTCTATAAGAAATGAATATTGAGCGACTGATACTTCAGACACAATATGACCAAATGTCTTTTGTTCTGTTAGTGGAAATAGATCCCAAAGAAGCCACACTGACTTTTATGTCCCATTGGCTATTTAGCTCACAGTAATTTGTACATTCCCGTTAAAGGTGACAAGCTTTTTATATTTTAAGTCAAAAGTTATTTTCCTGAAAAGGGTTCGCCATGTCCGCTGATGATGTCACTAACACTACTGTAGTAACCGTTTCGAACCTGGAAGTGGAATTTTACGAACACGGAGGAGCGGCGTGATACACACAGTGAAACGTTCCAGTGCAGTTATAGGAAATATAAGCACTCTTGGAACACCACTCGACCAATCAGATTAGTGGACCGGAACGAACCGTTGCATAATCATTATCTGTCTCTGTTATCAGGTTGTAATGATCACAGGGGACAACCCTCTGACTGCCTGTCACGTCGCCCGAGAGCTACACTTCATCCAGAAGGAGCACACGCTAATCCTACAGCCTGGTCCAGTGCATGGTGAGAACTACACCAAATGAAGCGACGCCAGTAATATTACAGAGCTTTCACAGCTGCTGTAGAGCTGGGTAATGTGATAAAATGACACTGATACTACAATATACTTATAGTATCAGTGTATATTGTAGTATACAGTATACACTGATATTACAATATACTAAAAAAAAACACTGAGACAGACTAGAAGGGACATGTGCTAGAAAATGTGCATTCAGTGTTCATGTTCTGCTTCATTTGTACTGAGAAACTAACATAATTTAGCTGCTTCTAGTTTCTAAATTCAGCTAAATTCAGTCTTGGCTAATTTCGTTTCACATGTACGTGTTGAGTTTTGAGCATTTTTGATCAGAAAATGTCTGAGCTGATTATCCAACATAAAGGTGGATAGCAAGACAGTTTGTTAGCAAGCATAAATATTCTGATACATATTATATATTGCAGAATTTTTTTTCCCACCTACTTCAAGGCGTTTTAGCTTATTATAAGAAACAGAATGGATTTGATCTATATTGGGATTATGGTATTGGCATACCACCCCACTGACAGATGTCAAGCAGTTGTGTTAAAGGGGCATCCTGATCACGCCCAGTAATTTGTATTGTGCTGTCTGTGTTCTGCTGTGCAGGTGACTGGCAGTGGGAGTCTATAGACGGCAGCGTTCGTGTTCCTCTGGCCCCTCTCGCTGTGTCGGCTCTGATTAGCAGCTATGACCTGTGTGTGACTGGAGAAGGCCTGACCCGGCTGACCTACGACCCTCGACTGCTCAATGTCCTGCTGCCTCACGTGCGAGTGTTCGCTCGCGTCAGTCCTAAACAAAAGGTCATTTTTAAAAAATACTTTTATATGTTTGTTCTGTCACACAAGTAGCTGCGTTACAGGAATGCTTGGTACCATGTCGATAATGTTCTTTTAAACTATCGTTATAAAACCCAAATGCTGCAGTTTTTTAGGTTTTTAAGTCAGTCGCCATTTATATCAGATATTTAACAAATGTTGATCTTCATAATCCTCGTTCACAATTCTATACAGTATAAACTCTGTTTAAATACTAATTGTCTGTTTTGAGTGACCAACGATTTAAAAAAAAAAAAAAAAAAGTTTCGCTGTTTGACAGATATAAGCTTTTGTTCCACTGATTTGCTCACCTGTCTTGATTTTAAGCGTTTGTGGGGCAGAACGTTTGCTGCCCCACTTAGCTGCCATAGAGTTCTTATTGCACCTAGTGGTGAAAAATGGGAACTGCAGCAAGTGATAATGGCGGCCCACTGGAGCAGGGCACCTCTCTGCACCACTTTTGCTTTTCAGTGGAGAAGGATCAATGGACAGGACAGTAAATGACAGAAAAGAAAAAAAATTAAGCTAATCAGCAAGAAGCGTTATTGATACTGCAGTGGTTTGATTTCATTACAAAGTAAATGTAAAATTTATTATGTAATGTTTCTTGTTAATATGGTCTCGTGAAGCCTGTATTGGGATGTGTCTCGTATCGTGGCTTTAGTGTATCATCTCATTCCTAGTGTGTGTGTGTGTGTGTGTGTGTGTGTGTGGTAACAAGTCAAAGCAAATGCATTGTGGTGTAACTGCAGAAGATGATGTCAGTATTTCACTATAAGTATTATTTGGGCTAATGGTCTGTAAAATAATTTAGTTGTACATCACAAAGGCATTGAATGTGAGATTATTCCTACCTGCATTTGTGCATGTACAGATGTCTGTATGTGGAGGGTTAATACCTGTCACAAAGATAAAACACAACAAGTAAAAAACTGATTTCATTATTGTAGGAATTTGTCATAACCAGTCTGAAAGGGTTGGGCTTCGTCACCCTCATGTGTGGCGATGGCACCAACGACGTCGGAGCGCTGAAACACGCCCACATAGGTAAGCTCTCAGCAGACTTTACTGAAAAAACATAATCCATTCCTCCACTGAACTCACGCCTAAGGAATTGTCACTCCTGAGCTCGTGTTTGGCTGGCAGTAGAGAAGAAAAGCTCCAAAATCCTGCCTCATCAGGGGCTTATTTGATTTACAGAGCTGAAACATGTTCTCATACGGGAGAGCTGATCTACTTGTGCACGCAACGCTGCCGTCGGGAAATCAAGACAGGCATCTTAATCACTTTATTTACAAAACACTTCTCAGCAATGCTGTGTAGACGCAATATGGTCCAATATGTTCTGAGCACACTGTACGCACTATAGCAGCTTGTGTCATTAAAAAAAAAAGAATGCATTAGACTTACATTTCTGCTGTCTGTTCATGTGGTTTTGTGCCCCCTTTTTTTTTATTTTTTTATTTTTTTATACTATAGCACTTCTGAGTTCTCTGGCAAAGGGAGATCGCAGAAAGTAGTAAATGCAGGGGTGCCAATAATTGTGACACAAGTGGCTTTTATTTTTGATGAGTTTATTCTCTTAGAAGGAACTCATTTCAATTAGTTCAAAGGTTAGATTTTGCTCAGATTTTCAGTGCAAATATTCAACAGCAAACTGTTTTTCAAAAAACATTTTAAACCCATCTTTACTAAGGGTGCCAATAATTTTGCAGCTGTTTGTAGAGTAACTTAATTCAGATAATGCGAGACATCATTTTTATTGTCTCAGGCACTTTAAATCCCGATATTTCAGTTCATATCTGTGTTTTTATATATATATATAATATTTTACATTTAAAAGATTTACAGTACACTCAGGATGACTAAAGGATAAATTCCAAATGTAAAGAAATATAGATTTTAAAACAAAAAATTTGACCCTGCCCATATTGTAATTAAAATTTGTATGATTTCAGTATTGAGCAAAATAATTAGGAATATTATTGCATAATTATTTATTTGTGCATGAAGCATCATTTATAAATGATCGTTTATATTGAATCCCAGTGCAGCACCGTAGTGCTGATTATCCTGCCACATTAATCATGTCACTGTGTCGTGTCTGCTAATAGGCGTGGCTCTGTTAGCTAACGCGCCTGAGCGCCTGCCCGAGAAGAAGAAGAGAGGACGAGAGAAGGAGCCCCCTGCTGGAGATTCCCGGCCGACGCCGACGCCGTCGAGCTCGGGGGGAAAAGTGAGCTCCCGAGCAGCCAGACAGAGAGTGATGGCCCAGCGAGAGGAGCAGCTTGCCGCTCAGAAGGTCTGTGACATCTCTTTACGCCTTTAGCCAGCTCTGTAAACATGTCAATTAGCCTTATGTCCAAAGCGAGAGAAATAAAGCGAGACAGTCTAAGCTCAAAGGTGCGTAGGTGATAGAGAATCTATTTAATTTACGTTAACTTTTATTATTATTTAATTGGGAACAGGATATTACATTTCTATACCCAATAAATATTTATATTATTATCTATTATATATATTTTATTGTAAAAATAATATATTTTTTTAATTCCATCATCAGTACACAGTGTAGTCAAGAAGTGGTGTAAAGAAAATGTATTGCCCAAAACGCCAGTAATATTTGTTGTTTTTGCCTTTAAAATGAATGATTTGTGAGTTTTTTTAATTTTATTTATTTATATATATATATATATATATATATAAGATTTGCTGCATTGTGAATAAGATTGAATATGAATTAGGGATGTAATGAAAACAAATATATTAATTAGATTGAACACATAATGTGTTGTGAACAGATACAGATACAAATGCAGGTTTTTTTTGTTTTTGTTTGTTTGTTTGTTTTGTTTTTAAATAAGGAGACATGCCAGAAAGGTTCACAGGGCATCAGGACTGGAATTACACAGGATGTGACAAAAAAAAAAAAAAAAAAACACCTTGCACAAATCTGTCCAAGTCATCAGACATAAAGCTCACGGGACAAACAGAGACCTCATTCATTTACAGTGTTCAGGGTTGCTGTGTTCAGGGTTGCTGTGGTTTAAATTGGGTTGCTAGTTTGTCTGTTTTGGGAAATAGAACAGACTAAATTCATTAGAAATTATTGTGGGCATGTACAAACAAAAGTAACAACTGTGTTAGCGCTACAAGGATTCTGAAAAATTCAGGAACCAAAAGTTCTACCTCTACTGTTTCATCCAATGTTAATGCTATTTTTCACCTGTGTATATAAATATAAAGATATAAAAATGAGCATAAATGAATAAATAATAAATACAATATAAGGTATATGCCGTTTAACTCCCATTGGTTCCTGACTTTCCGGACACCCTGTAGTTAGGAACTGGAGTGATATAGCTGAGGTTGAGGAACTGTCAGAGCCAGAATGGTAACAATGGTAACACTTCTCTGTTTATTGTGTTTCCAGGTGGGTTTCATAGGATTCATATTTAACAAAAAAAAACACTCTCTGTTGAGGCCATAACCACTTTGGGTTTAAATTCGAATACAGGGACAGATATTTAGGGCACTAAACGGATACAGATATTGCCATTGCATCGATTGTACGCTAGCACAGGACAGTTTTTGACAGTTTTGTGTTGTAATTTTGTTGCAGGAGAGGATAAGTCAGGTTCTGCGTGAGCTGGAGGAGGATCAGCTTCAGGTCGTCAAACTAGGAGACGCCTCAATAGCTGCTCCGTTCACCTCCAAACTCTCCTCAATACAGTGCAGTGAGTAGCATACACTTCTATACCACTGATATCTTGTGCAGAACTGGCTCAGCTTTAACACGAGCCCGTCTCTGTTTTCAGTCTGTCACGTGATCAAGCAGGGCCGCTGCACTCTGGTGACCACGCTGCAGATGTTTAAGATCCTGGCTCTGAACGCTCTGGTGCTGGCCTACAGCCAGTCCGTGCTCTACCTGGAGGGAGTGAAGTTCAGCGATTTCCAGGCGACTCTTCAGGGTCTGCTGCTCGCCGGCTGCTTTCTCTTCATCTCAAGGTCAAAGGTGAGAAGAAAGGACTCTCTATTTATTTATTTACTTACTTTCTGCTGTAGTGCGTAAAGAATTCTTAAGAATCAGTGGTTTTGATGTCTGTCTTATAGCCCCTGAAGACGTTGTCTAAAGAGCGACCCCTTCCCAACATCTTCAACCTGTATACGGTCCTGACGGTGCTGCTCCAGTTCGCTGTGCACTTCTGCAGTCTGGTGTATCTGTACAGAGAGGCACAGAGCAGAAGCCCACCCAGGTATCAGCAAATCTCCTCAAACCGGTGCATTTTACACCAGTGGAGTCTGAGGATGTGTTTCAGGAAGGAACCGGGGTTCTAACCCTGTGTGCACATAGTTTTGTGCATAAAACATGCGTGCGCACATTTCTACACATAGAATCTGAATCATGTGACTCTTCTGCTTGAGGACTCCTGAGCATGCGTACGCAGAAACCCCTCTAGTGGTAGAAAGGTGTAATTGCAGGTAACCTTATTGTGAGGTGCTTATCCCATCACACTTACAGTCAGTCACTGACAGTGTAATTACTGCTATTTTGTAACGGTTTGCTGTTATTTTGCATAAAGATCACCGTTTGTGCAGCGCACACAAAAGGCAAAGCAGTACTTCTTTTTCAGAAAGGTCTTTAATTTCCAAAACCGCAGCAGACCTACCAACATTTACTGCGTTTTGCGGGAACCAGGATCCTCAGGCTAAAGACCCAAGCCAGAGATTTGCACTTGTCGTCCGCTTTGCACTTGTCATTCACTTCACCTCCATTTTTTTCTGTCTTTCCCACAGAGAAGAGCAGTTTGTGGATCTGTATAAAGAGTTTGAGCCTAGCCTCATCAACAGCACTGTGTACATCATGTCCATGGCCATGCAAATGGCTACATTCGCTATTAACTATAAGGTACTGTTCCGTTATGTTAACCTTATATAACGAATAAAACAACTGAGGCGTGCTGTTTTAGGAAAATAATCAACCACGGGGTCGTGTGGTGCGATGCAGCCCGACGGAAAACCTAGTCACTGTTACCGCTCTGAAGATGATTTATTTTCCTATGCCAGCACATCCTGAAGTGTATTATTCCTCTTATACTGCAGTGAATTTGCAAAGATTACAATTTTTACTTTATTGAAGAATGACATGTCATACTGTTTATCCATCTGTAGCAAGACAAGTTGGTTCCTGTTATCACTTACGTTATAGGTGCTACTAAGAAAAGTGTAAACCCCTTTGTCCTGTGTCAGAAAACTTAATGACTGTTGCAAAGCACTGACACTGGGGACTCCTTCCATAATCTAAAATACATGCTTAGCATAAACGTTTATAGATTGAGTTCATGCCCATAGACCTTAATTATAATCATATGTAATTTTTCTCAGAACAGGGAAGAGTTCTTGTCCATGGTAATGAGACACAGACTACTACAGATGAAATGAACAACGTAAAGTATTCTTTTAATATATGTGTATTTGTTATTAACACAGGGCCATCCGTTTATGGAGTCTCTGACTGAGAATCGGCCGTTGCTGTGGAGCATTGCCTTATCTGGACTCGCCATCGTGGGGCTGCTGACCGGCTCATCCCCTGAATTTAATGAGCAGTTTGCCCTTGTGGACATTCCAACAGAGGTGAGGATCTGCAGCTCGGTCTACACAACCGTTGTTTCCATTCATTTCCAGAATTCACACAAGTCTCCAAGAATTAAAACAAACCCACTGTGCGTGGCTGGTGTTGCACAAAAGAGAAAAAGCAGCGATGTGGTCACTGTAGCTACCGTACATCTGCGATTTTTTTCCCCGGAAATGGACTGCTGTGCTTAGACCTGATAAAAAAAAAAAGAGATTCTATTTTAAACCATTTTGTCACTCAGAAATCAAAGCAGAACCATGACTTGTGGTTCGATGTCATCTTCAGGGCTGCACAAACTTAATATTTTAAGTTTAATAAATAACTGATTAATCAGCTTACATGCGGCTTATAAATAATAATGATAACATGATAATGACTATAACAAATATCATAGTTATCATTAATTCAAATAAAGTTTTCATTTTGTCTTTATTTTTAGATCAAATGTTTATTAAATTTTTTTTTGTTGTTCAAGCTTTTAATGCACATATTGAAAATTCACATCACATGCGAATCAAAAGCTGTCATGATGCTCATAATTACTTCAGCATAAGAGATGTTGTACAGCTGGAATAATATCGTTTCCGTGCTTTATCCTCGCAGTTTAAGCTGGTCATAGCCCAGGTGCTGGTGGTGGATTTTGTGGCGGCGTTGCTCGTGGACCGCGTCCTGCAGTTCCTCCTGGGTAAAGGGACCCTGCGGTTGCCCAACTGAACTGAACTGTCAGTGGCCAAAGCAGCCGCTGCCCCTGAACTCAGACTGTAAGCAGGGGGGAAGTGAAGTCAGCCCTGCGGCACTCACACTCATGAAGGAGCGGGGATGGACGCGCCAGGCAATACTGGACACGCCCCAGTGTTCTCAGTCTTTCTGCTCTTTATCTCGTTTTTTTTTTTTTTTTTTGCTTTCATCCTCTTTGGTTACTTGTTCGGTTACCCTTCCATCCGTTCTAACCTCCTTCCCAATGCTGAAAGGCCAAGACGATAACAGTATTGTGTGGAACGAGTGTGTGTATGTATGTATATGTGTGTGTGTGTGTGTGTGTGCGTGTGTGTGTTTTGGGTGCGTGTGAGTCACGCAGCTGACGGGGGCATTCTCTAAGAGAACTGCAGAGTGTTTAATTTTTTTGTTTTGATTTTGTAAAAAGACAGATGTCAAACTTATAAAAAGACCAAAAACCTCAAGCTGTGTTGTGTTCCTTCTTTCTAACTTATTCAGACACCAGATATACGGGAAGTCTACTACTGATGTAACGTAAAAACATTTTGTTGTTCTGTATAATACTGTGCACTTACGCATATGCAGCCTAGTCTTTTTGCACGATTAATGAAATGTGCGATCAGCGATGAGGAAATGAGGAGGAGATATCGTTACAGAATACAAACACGTGTAAAATGGGAAAAGTGAGTTATGGCAATAGAAGGGAAGATACAGTAATAACTGATACTCGCTGGCACGTGCTGGCTGGATTGTTTACAAATCTCAACACTGAGGTTCAGATTCTGCTGAGTATTTTGAGCTTAATTTTTGTAAAGCCAGGCCAAAAATCCAATCCTAATTCACAAAAGTAGGTTTCACATTTTATGATGCAAATTAGCTCAGTCATTTAGCTCAAGTGGGCAGAGCTAAATGCTTCTTATAAAAGAATTTTTATTCAGTTGTATGACATATGGGGAGCAAGATATATGCAAAAACGTAAAACATTGCTCTATAGTGCCACCATCTGATGGATCAGACTCATCTCGCATACCGGAGTAGCAGGAGGGAGTAATACCTACTGACCAAGTTTCATGTTTGTATCAGCTATGGTTTGGTCTGCATGGTCTCTCAGCATTAGGAGAGAAAAATAAGAAGGAAAAACAAAAGATTTTTAATAAAGAAAAATCCAAGAGGGTTCCAAGTAACTTGTGCTTTTTATTAGGGCCCCTAATAAGAAATTTTGACAAAGGTAATAGAGTTCCAGCACCTTGTGTGCTTGGACAGTTTATAATAATTATAATTATTTTTTAATTAGAAGAAGAAGAAGTAATCCTAACAAAAACAAGATGCTTCCATGTACTTAGTGCTTGGCCCCCTAACTAGACTGTATAGCGCAATTTCCATCATTAGCAAATGTGCATCATGTGTTTGTGTTCAATGTGAACAGCCAGAGACAGTAAAATATGTGATTTTATTCTGTAACGCTCATGAAGAAGAATAAGATAAGGAACTTCCACTTTATCGTGTCGTCTCGGGGAGTTTTTCCTCACCACTGTCACATCTGGTTACCGCTTCGTGACAGTGACAATGACAAGTCAACGTACAAAGACGACATGCTTCAAGACTCATCCCCTAAGATTAAAGACCTACCTCTTCACCAAGCACTTAAATTACTTTAAAGCACTTAGTTGATCTATCATGCTGTACTAACACTCAAAAGGGATTTAGCTTGATGGTATTCTTAGCCTCTGACCTAATGAACTAGTATGAGGAGGTGTTTTTGTTGGAGACTACAAAGCACTTGTGTATGCCTCTCTGGATAAGGGCCCCTGCTAAATGCTGTAAATGTAAATGTCTAGTGTTAAAAGAGTTTTACAAATAAAATTTCATTGGGAATTCAATGGAATTACGCAATAAAACAATGAAGAATTTTATAAACTGTTCCAGGTCAGTATATAAAATGACTGCATTGCTAAATTAACAACAACAACAAAAAAACTAAAAACATTAGCATTGCACATATAGTATTTGTGGACTCCTGTATTTTTTTCTAATTCCTCCAGTCCGGTAGGTGGCGGTAATGCGCAGTAACGCAGTGTGTCACCCGCCATGAGGCAAGAAAAAGACAGCGAAGAAGAAAGAAGGCGTTTGTTATTGACAGCGCGCGAAAAAAAAAATGGCGGAGCTACAAAATGAAAGGTTTGAGCTGTTCGTATTTGAGTCACTTTCATTTTTTACACATGACGGGATTTTTTTTTTTTTTTTTTTTTACATTTTAATACGTTTTACTAATTTTAGTACGTTCATTTCGCTGTTATTAAACCTAGCTGTAGATATTTGCTAGCTTTACTGATGTCTCTAAAATGTCTGCCAGGCCATGTTAATAATTAAATAGGTTATTTTAGCGGTTTTGTAATCACACATCATGGAAGATAGTTTTGCACACAGCATTTTAATGTCTTCTGTCTTCCACAGGTGTCAGGGAGACCACGGGCTTGACACGGTATGCCTTTCAATTCATCAGTGTTGTACAACTCTGTTCAGGGGAAAGTAGTTAATGTATGCTCCGAAAGTCGCTGCAAGTCTCCGCATGACGTCATATTTAATTAGCATATTCACTGAGTTGTCGTGATTGTTTGAATATCAATATCTGTTACATGAAGATTTTCTGAAGGCATGTAGAATAGAATAGAGTTTTATGAGAGTAGGAAATAGATTAGATAACTTTTTTCTTATAGAAACATGATCACAACACTGAAAACTAATGATTTACATATTTACAAAATAATGTCATCTCTGTCAAGAACACAGACAAAATGATATGGTGGAAGTGAGGAGTCGGGAAACAGCCATGAAGTAGATGGTTACAGATGGAATAACTCACTTTTATTACTGTAGATATCACCAAGGACAGAGTTTAAAATAATGGTGGTCAGTGATTGGTCGTTGTGAAAAATAGTGATCAGTGATTGGTCATTGAGAATGATGGTGAGTAGTGATTGGTCATTGGGAACAATAGTGATCAGTGATTGGTTGTTGGGAAAGAGTGGTTAATCAGTGAATGGTGATTCTGAATTTTAAAAATTGATGATCTGTGATTAGTTGTTATGAACCAACAATGGGGATCAGTGATTGGTCATTGGGAATAATGATGGTCAGTGATTGGTAGTTGGGAACAATGGGGATCAGTGATTGGTCATTGGGAATAATGATGGTCAGTGATTGGTAGTTGGGAACAATGGGGATCAGTGATTGGTCATTGGGAATAATGATGGTCAGTGATTGGTAGTTGGGAACAATGGTGGTCAGTGATTGGTAGTTGGGAAACAGGTTATCTAATGATCACCTATTAGTTGTTATGAACCAACATTGGGGATCAGTGACTGGTCATCGGGAACAGTAGCGATCAGTGATTGGCCCATAGGAACCGTGGCTCACAAAGCACAGCTCAGTCAGGCTTTACACCCTGGTACCAGCAGCGGGGTGAGCTGGAGAGCCACATCGAGTGCAGGACTGTTACTGACATCTGCTCAGAACATCTGTAGGTTTGCCTCTACGCTCTTTTTTTGTAATAAAGAAAAGAAACTTGTCAAAAAATCTCCAAGTTTGCAACACTGAATTCCTGCTGTCGGATTATTTAACTCAGCTCACCGATAAGAGTCGGCTCTTTGGACTCCCGAAAGCCTCACTGCCGTTTATATCTAACTAAAAAGCTTAATTTGTACCACAATTTTATGTTCATGACCCCCAAATTCATCCAGTTTACATGCTGTTGAGACGTACTGTGCTTTAGCCTCTTTTCCTTTTTCCCACTGATCTAGGGTACAGCAGAGGACGTTTCACAAAGGGCCAAAAGACAATTAGACAGAACCCAGAGTCCAGAACCTCCACCGAAGTCTCCTCGCACTTCATCTCCCCCTGCAGTCGTCGCTCTTTTAGAAGAGGAACAGCCAGAAGACCAAGATTCAGCTGACATCACGCCGAGAGAGACGATGGCTGAAGCTTGTGCCGCTCCTGATCTCAGCCCTCGCTCGCGGAGAAAATCCTGGAGGAGGTCGACTAGAGGCAGGGCGTCGCTCCCCGCCCTCCCCAACACCTCCCAGTGTGAGTCCACTTGGTTTATGTTTCTAGTCTTCACATCAGGCATGCAGAGAGAGAGAGAGAGAGAGAGAGAGAGAGAGAGACACACACTCAGTCATATGTAAACGGAGGATTATCTCCGATTGAAAGCTGTCATTGTGGAGACTTTGAAGACAACACCGCTGGCTGATAGTGTAATCTGTAGTGTAATCTTATCTTCTTTACTTTTCACGCTGTTCTCTTCAGCTCTGTGTAAATCCATCAGCCTGGACCTGAGTGATGAAGAGAGGCTGGAGAAACTCATGGAAGCTGCAATGCAGGTGACTTGGACTTGTGTTGTGATTTTAAAAGGTCGCATGAGGTCACTTTTCTGGATTTAAAGAAAAGTATCATGATTAAGTGTCGGAAGAATATCTCTCTCTTCAGCAGAGATGTCTCAAAGGATAAAACACAAGGCTAATGAGACATGAAATTTTATTCTTCTTATTTTAATTGTTAGCGTTATTTTATTCTTTGGAATGGCTTTATTTAAATGATCTTTATGACATCGTTAGAGGAGGACGACAGATTATTATCTCTTGTTGAAAATAAATAATAAAAGGTTTTGTGTTTTGCTTCATATCCAGTCAGAGACACACTGGGCCTTGTTTAGTAATCTTTCAGTAAAGTTGTGTATGAATATTTTTGTAGACCGAACTGAAATTTGGCCAAAAATTCTAGACAGATTTACGGAAGTTTCAGTAACACCGATTTTCTTCGTGCTCATTAGCGTATGTTAAGAAATACCGTAATTCAGTCGTAAAATTACCAAGCGTGTTCACGGCACTGCAGATTTTACATTTTATCACGTCCGCAAAACACCGAAAACGGTGAAAGAGCACCTCCTAAGTGCGGGATGTATAAAATCTTCCAGTAACGCAGCTCAGCCACTGCAGTGTATCAGCTACCATACAGACACACCAGCGCCTCCTGCTTTTACAGGGTGCCATTACTTTTATCCTTATTGAATGGCTAGATTTATGTGTGTATTTTACTTTATTTTGGAATCGCTTTCTTTCAGGTCATTAATATGAAGCGACTGATTTTCACAAAATGTTCATTAAATCAGTGTGTGTCATGAAATCAGTAAGAGGTTTAAAGTTAACAGCGTAATCTGTATATAAAATCATCACCAATTATACGATTTGAAGCCGTTCAGTTGCAGATACGGACGTTTGCAGCTCAGGAGCAAATACGAACGTTTTTCCGAACTGTGGGGATTTTCAGGAGTTCCACGTTTCTTGTGTAAACGCTTCTGAAACAGAAACACGTGACTACTTGTGAATTCATTTGTCATTGAGCAGATGCTTTAATATTGCCTTTGTCCACTCTCGCTTTGTGTGTGTGTGTGTGTGTGTGTGTGTGTGTGCGCGCATGCATAGGTTACAGTGAAGAGGCTGCAAAACACACTGTGTACCATCCCCGGTGCTGATTTGGAAGCATTTCAAGCACAAGGTATATATATTTGGCGTATCACCACATACTCTTGACACAGTCCTGCCGAATTCTCTGTTCGGATTGGTAAGAAGGCGTTGATGAATTTTCTTTAACAGCAGCTCTGACAGTAGTGCAGCTGCAAATCACAGGTTTATATTAACGCACTCGTTCTGATACCTTAGAGTTTTTATGGTAACAGCTTAGACAAGGATTTGAATAGCAAACGCTTCATAGAAACTAATATATATATATATATATAAAACATGCGTAATTGTTGATATGGTTAGGAGACAGTTATGTCACATTTATGGAAGGAGTCTCCAGCGTCAGTCGACGTTTACATTTTCCACCAAGAGAAGGTCTTCAGGACAGAGGAGTTTGCGCTTTCTGATTTCTTGAATTATGATGAGGTCACTTTTTTTTTTTTTTTTAAATGTAACTATAAATGGATAAAAAGTACAATGTGTTGTTCTTTAATACAAAGAGAAATCTAATAATTGGCAAAATGTTAATTGGAGAACAATCAACTTCCGAGTGGTAACAGTGACTCCCACTTCACCCTGTTGTTGATTGTTTTCCTTTAGCAGCACATCCCCAAGAGTTTTATTC